>CAJHQP010000466.1:0-189291 GCA_905132765.1 Moricandia arvensis
ATAAGTCTTGTTTTTGTTAATCACGATCAAGAGTTAGCTTGTTTTACTCTTGTTTTTTCCATGTTCGCTTGCTTGTTTGTTGACTTCAGTTGTGTAATCTTCTTTCAGGAACTTTAGCATATGTATATGCCTTGAACAGGCAGGCACACCTCTTGATGCTCTGAAACATTGTGAAAGGGGTGTTGCTATGTGCAGAGAGCTGATGAAGATGAATATTGTTGATGAGTGCATGGTTATAACCAAGGACAAGCCCAAATGTAGAGGTAACAAGTGGTAGACGTTTAGATTGTGCAGCTGTCATCATTTCAAACGGGACTTTTGCGTTTCTAAACAACACCAGAGTGAACAAAGAGAAGTAGGTGAACAGATCATGCACTCTTGATCGTGACTACCAAAAACAAGACTTATAGGTCTTTGTTAAACCGTTCATCATTGAGTTAGATTGTTTCATTTAGAGTAATGTAGTTTGTATTTAGCTTTGTGAGTATTATGTTTAAAATAATGTGGTTTGCCTTAGTTTTATTTTGTTGAGTATTTTGTTTAAAATAATGAACGTGGTTTGCATTAGCTTTATTTTCTTGAGTATTTTGTTAAAGTAATTGTGGCTTGTATTAGCTTGATATGTCTCTTGTTGCTTAGAGCTGTTTCACCTTGAACATAAAACCAATTAGTGGCTAATCACAAGGCGACTTAATCCTAATCGTTTCAAGTTCACAGCTTAGACCACTACTAATTAACTGGCCCATACATCAATTATTGTGGCCCAACAGATTCCAAGCAAATAAACCAGCCAACTTTCGGAGTGATTTATGAATAAGCCGAATTGAAGTGGAGGCAAACTATAAAGATGGTCAAGTAGTGGAATTGGTTTTCGGTTCAGTTTTGGCATTGGTTTAGCCTTTAGCGTTGGAGAAACACATAACATCTATCGATTCGAACCTCTTCAAAAGCCAACGACATTATTAAATACCGTCCAAAACAACGGGTCCCATAACGTCTTTTTGTCTTCCACATTATTGGGCTTTTACATTCTGCAAATATGCCTAGCTTCAGTACTACATTTTGTCTGTTTTAAACCAGATTATGGAGCCCATGTTATTCACTGGTTCTAAAATATTATGGAAAAAATCTATTTTATTAAAAACAGAATCATTCTTATCTATTACCCTTATATTACCCTCGAATATTACTTATTTTGCCACTGCTTTTTCAAACAAAATTTTACTCTTCATTAAGGGTATAATGGTCAAATAGTTTTTGGTACAACTATATCAAATATTAAGCGTTTTTTAATTCAAAAACCCACTGAAATATTAGCCTCTCTCCACAAGGTGGATCTCACATGATTTATCACATCTAACTATTATTTGCGAATTGATTTTTCGCAACGGAGCTCTCACGTTAAAAGTTAGAGCAGTTAATATCGTTTATGCCCTTAATAAATTAAATATATAAATTATTCAAAAATAAAAACGAATTTAAATGATTTTTATTAGATAAATGATTAAAATTAATAATAATAAGAATTGTCAAAAATCTAAAAATTATTTAAAATAAAAAGATAATTCTGATATATATATATATATATATTGTGTGGTTATCAAAAAAATCTTTTAATAAAAAAATTAAAATTAAAAAAAACAGAAAACACATAACTAAATATTAGTCAAGTAAAATTATTAATTTTCTATAATTGAGTGAATTTTAAGATTGATTTATCAATATTTAATATAGTTTATATATAAGAATTTTCATATAAAAATTCAAATGAAAATATAAATAATAATTTATCTTCATAGTTTTAAAATTAGTAATGTACATATTAATAAGTAATTTATAAAATTATTAATAAGTAATTTTATAAAATGTTTTTGCCAGCATGTGCAGACAACCCAACTAGTTCAGTTATATTTTTACAGTTTTTTTATATCAAATAAATACTTACTATTATAATTATATCAATATTTTCTCTATATAATTTAATTGCATACGAACAATCTATATAATATCTATAATGTATAGCTTTTATTATAATTGCATAAATGAATTTTCGAAAGCATAAATTATTTTAACAGTTTTCATTCAACGTATTGTTTTGAACAAATATAATATTATACTGTTTACAACACAGTTAACATATTCTTCTTTGTCTTCTAGAGTTCCATTTATCATTACGAAATGGATCGCCTGAAATTGGTTGTGAAACACATTCATGTGGGACCCACACCTTATTTACCACATATAGTATATGTCTATATTCAGAAAAACATATATAAAAAATTATGCATAAAATTTTTTTTTTTTGCAGGATTATTGTTAACAAAAAAATACAAATATAAATATCACATTTTTCGAAAACAAATAAAACTTAAAATATCCCGGGTCAAAATCTAGTAAATATTATAAAGGGGAAATTTCAATAAAGTTTTTCTTTCAAAGTTTTGGAGGCCATACGACCAAATGTATATCAGCTGATTAAAATTTGAAGACCGAAGCGAATGTTTCACTAGGATTTGTCTAGGACCAGACGGCACATGTTTTGGTGAACTCATGAACTGAGCTTTTATAATCTTGTACAAATGAGGAGGAGAAAGACCTAACTAGTTTTCCTCTTTTTTTTCTTCTTGATTTATTAGGCGAATGAAGTGGGATTCTATCTTTAAAGCTTCCGCTACATCAGTTGGTATCAGAGCTGGTGTTTTGATTTCTTAATCAAAACTCGATTCTGGAATCATGGCGAATTTGTTCGTTGAAAGTGAAGAAATCATTTATATAGATATTGTTGGCGACCCAATCTTCGATGTTTATGATGACGGTGATGATTGGGTTCAATACAAATACATTGGTTTTGATGTTCGTGCGAGGGAGATCAAAAACATTGTGGTCTATGGCTCTACGCCTAACATAAACGTCATCAACCCGTTATCAAGGGAGGTCGTGGATAAGAGTCAAAGCATGACTCTTATTGAAGACGTACACATGTGCATCTACTTCAACCATATTAAAGAAGGCGTGTTCGTGAGGAGCATGGAAATAGTGGAGGTTTGGTTTCATTATACCAAAAAGCATATGAAGACAAAATTTCAATTCTTTGTGGTTTGTTTTGCTATGGAAGATTTGAAGAATAAAGTAACGGTGGAAAACAATCATATTCTTTTATTTTCAAGGTATTATGATTGGAAAAGAAGGAAAAAAAAGATTAAGATTCGAGGACGAATCTTTTCCAACCCGGAGAGAATGATGCAGAGACATATTTGGATATATTCCAAATATTCTAGGATATCTTAATTGTTTAGTTATTATTTATTTTGGTGTTTATCTTAATTAGTTAGAATTATCTTAAAGATTTGTAATAGTTTTAAGTTTATTTGGTTTTCATATAAATAGGCTTTTTATGCCTAGAATTGTAGGCAGTTTATGATTTGATTAATAAAAGTTAAGAGATTTCTCTTTGTTCCTTGTTTTCGGTAGATCATTGGTGATCTCAACGAATTTAAGAAGACATTGATCTTAGGCATTCTTAGACTAAATAAGATCATTGTATTATTCTAGTTTTCCGGGTATTCTCAGAATCAACGGATCTCTAATTCTATCTTTAAAGCTTCCGCTACATCAGATCTCTATACGTAAACGGACATGATCATTGCCTAGAACACATAAGCAGCGTGGAGAGGTAATCAACTATATTCATTTTGATTTTAAGAACGTTTAGATCAATACTACTTATCATTTTATTTGAAAACCAGTTAATTAAAAGTATATAAACAAAAATCAGACAATATGTTTGATCCACGGTAATCGTCTCTGTCGGATATAGTAAAAGTGTAAAATGCAATTTATGACGAGTGGAGATAGCTCAAAGGCTTGGAAAGGGGACTGACGTGAACCACTTGCATCCACAAGAGCTGACGTTTTACTACGACGGACAAGGAGTCACGACAGTTCACAGGTCGGATGCCCAACTACTTGCCGTTTCCTAAATGCCAATGTCAGTCTAAGACCATGTTTATCAGCGTCTCTTAGAATGAGGTTCTTAACTTAATTTGATATTTTTTTTTTTTTTTTAAAAAAAATTTTTGTTAAGAGACGGCTCTTAAAACTCTTATTTAAGAGACGTCTCTTAGGTTTTCTTAGTTAAAAGTTAAGAAACGTATTTTAGAAAAGTTAAGAACCTCTGCTAAGAGACCCCCAATGTACATGCTCTAAGAATGTTTTAATTAGTTTTACAGAATCAAATCATTAAAATAATTGTATTATAATATACTAGAATATACTTCTCATCAAAAGACTCATTTCGACGGTGGCTGCAGCACATGTAAAAGGAAATTCAATGATCACTGAGAAAGCCTTGACTTATATTACCGTTCCTTTCCCGGACTTAGTGGTTAGGTATGTTTTTTTTTTTTTTTGTTGATAAGTAAAGTTGTTCGGTATGTTTCACACCTGACACGTGAAAGACCAAAGTCAGCCACCAGGCCCGGCTTAGGAGGGTGGCCAAGGGGGCGTGGGCCTAGGGCCCAATTATTTTTTGCATAAATAATATTGAAAATAGTCTCGTAAACAAATGGGCCCAATTTCTTTGAGCCGGGCCTGTCAGCCACCTGTTAGAGATGTCACTTTAAGTTGACGATGTTTCTAGTTCCACTGATCCTCACTCATTCACATAAAACCGATGTAGTGTTTGAATCTATCGATGTGCTATATGATCATTATGATTATGGAAAGCATTATCCATCTAGACTACGGGAAGCCAAATGTATCTCAAGATGAAAATCTTAATTACTTTAACAAGCCCAGTTCCTGTCTACCAGCAGATTTGAAGACTTCAGATCACGATTTGATGATGGGGGGCAGACGATGGTGAAGATAATCCCTATGCGAGCCTGTATGAAGGATTATGCAATATGCTAGATGAGATATGTACGTTGACTGAGTCAAATGGAGGTGAAAGAAGGATCACAAAACAAATGCAACGAAGTAATCATATAGACCAAGCGCATCCGTAGTAATAAAATCTCACAATTCTTTTATTATACAGAGTTAGCTGCATTTACAAAACGTAGGAACTATTACTGAGGCATTGTAAATGCAGCAGGGGAAAATATAAGATGACAAGAAGCGTATTAATGATTTGATTACTTGTTTTACAAGACATCTTCCAATGGGAACAGTTAGTGGCTGCTTCATAATCTTCCTTTTACAGATCTCTTAGCCTTTGAGGAGAGAGAGAGTTGTCAAGCAAAGCAGCAGCACGAGTAGCTCGGAACTGTATTGTGTTCTTACTTTGCAGATCTCTTAGCTTCTCCGTCAGTTCTTGGAATGTAGGTCTCAGCTTTGCATCGCTGTAGTGCAGAACAAACAAATATAGAAGAAACAATGTCACCATTAGCCTTCATATATGTACAATATCCAAATCAAGAAGAAACCATATTAGCAAGGATTATGCGGTAATCAATATGTTAAGCTTACCTGTGCCAACAACTCTCCATTAATGAGATCCAAAGAGGGTCAATGTCCTTTGGAATTTCCAGCCTCTGGTTCATGAACCCCACAGCTCCAATCACCTGCATAGAGTTGAGTGTTTCCCATGGGATCTTCTCGGTGGCAAGCTCCCAGAGTACTACTCCAAAGCTGTATATATCAGACCTGTGTCACAATGAATTAAGAAGAACTAGTTAGCAAATGAAGGATCAAAGGGAACTTAACCAAACAGAACACGAGAATATACTTCTCATCAGCAGACTCGTTTCTAAGAACTTCTGGTGCCATCCATTGAGGCTGCAGAACAGGTGAAAAAGCAAGTCAATAATCACTACATGAGGTTGGCTTATAAAAGAGGATTCAAATCGAAAAGAGCTTAAGCTTAAGTACCGTTCCCTTCCCGGACTTGGTGGTTAGGTATGTTTCATGCTTGACACGTGAAAGACCAAAGTCACCTACCTGTTAGAGATATCACTGTAAGTTGATGATGTTTCTAGTTCTAACTCCGAGATTTGGAGCCTCACTTTCATTCACACAAATGATAAGGTACATGTTACCTTAACGGTCAAGTTCCTGTCTACCAGCAGATTTGACGACTTAAGATCACGATGGACAATAGGTGGACTACAACAGTGAAGATAGTTCATACCATGAGCCTGTGTAAGAGAATAGAGTTAGCCATACATACAAACTTGTCTACTTGTTATTGTCAATGGCCATAGGAATGTGAAAATCAGATGCCTAAGGAGCTTATAACTAATACTCACAATGTCCAAGGCCATAAGGATACGCCGCCTCCAATCAAGTTTTGATGTCTTCTTATGTAGTAGATGGAAGAGACTTCCACTGCAAATAGGGGTCATGAATCAGAGCTAAAGCTTGACGAACCACACACAAAGAAAGTAAGGGTGAGACCGTACCGTGGAAGGAGCTCTGACACTATACAGAGACGCTGAGGTGAAGTTACAGCTCCCATGAACAGCAAAACATTAGGATGTCTAAGTCTTTTCATCAAAGATACCTTCAAAACAAAGACTAATATGTTAGAACTGCAGTCAGAGCAAATCATTATGGACAGACTGATTAAAAACAATACCTCTTGTCTAAAAGATTGTATGACCTTTTTTGAATATTCTTGTTTGAAGAACACTTTTACTGCTACAACCTGCAGTGATATTAGTAATTTTCACAAGATCAGATCTCTCAACTTGGAAATTTAGTTGGTTTTGTTTATATCATGGAAGTGTGAATGAATCAACATATGCATATTTCTACAATAACCAAAAAAAACTTACAGATCCAAACCAGAGACCGCGATAAACAGTTCCACAAGAACCTGTAAGAAAAACATTATTGGAGCATGTTAGCTGAACAGAGAGATAATAGTTAGTAAAATGTATGATGTTATAAAACAAGTTACTATGTTTAAGAGAATAACTTACCTTGTCCGATTTTTTCTTCGACTGTCAGATCATCCCATAAAATTTCATATTCCAACCAATCGCTATATGTATCAACCTTGTTCATAACACTGTTTCTTGTACTTCTGCAGCTACTGGAACTACTTCTGTTGTTCGAATTTGCGGAAGACCACAAACTAGTTCCCTTGTTACTAGTAGACTTATTACTATCAGAGGAATCTCTTTCAAAGTTGACATCAGAACAGGGAATAATCTGGTGAGACTTATGTTTCTCTTGATGATAATGCACATAAGGCAATACTGAATGAGTTGGCCTTCCTTTTGAAACTTCATGCTCAGCTTTTGAGGTACAAATACTCTCATCATAGGTGAATGCACCAAAAGGAGAATACATAAAGTCCCTTCTTTGTATGCTGACAACACTTGACCCATCGTCCCTGTGTTCAGAGAGTGTGGCACCACTACTATCACCTGCTCGCATTTTCGACCTCACCTTGTTGCTCACCTTGCATGCCTGTGAGTTTAACACTAGTCATCAAAAACATGCAACATCAAAATGAAGGGTGACAGAATACATACAACCTAAGAAAATGGTACTAACCAAATCTGATATCTTTGATGTTATGGCAGCTTGTATAGGCTGATGAAAGTCAAGGCCAAGTTTCGATAACACAGCTCCTTTAGATACAAAACTACTCCTTGCAGGGCTAGATGTTGTTTCATCTTCATGCGCCTTTAACTTAGCCAAAGAGATTCTAGGGTGAAGATACGGTGCTGATTTACTTGTGAGAGAAATGATCCCAACAAGAGAACCAGCATCATCATAAAATGGGGAACACGTAGTGACAGCTGAAAATCTATGCCCTGACTTGTTCCTGACAGGGAACTCACCAGTCCAGCTCTCACCACTGAAACAACGTTGAGCAATGTTCATGGCAAATACAGCATCCCGATCATCTACCATGACATTAATTGGGTTCTGCCCAACTGCTTCTGCTGCAGAGTATCCAAACTGCTTTTCCGCCATGGCATTCCTGGAACCATCGATATAGGAAGCCATAAGCCGCATTTCACAAGATCAAACTACTACTAGCTATTAGTAATGAGTCTAACTCACACCTAAAAGTTAACTCAAGAGTGGAGAACTACCATTGTTTCCGATGTGGGACATTTAATACTCACCAAAAGATAATTCGCATTTTGAGATCGAAGGCATGAACAGATTGGCCCATTGATTGCACAATGTTCAAATACTGTTGATGCGTGAACTTCCTCGCCGATGGTCCTGTTCCTCCACCTACTCCAGCTCTTAGACTGATACTGTTCTCCTTCCGCAATGACTCGGCGCAGCTCTTGCTCAACGGTAGAGCTCCCTGACCGATGTTTCTCTTCGCCGGTGACACCGAATGACCACGTTCTTTGGACACGGCCTTGAGCCTACACATCTCCTGCTTTAGGCGCTGGTGACTCTCCTCGAGCTCTTGCATCTTCATCAGCAGCTCGTTCGTAGGTGGAATCTCCATTGCGAGCTGAAGTGGACCTAGAGATAGAGATAGACAGAACACAATAAATACTCGTCGACCAATTTGTTGGTTAGGCAGACAAGAACAAAAACTACAATCACTCAAAAAAAAATATACATATAGTAATCATAATACGTAAGAAAGCTTTTATAAGCAAAGATCCAAAGGAACTTGACTACATCTTCTTTTTATATTTTCCAAGCATGACAATGGCTTTTCAAGACTAATCCATGTCGGTCAAAATATCAGCAACTAACTCTCACCTTTTTCTTATAATAGAAAAATCACACCATTCTTCTTCTTGCTGAGATCACATATTCACATGTTCTTCATAAATAAATGCAAACTTGAAAAGGTGGCAGATTTTCCGTTCAGTTTATGAATGATACCAAGTTCAAGTTTTTTTTTTTGTTTTCCTTAGATTACTACAACTTCAAAAACTTAATATGGGAGAAAAACGAATCATCCATTCAAAATATCTAAATGAGATTAATATTGAGATTTCAAAAAATGATCAAAATATCTTTCTCCATTTCTGTATTTTCTGTCTTTTTTATTCCATTATTAATAGTTTAATGGTGAGAGATTTTGAGAAAGACTTCCACTAATAATACTCTAACTGTAACACAAAAAAAGAAATACATAAAAGTATACAAATTACTTCATATTGTATTCAAATAAAATTACTTGTTTACAATCTGTTTGGCACGACTTTATATCAATGCTTAATTAAATGATTAGTCCATTTTACAATGAAATATAGAAATCTAGCTAGTAAATTATATTTTCTTATCAGCTTTATAAAAGACAAGTGAAATAGATAGATTATTCGGAACTTATGTGAGACTTAGACATTAACAAATTATTAATTTAATGTTATATATGTTTTATATTTATATAAAATAATTTTGTTCTGAAGTTTAATTTTAAAATTATTATATTAAATTATTAAAATTATTATATTAAATTATTAAAATTATATACAAAATAAAAAGATTTAGACAATTTGTGGATTTTTTTAATTTAACAAATTTAAATCAATTTAGATCGAACTAAATTTAATTTAATTAATTTAAAATAGTTTAAACGGATCAAAACCATAACGAAATTTTAAAAATCGCTTTGGATATGACCATCTATTTTATATATAGGCATCTCAGATTCACATAACAATGTTATATCTATGTTATAAGATTAAGAAAAAAAACTGAGTATAAATTGGAAGTGTTAGGGTTTAAGGTGGGTTTCATCTTTCTTTGGGGTTTATGCAACTGCTCTCTCGCATTATGATATACATTCACTGAATCTACCCACCCTGCTAAAAATGGATTCCAGTGACGACGATTTTGGCGAGGTTTACGTTGATGAAAAGGCTCACGCGACTGCTGCCTTCGCCTGCGACGTCGGATGCGAAGAATCTGAGCCTGCTCCAGTTTCCGGCGAAAACAACGGTTTTGAAGTGACAGTAGAACCTGAATCGCAAGGCGAAGAGAAGAAACTCGACGTGATGGTGTTGGATAAGGATTCGAGTCCGTGTATCGACGACGATTGTGTTGTGAATCGTACCGAAGCGAAGGAAGAATCGGAATACAGTGACAGTGATGATGATTTGAATATAGTGTTGAAAGAAGACGATTCGAAAGCTCTTCCTCCTGTTGCGTGTGGATCGAACATCAATAATCAGAAACGGAGTAGTGGAAACTGGGTAAGTGTTTTGGTGGTGGTGCTTTTGTAGCTCGTGAATCAATCAAGTGATTGTGGTTTTATCTGACTTAATCGTGTTGTTCTGATGCGTTCTTATCCAGTGCACAATGGCAAATAGTGGGATGGTTAATGGACGCATGACAATGGAAGCTATGAATCCGTCTCTTGGAATGCCTCAATGTGGGTATAATTTCTCATATACTTGGTCAAGGTTAGTGACAGTGGTCAGGGCTGCCACTTTTGATTCTAGCTTTACTGGAAGTGATTGAGATGGAACAATGGTGAATCATCAAAATATGTACACTGATTTGTTTTTCTTTTGTTCCCAGGACAACTTTTGATGCACATGTGTTTGATAAGAAGCCATGGAGGAATCCTGGAACTGATATTAATGACTTCTTTAATTTTGGGTTTAACGAGCAAAGCTGGAGAGATTATTGTAACCCTGGGGTAAGTAAACATGTTTTGATTCTTGATGTAGTATTCTTCGTGGAAAAGGGCGTATTTGGTTTGATTTTGATGAGTTTATTTCTCTTTTAGGTAAAAGGAAGAGCAATTGAGGTTGAAGTTGGAACTCTTGGACGCACACCATCTGTGGATGTGCGTTATCCACGTGATTTAGACCCTGACGTGGTGATACAGGTCAGTCAGAGACTGAATGATTCTTGTTAAAAGTTTTTTGTTGCCCTTATATTTCATTGATGATGGAATGTGTTAAAACCAGATCCCGGTGACCAATGATGTTGAGGAGCTATCAAGCATGACACCTGTGGAAGCAAGGTCTGTCAGCAAAACATCAAATAAAGCATCTAGAAGTGAGGAGTTTCATTCAGATATTGGAGAAGATTTGCATTCATCTGGTGATTCGATGAAAGAAGAGGTTGCTGTTGGGTGTGAAGACGAAAACACTGGAAGTTTCAGAGGCGAGCAATCTCCTCCAAAAGAGAATTGCTGCAGCAGGGAAGTAACACCTTGTGATAAGGAAATTATTGAGGAGGAGAAACAAGAGACTTGTTGGAGTTCAGATAAGGCGGATTCATCCTCAGTGGAAAGGGATTCATCTCTTAGAGATCATTTTCGTTTTAGCCCTACCTCTTCATATTCTGTTGGTAAAACTGAGGAATCCGAAGATTCTGGAACAGAATCATCAAAAGGCGGTGCTACTGATGACCAACGTGAAGCCAGTACCCCACCACGACGGACCAGATTCGTGGAACACAAAGCAAACAGTACCAAAAGCGTGAAAAGGAGTGATACAGAGCATTCTAGACACAGAAGATCTCACGAAGACTCAAGCAAAAGGCATTATGCGAGAGTTGACTATGGTGTACATAGGAGAACAAAACATGATGCATCGCCTACACCAGATCCATATCTTGGCAAGAAGGTGTGTTCTGGACATGGAAGATCTTATCGTGACTCGAGGAAAAACTGGCAGAATAGACCACATTTTACTTTGGAAAAGGTTGGTACTGAAGGTAGAGGTTTTCCTCACTCAAATAGAGAAAAACGCCATGGTCGTTCATATTCACCTGTGAATCTTGGTCGAGATAGAGAGCATAAGTTTGGTTGGCGCAACAACAAAGAAACATCTCATCGCCGAGGCTTTGATCCTTATAATGGTCACAAGTATGAAGCGGATCTTCAAGAGTATGCCTCACATTCATCCTTCAATCTTAACCAGAGAAATTCTCGATTAAGTTTGAACAAAGAGGAGGATATATATGGTAGGCAACATTGTGAAAGAAGCTATGGCCGTGAAAGAAGTCCTGCCTTAGTTTATGAAAGCAACAAAGAGGATAGATATGGTAGGCAACATTGTGAAAGAAAATATGACCGTGAAAGAAGTCCTCGTCTAGCCTATGAAAGCAACAAAGAAAGAAATCGATATGATTGGCTAGGAGAACATTATTTTCAGGACCGTATTCCAGTAACTGATATGGAATATAGGTACCGGTTTGAGTACTCTTCTGTTACTGGAAGACATATCCCCAAACAGAGTCGCGAGAATGATCTTCATTTTAGAAGAAGGTGTGACTACGATTATGGTTTCCCTCGTGGTAGATATGAAGATGAAGTTCAAAGGGCAGAAAGTGGAATTCCATTTGAGCCGGCTTACAGGGAGATGCATTCTTTTGCTGAAGTGGGAAGGAGAGAATTTGAAAGGTATGAAGAGGAATTCTCTGAAATAGAAAGAAGACACCATTATACACCTGGTTGGCATCATGATAGACTTGTCTCAGAGGATGATGGTCACAAGTACAGAATCCAAGATGCATGGCCCTCACCGTCTTCATCATTCAGAGATTCTTGGCACACAAAAGGACCGAGAACTGATTCTTGGAGAAATGCTACCAGAGACTTCACAACATGGGAAGCATATGACAGGCAGAATCATCAGTTGTATAATAAGGATGCACCAAGAGATGGTTGGACACGGAATCTTGCTCACAGCGATAATGTGAGCATACAAGACAGACTAAGGTATGATGATGATGATTGGGTTCGTCGTGATAGAAGGAGATATCACTTGGGAGATGACATTTATTGTTCTGAGCATCCATCATATACTGATGAGATGTTAGTCGCGGACATGAGAGTGTCAACACATAATCGAGTTTCTATCAAAGAAAGACCTGGATATTTTAAGAGCCATGTTCATGAAACTGAGGAAAGACTTCGCAGAACCAAAAAGCTGAGAAGAGATGGGCATGCTTTCACCAAGTGTCAGGATCCGATTGACTTAACTGGTAGGCAAGGGAAGGTAAAAAAATAATGAAACCGTCATACATGTTTTTATCAAGTATATGTATCAAGTCATACGTAGTTGACTCCTCTGCTCTCTTTGATGTTTTGATTTATATGATGAAACATCAGTTGTGTGAAATGAAGAACATGACCTTTCTCATGTTATCTTTTTTTGTGTGTGTGTTGTGTGTTTCAGCTCTCTAACCAATCAAGAAGAAGATTCTCTAACGGGGGAGATACAACAGAACAACAAGACCATCAGAAACAAAGAAATTTAATGGGCAAAGGAAACGAGAAAGCTGTTGTGCAGATTCAAGGTTTGAATGATAAAGAGGAAGGTGAGATCATACAAGAAGAAGAAGAAGAGAGGAACGTGACAAGGATTGTAATAGACGAGGATCGGATACAAGAAACCATTAAGAAGATGGAGAAACGAAGAGAGAGGTTCAAGGAAACAGAAGTGGTAGCAACCAAATTTCATTCTCAAACCAAACAGGAAGCCAAAACCGATGTCACCAATCAAATGAGACCGGTTAGGAAGAGGCGATGGTGTGCAAGCTAGCTAGCAAAATATCAAATTGGTTTGGCTATTCGAAGTTAAATACAAGTACGGTTTATGGTTGGCAATACCCGAACACATCAACGAAAGTAACTTTTGGTCTGATAAGTCACAAAACCGAACAATTGACCGACCTTGATTTAGATTTCAAGTTATTTTGCATTTTCTTTTGGTTCAAGGCTCTGTTTCACTTTGACCAAGTAAAAACAAAACGGTGTAGCCAAAGATCGAAACAGCTTTGTGAATTAGAGTGTATAGTTATAGTGATAACCAAACTAATAGAGTAATTTCATGGTACAATCTCGTAGTAAGTATTACTGAATATCTAACTTTGATAACCGGTTTAACTTTTGATGATGAACATAAACCAGACCAATTATTGACTCTCTTTTTTCTGAAGTACAATAAAATAAAAGAATATATTGGAAGAAAAGAAAATTCGTAATAATATTTTTCGTTTCTGGTGAGGTGGAATCGCAGCCGTCGGATAACACGCGGCTGATCTGAAGCGTCTCTGCAAAAAGAAAAAAAAAAAACAGAGAGAATTCAAACCAGTTTCCATCGACGATACAAAGCGACCAATCTCCTCACGGTTCCTCTGTCCTAAAGCTCTTTCTTCTTATTCTAAGGTGCGTTTATGTTGTTATCCGTTTGATAATTTTGATTTGATCGAATTCTCGATCTGTGCTGTATCGGAATCAAAAGTTACTGGTGAAGCTAAGAGTTCCTCATGCGTTGATTTGTATAAACATATGTTAGATTCTTAATCTGGATCAATACATAGTATGTATAAATATACTGTTTGTTGAGCTGAGAACTATCCAATCGTTTATGCAGTTTTGATTTTACCAACTTGTAAATCGATCCTGGAAGGTGTTGAATTAAGAGCTTTTGTGTATTTTTAAGTTAACTTACGGTTGATTTGTGGTTTTGCATAGACCGGCTATAAGGTTGCGATGGCGAGGATAAAACCTCAGGCTCTTCTTAATCAAAGCAAGAAGAAGAAGGGTCCAAGTCGCATAAGTATCTCCACCATTGTTGTGTGTAATCTTGTAGTTGCTGTAGTCATACTATCCTTGGTCACTACTTATCGTCACTGGTCCCAGAGGTTTGTTTCTTTGTTTCTTTCCATCTTTGATACATGTCTGTTCTCGTACAGATTCTATTTTCTTCTTTGTGTTGCTTAGAACTAGGAACTTGCTATCTATATTTGATATTGGTGATCTCGCAGGTCAAGAAACGCACTTGAAACCCAGAGTCACAGATTTGAGGTACTGTTTTGAGCTGTTGCTCGTGCTTTGTGTTTGACTTATGAGGACTTCGTTTATAGAATTTAGAATACAATGCATGATTTTGGCTTTGTGTTTGTGTTTCAGGACACAAACGCTGCATCAGAACACAAGAGTTACGACCTTCCTGGTTATGCCGTAAGTTAATTTGTCTCCTTGTTCACTTGCTTAACTCTCTTGTTTAGTCATTGTTCTTATTTCTCACCTTTGTATTATGTTTCTGTTCATATACGTATTCGAAAGTAAAACATCATTTGTCTTAATCTCCTGGATGTATACGTTTTCATTGACATCTTGCTTCTATCTTCTTATCTCATGTAGGATATAAGCACATCAAAAGGTCTCATAACTGTGGAACTCTTTAAGGATGCTTCCCCTGAAGCTGTCGACAGGTTTCTAGATCTATGGTTAGTATCCGAATTTGTTTGTTCTCTCTTTCAAGCTAGGTAGAAAAGAAATTCATATGAATTTGATTAAGCTAGTTCATGACTTGTTCTTAATTATATCTACCTCGATAGGCTTCAAGTGGCTTAAGTTTCTTTGTTGATTATTTTTGAACCTCTAGACTCTAGTCCTATCATACTATTTGTAACATTAAACCTCACATAAGAGAACATGCTGAATCACTATGTGACACTGTTCTAGCTTCAGTCTGTGGTAGAAGTAATAATATGCTTAAGTATTGTTGCAGTCAAAAAGATCACTTTAAGGGAATGCCGTTTCAGCGGGTTATAAAAAACTATTTGGTACAAGCTGGTCACTCCCCAAGCTCCATACCTGTAGAAGAATGGACAGCTAAAGGAAAACTTCGTGGTCGCCTTAACACAAGGTAATTTACTTGATATGCGTTTGCTTCAAGAGTAAAAACTTCATCATCTCTCTTTGCTTTAAGATCAAAACCAAATCTGTGTGCTGTTATTCAGCCCAAAACATGAGGCATTCATGTTGGGGACACCAAAAACCAAAGGGAACAACAAGGACTTCGAGCTTCTCATCACAACGGCTCCAATTCCGGATCTGAATGATCAGCTTATAGTGTTTGGAAGAGTTCTTAAGGGAGAGGATGTAGTACAGGTTTGATCATCCAACAAAACACACTATATGTTCAACAAAACACACTTATATGTTGAGCTTTTATGGTTTGGTTCATGTGTTTAACGGTTGAATCATATTATTACAGGAGATTGAGGAAGTGGATACAGATGAGCATTACCAGCCAAAATCGCAAATAGGGATCATTAGCGTTATACTGAAACGAGAACTATGAAATGAAAATCTCTCTTATCTCTTCCTCTGTACATGAGGTTCATCTTCATACTCGATGTTTGTCAAAATCCTCTTATGAGGTTTTTTTACTGGTTATTTCCTTTTGTTTTGTAATTTTATTTGATCTTTTAGAGGAAATATAACCTTTGTTTTACTTCTCTCGTGTGAGAATTAGTAAGAGTTTGAGAGATTATTTTTAGTTCATTAAAAAGATATGAAACTATTCTCCAGCTTTTACACAATTGTGTTTGTATATAGTCTTCATAATAAGATTGTCTTCAGCAAACCAAAAGTTTATCATAACCAGTTATTACATGTCTTGACATAAACTAAATGAAACAAAGACTTCAAAGATCAACAACACAATGATATCTTTCTAGTTATTTTGAGTATCCATAGAGAGAATCATGAGAGTAGACGAAACTTGCATATGACTAATGTTATCTTGAATCTTACCATGCATGTTCATCATCTTAGCTTCATACTCCTTGAGCTCTTCAAGAGAAAGCTCTTCAATGGGCTTGTCAAACTTCTCTTCATCAGCAGTTTCAAGTTGATTCTGAAGATGTTCACCTCGTTTCTTCTCATCTTCAACTTGTTCCATGATCGAGTTGAGACGTTTGCATGTCTTCTTCTCTTGTCTTACTCTGTTACTTCTACCACTGCCTGATGTTTCACAGGTATCTGAGTCTTCGGTTTCGTTATAACGTTCTGCAACCAAATTAAAACTCGGTCTCCCGTAGGCATAAGGTTTGTTTCCAGGAGAGAATACAAGTATACCCACCTCGGTGTTGCACAGAGTAGCAAGCTCAGCAGCTTTCTTGAACAAGCCTGATCTACGTTTTGAGAATGTGACTTGCTTTGTGTTTGTGTCTTGCACTTTCTCCATCTTAATCTTTCTCCTACCCATTTTTTGATTGCTTTTGTTTATGTTTTCAAGTTATTGTATGATTTGTTTCAGTTATTTCTTTATGTATTTATAGTAGTGAATGTTTGACGGGTTTTCATTGATCCTCATCATCATATTAAAGACTAGTTTAAGTAAGTCAATTTTGCATAGATACATACTTAAAATACACATTGGTAAAAAATCTTTTATTACCTTTTAAAGCATTGAATACTTTCTCTGTATTCAATCAATATCCTTGGATATTTGACTATTGTTAGTATTATTTTACAAGTGGAGTTTCTTATTAAATGGTAGTTTAAACTATTTAAAATAAATTTACAAAGATGACAAAAATACCTTCTTACCAAATTGGTTTTCTTACAACCAAAAACAATAAAGCTAGTTTGAACAAAAAACCAAAACCGCTATATATGATTCCATTTAAGTACTAAATATTTATTGGAAAAACAACTGTATATAATAATATAATCTAACTTTTACATTTATCACATATTTACTTTGTAAAAATACAACTGGAGCTTTATTTTTAGTTTAAAACTTCTATTTTTCATTCATTTCTGTTTATATATGTCTAGCTTCTATTATATAGTTGGAACTTACTAATCACAAAAATCTATAAATATTTAATTCAAAATTTCTATTTTTTATTTATTTTTGTTACTCAAACTAAATGACATTTCATGGGGTTAGTTTTAGAAGTAGACGTTTAGATACCCATTCAATTCTAGTGTGGTTCTACACAAGTTTAAAAATTTTGGAGCTATATATTTATACTCCATAAATTTTAGTTTGGTTTTGATTTTTACGGGTTCGGTCTAGATCTCGATACTCCTTTTAAATATGTAAGCAAATTCAAAAATCTAAATAGAACAAAAAAGTATAGAAAATATACAATAATATAAATTTAAATAATGTATAATTGAATACCTACAATTATAATGAAAATTGTTATAGTTTATTTAATTGAATAATCATTAGGTATTTAATGTATTTTCATGTTCTGGATAATTTCTTATTGTTTTCTGAATAATTTCTTATTGCTTTCTGAATAATTACTTTTGGCTATTTTCAAATATTTAGAAAGCTTCCTAATTCTTAAGAATATTTGTTAAATATTAAACCTAACTAATTATATAAAATATATACTTCTGATTCAGTTTATTTTAAGTATCATAATATTTTGGTTTGGTCTGGATTCAGTTCTCCAAATAGTAAAATTTTGGATGAGAAAAAGAAATAGTAAAATTTTAAACCTGTTTAGATATTTTATAGTTTTGGTTTAGTTCAATACAACTTATTTAATTCGAGTTTGTTCAGTTTTCAAGTTTGGATATTTTACCCAACCCTAGTTGGACTTTAGACCGTTTGGACCACAATTAAATTGAAACATCTCAAAACCAAACAATATAGCAATCTCAGTCCGGTTCTACGTTTCCCTGCGAGTAGTGTTGCTTTATATTGTCGACAGCGACATGTTCATGTCTACAAGGTTCACTATATATATATATATATATCTTATACCTACTAAACTGCAAAACATCAAATGTCCTTAAGATATGAGAGTTTTGTATTATGTTGTAAACCAATAAAGCTCACTAATAACCCAAAAATAGCAGCTCAGCTGATGCATTCACATGGTAAAACCGTAGAAGTTGGATTTAAATTTTATAAAGAACTTGCCTGAATAGGTTTTGGAATCTTGGTTTTGATGAGTGGCCAAAATCTATCTTCAACCACGGATTTCACTAGACAGCAAGCTCTCAAACCTTCTATCCCAGCAAAACGTCCAAACCCACTATCCTTAACATATAGAATGTCGTACCTCCCAGTTAGAGGAGGACCCTGATGTCAAAGAAAGGTTCTAATAATATAAAATGAGAAAATCTGAGGAAGAGAAGGCTAACGTTGCTGGAACCAAGATAAAATGTTCTTTATTTCGGGGAGCTAACAAAGAACAGTGCACTTACAACAGAAACGAACTTCGGGCCATGTTTATTGGTGGTCTCTTAGCAATGGTTCTTAACTTTTCTAAGAGACGTTTCTTAACTAATAACTAAGAAAACTTAAGAACCGTCTCTTAAATAGAAGACTTAAGAACCGTTTCTTAACCAAATTTTTTTTTTTTAAAAAAGAGTCAAATAATATTAAGAACCTCATCTTAAGAGATCGAGAAGAAACATGGCCTCGCAATCTTGGTTACTTGGCTAATGAATGCAGTATATATGTCTTTGTGAACTTAAAATCTTGCAGCACCCGCACAGTTTTGGCCGCTGGACTGAAGAGTGCCCCTTACAGCCACTTGTGCAACCTACATTGTACAGCAGAAGTGTTAGTTTTATTGAAGAAGAAAGCATGATGATATATGAACGAACACCTACATGTGAGACATCTGCGTCTTCACATACTATAGATGCATCTTTTCCACCAAGCTCAAGAGTGACAGGTGTCAATGTCTCAGCTGCATTTCTTCATATCTACAACATATTGAATGATTACAACTCAATAGTAAATGGATGAGAATGAAGACGAAAGACTGTAGACAGTACCATCTTTCCACCAACACTATTGTTAATTACTTTCAAAGTGAAGAACATTAACCATCGTGACAACATATCAACAGAAGAGTCAACAGTGACTGAAGAATATAATTGAAATATGGTAGTGTAACTGATTGTAGCTATACTTAGATGTGTGTATTTAAAATGAATGTTTTTTTGACTAATGAATTTAAATGAATGTTTTAAATAAAACACTACATGTGACGTTAGCTAATTAGTTGACGTGTTTGACCTATTTTTATCGCAAATAGTACTACGTATATCCTCTTAAAGATTATGAAAGTTGAATCGCCATTTGCGTTCCACCGATCCTCGTTTTTAGTCCTCTCTTCATTTTCTTTCTTTGTCTTTTTTTTTTCTCTATCCTCAGGAAAGGGAAAAAAAGATTGGGTGAAGAAACATGGAGTGGAATAAAACGTTACGGATGATTGTGATCCTCACGGTTTTTACGTTGGTCATCATCTTAACAACCCCTGTAGAATCCATGCCGCTCCGCGATTCTTTCGTCCCGAGACATCTGCTCCATGTCTTCCCACCTTCAACCCCTCCCTCTGAATCAGAGCCTCCATCTCCGGCTCCAGGACAAGAAGCTACTACCCCGATCACTATGGCAGCAAATCCATCAACCGAGATAGATATTGACTCTCCCGCAGCTTCACCAGAGGCTCTCGCCTCTTCTATTTCCCATGCGGGAGAGATAGATATTGACTCTCCCGCAGCTTCCCCAAAGGCTCCTACCTTTTCTATTTCCCTTGCGGGAGAGACATATATGGACTCTCCCGCAGCTTCACCAGAGGCTCCCACCTCTTCTATTTCCCCTGCCGGGGAGATAGATGCGGAGGAGATGGAGATGGACTCTCCGGCGCCTTCTCCCGCTGATTATCTTTCCTCCATTGCTCCAAATCTTTTGAAACAGCCATTGTTATCTCCCGAGATCAAATCCATCTGCGGTCAAACCGATAACCCTCTGCTTTGTGAATCTTCAATTAGTCCTCTGGTGACGACTTTGTTTAAACCCGACGCTTCCTCCGTCCTCGTTCTCGCGATCCAGGCTTCTATCACCGCGACCAAGGCGGCGATGTCCACCGTCAACAGAGTAGCGGGGGCAGATTGCCAGGAGCTGTACGATGCCGCCGTCTCGGATTTGGAGGACGCGGTTAACTCCGTCAAGGAAGGTGACGTTGCTGCCGTTAACATTAACTTGAGCGCGGCGATGACGGATTACGTGACGTGCAATGACGGTTTTGAGGAGGCTGGTGAGGTTAACCCGTTGGTTGACGTGGCGGATAGGCTTACGAAGATGGTTAGTAACTGTCTCGCTATCTCCTCGTTGATCAAGTGATGGAAAAGACGTACGGCTTTATATACGTTTTTGAATCTTAAGAGAATATTAAAATAAAAGGAGAAAGTGGTGTTGTTGTCTTAAAATTGGGCCGTGGAAGGGTTTGAAACATGTTTACTGTCTCGCTGGCTATCTTTGTTCAAAAATATTTAAAAGAGAGGTGATGAAGCTTTAGAGTTTATGATGTAACAAAAGCTCAAAGATATTCCATGCATCGATTTATCTTCTAGTACAGGTGTGTTGATACCAATTACTCGTGAAACAAAGTGATTTATATGCATGGTTAATGGTTATTGATAAAATGATACGCAAAATGGTTTCTATAAGTTGAATTTTGACATGACTAAACAACAAAAATGATCGACATAAACATTAGAGAAAAGATACGAGGATACACTGAGTATGTGGTTAGCTACCATATACTAAAGGGAGAATTATTTTTGTCTATGTATGTCAATTATAAAGCATTCATAGATCTGAAGCATTGTAAACCTGATTTTTTTTGGTTGAATAAATTGAGATTCATTAGTAAAAGATAGTACATATATAAACCAAGTAATAAAAAAATATTGATATTTAATTGATAGAATGTATGATTTTTTAGCATAGTCATATTTTTATAATATAAATTTTATATAAATATCAGTGGTGTTTAAGGATTTTTATTTTTTTTCATAATAAGTGATGTTCTTACTATTTTAGATAAAATTTAATTTTATTTAAAACTTGTGATCATTTAAAAAATAATGTATTTTTATTAGTTGAACTAGTTTTATTTAATGTTATTTTTATGTAACCAAGATAAATTGTATCAAAATTTGTATTTTAATTTTTTTGTGCAGAAATATGTATTTTTATTGATAAAATGATACAAAACAGAATAATATAGAGCTTCTTATTATTGGCCAGAATGTTAAGGCCCAACCCAAAAAATATATATTGATCGCCTTACGCATCTACTTCCGACAAGGAAACGATGTGTTGTCTTCGCCGTCGACATTTTAAACGAGGGCGGCCTGGAAGTGAAAAACCCTAAAAAGAAAGAAAAAAAAGGAGGGAAAATCAGAAGAAAAAAAAAATGGAGGAGACAAAGATTAGGGAGCACAAACATGTCTTCCACATTTACCCTTCACTTAGAGCATCAACAGAGGAAGTGTTAGGTGGGTTTCTGTCTCCTTCGTCTTCTTCGTAAGTTCTCTCCCTTTCTCTCGTGTAACCTTTTGGGATCTCTTGTCGAATTAAAGCATCAACGGAGGAAGTGTTAAGTGGGTTTAGTCTCTGGTCTTTGTGGACATCACTCTACTCAGTGAAGCTAGTTTTATTGGCTGGTCTGGTTTCACAGTTACTTAAGTGTTTCGTGTCAATTTGAGAATGCAATGTCTCTGATACCTTAGCAACATATCTTTAAGAAGTCTTTCTCTTACAATTGTTACTGTTCAATTAAATCTGTTCACTGTGTTATATCTTTTGTTACAGTTGGTTTGTCCTGAACTTTGAAGATAATGGAGGCCTGTGAAGGTTGTGCTTCTGCTTTAGCTGGCTTTATGGATAGGAGAAGGAGAAGCTCTCTGATTCGTCGACCTCGTGATATCAAAGGGAGCTTGGATAGTTTCACTTTCATGCAGCCTTCAACACAGCCACATAGCAATGAAGGTAGCTCAAGTGAGAACACACTGAAACTGAAGCTTAAGCTTGGTGGTGGTGTTACTCGTACTATCCAAACCAACTCAGAAGCGGGTATTTATACCAAAGCCACGGTAATAAACTCATAAGTCTGTTAGTTTTTGTCTATCTTCGTGCATTAGTTATTACTGTGAACTTGTTTTGTTTCTTTACTAATGTTTTGAGACTAGTACAGGATGAAGGACGCAAGCTGTTTCAGGATAAGTTGAAACAAAGATGTGTTCAGAAAACTATGTGTACAGGAGAGATACATGGAGAAGCATCCATGACAGAGAAGAGCAGGCGTAATCTTAAAAAAACGTGTATTGGATCCAGAGCAAGACAGTGATGATGATGATGGAGATGAGGAGTTTAGATATCTAGAGAAGTTAAAGTCCAAAAGGATCACAAGGGAGTATCAAGGAGGTAGTAAAGAGGGTGAAAGAGGAAGAAGGATAAACAGCAATGGCCACAACATGGAAGACAGAGAACATCTCACGTCAGACAAACATGCTTTAACTGAAAGGAATAAGCTGCGGATGGGAACAGTTGATTCGTTAACAAGTGGACAAGTTCCTACTACACGTACTCGGGCTCCCTTCGGGTCGGGTCCTCTTGAGTTTCCTGATGGCTTACCTTGCCCCTCTTCTAAAAGTGAATTGCACATTTTTCCCCCTTTTTGATGTAATCTGCAAATGCTGATTCTGTAAACCTTGAACCACAATTACAGGACAAAAACAGAAGCTTTCTGAGGTAGAGCAACAATCCAAGAAGGCTGAAGCTGCACAAAGACGGCGAATGCAGACTGAGAAGGCTGCTCAAGAAGCTGAGGTAAAGTTTAATACATTTTTTTTTCCAAATAGTGCCAAGACAATCCTGGTAACGTTCTAAGATCTTCTTTACCAGGCGGAAGCTATCAGGAAGATACTCGGGCAAGATTCAGGGAGAAAGAAGAGAGAAGAGAAGATTAAAAAACAACAGGAAGAACGAGCTCAGGTACTTACATAGCTGATGACATTCTTATCCTTTGTATCTCTTTGGTGTTGACTTCATCTTCACAGGAGAGAGCCACAAGATCAAGCACACTCGCATCAAACACAGTCAGATTGGTCATTGGTCCGAGTGGAACAACTATGACATTTTCTGAAGACATTGGTCTTCCAGATATCTTCAAGCCAACCCCCTGCAGGTAATGCTAGAATCTATGTATAGTATTTAGAAACAATGGAATGTGTGAGTGTATTGAAACTGTTGTTTGGATCTTTCTTCAGCTATCCTCCTCCACGTGAGAAATGTGTGGGGCCAAACTGTGAGAACTCGTACAAGTACAGGGACTCAAAGTCGAAGTTGCCACTATGCAGTCTCAATTGTTACAAGGCTATTCAAAACCGAGATACAACAACAACCTTTGATTCATTGCTAATTGCTTAAACATACTTTTGTCAAAATTTATTATTAACACGTAATTGTTTCTTTAACATGAACAAACGTACATGTTGTTGGGTCCCTCCTGGATGGAGAGAACCAAGTGGGTTGAGAAATAATTAGTCTCACCCTTATTATTAGTCTGTCCCCTCCTTTGCACTGTAGACACAATAATAGAGAAGAGAGAGAGAGATACAAAAGAGAGAAAAAGGAGAGAAAGAAGAGAAATTCGTCAGGTTATTCAAGACTGGTTTTGGAGGATCAAACGGAACCTGATCGAGCTGATATTTTGTGGGAAGCTTCTTCAGTCAGTGGGTTAAAGGTTCACCGAAGGGATTTGGATTTCAACGGTTGGATCTTCTGTTGTCTGGGTTTTAGTGAAGCTGGTCGTCACAGTTCTTCAGCTAGGCAGTCTTGGGTGTTTGGTAAATCCGACGGTGAGATCTTCTCTGATTGAGCTGAAATTTGGCAGGGTTGTTGTTGACTTGTTTATCTTGGATTTGTACGGTGGGATTAGTCTCTGGTTGCCGGAATCCTTGTGAGCTGAGGTCGTTTGGTTGCTGCCGGTTTTGAAGCTTTGTGTTGCTCCCTTGTTGTTGTTACTCTCTTGTTGTTGAGATAGCTCTTTGTAGCTAGACTCTCTGTTCTGTTCAGGCTGTTGAACAGGGAGGACGTGGTTGTACTCATACCATTTATATAGTGGATTTTTGAGTGGACTACGGTCCCGTGGTTTTTCCTTCTCACATCGAGGAGGTTTTCCACGTAAAAATTGTGCGTCTCATTACGTTATCGCTTATACTACATTCTGCAATTGTCGAAGTATTCTCCTCATAGATTCACACAAGATCAGGGGGAACACGATCCATAATATTCCGCTGCGTCGTGGGTGACTTTCCCCAACACATGTAATTCGGATAGCCATACCGACAAAAAAGAAGTGTGGCTGCTGGGATTCGAGTCCAGGTCTCCACGGCCACAACGTGGAATTCTCACCACTAAACTACAGCCACTTTGATTTTTATTTTTACCAAGTTAAAAATAATATTTTTAAACAAAGTTCTATCTTCTAAATCCAATCTCTATTATGGTGGTTGTACTGGGTTCATATCATGTAATAAATTGCAACCATAACAAACTCTAGTGATATAAATCAAATCCAAACTCACCATACAAATATCAAAATCACATTTTTTCATTTGTAACATCTAAAAAGTATAATTTTGACAACATTCTTTGGATGCTCGTCAAAAATATAGCGAAGAGAGTGGAATATCCACAAAGAGGATCTCGATTAAGAAGAACGCCATTAGGAATTGAAGACAAAAAAAAGAAGTTAGTTGCTAATAGACCATGATGTCTTACAATATGCAACTGACCAGACCAGAGAACTGTTAAGTTTTTTCAAAGATGAGTATATATAAATAAAACACTATTGGTGCAAACACTATGGACAAAGACCCCTGTCACCTCTCATATTGGCGCTGCCTATACATCTCTTCCTCTGTTTGTTGTCCAAAGCTTTCTTTACCGGTTTCTCATGTCTCCTTCTCATTCTGTTTTCTATTTGCACCGATGAGAGTGCCTTCCGTTCACAGCCACAACTATATAGAAGTCCAGAGGTGTTGAAATCTCAGGATCCATTTACAGCCATTTCAGGTGATGATTTCTGAGCTACTACCATGGATTCTTCCCCATTTAGCTTTCCATTCTTGTGATTTTCGTCATCTGAATTGCTACTATTATTCTCTTCACTACTTCTCGAGTCCTCTGGTTCCTTAGCTACAACTGACCGGGCTGGAGATCCAGTGGTGCCTTGACTTTTCTTACCGGCTAGCACTGCATGGCTCAGCGTCGAGCACAGCACGGCGAATACATTTTCTCTTTTCGAATTTTTACCCAGCCGTGGTTTCTTGGACGCCTCTTGTTCCCTTTCTACTAAAGGGGATTTGCGTTTCAGCCCAAGGAGATCGCCTTCGTCCTCCTCGGAGACTTCTGGCTGCTTCCGAGGAGGCGGCTTATAGTCTTCATCATCTTCATCGTCCTCATAGTCAACTAGGCCAACAGACCTCGGGCTATATAGTTGATAGAAAACGCAAGCAAAACCCATCAGACAAAAATATTGCATATAGCTTCCATGAATTTTCATTGTGGAACTAACTACTATACCTGGAAGAAGTAGGGCTTGCAGCCACTCCATTTGAATGATGAGGCTTCGGTTCTTCTTTCTGTGTATTAGAAGCAGGTTTGTCCTTTTGTGTATTAGAAGCAGATGCAGAATCTTCTTCATCGCTGTCAGTACCAAAATGTGTGAGAAACGTTCAAGCAGAAAAAAAAATACACACGCCCAGAGATAAACCTGTCTTCGTTGAAATAATCTTCCTCCTCTTTATCCAATGCACGCTCCTCAACTCTTCTTCTCGGGTCAACCTCATCAGCTGTGCTTCTCGGTACGGCGCTTTCTAAGCACTGTAGACACATTGTTTGAACAAAGATAAAGACAATTTTTCAAAGTGAAAAAATCAAAATCCTGAAACAATACCTGCTCATACTTGATCTTAAAAGCCTGGATGGAGGTCAAGCACTGAAACGGAGCCAACTGGTCCCAGAACGTATCAACTATGTATTTCAGCAACAGAATCGCATTTACCTACACAAAAAGAATGATACTAAATACGATACAATCTATAACTAGATACACAAAAAGAGGAAAAAGATGTAAAAAGGAACCTTGCGTATGTGCTCAAGCAGATCCAAGACTGCAGAGTTTAACAGATTGTACCGGTTCCCATTGGCAATGAAGACATCCATAACCGGTTTCAGCATGTTGTTCTTAACAACGTAATTCTGGACAAAATCATCCTGAAATAGAAATATATTTCAGAAAGTACGTCATCTGATGAGCTGTTATGTAGTCATGATAGTAAATCAAAGGTGTCACTAGTGGAGAAGAAAAGGTCAGTTGTTCACAGGCAAGTAGGATAAGTTTATCTATCTACTTCCCAAAACGCATGCTTAGCTACACTAATATTGTACTTAATATTGTACAACGTCTCGGGTTCAAACAAATCCACTCACATGCACAGCTAGGAGAGTACGGACAAATCTTACAGCAGCAACCACTAGGTATTTTTCCTTTCTCCGTGTGAGATGCAAGACCTTTTCAGTCACATTGTTTTGGAGAAAACTGCATCTATAGACAAGATGAAATTGCACAACAAATATTATCAAATGGGTTTCAGCAAGAGAATTAAAGAGATAACCAAAAAAACAAGCATCAACATCATTACTTAGTTCTGGATGAATCTTGCATGATGCAAAAGCACAACAGTTCACATATGTTCAGTAGGACTTCAGGCTTTGTGCGAATCCTTCTCGCTGGACCTTCAGGTGTGTTGCCTGACCTCTGAGGACATGAGGCAGTAATAACATCCACTATCTCAGGTAGATGTTTCTCGTAGAAAATATCCAAGATAGTTGATCTCTGCTTAAAATGAGATGGGTTAATAAATAATACAAATCAGGATGTCTATCTACCAAATTAGAAGAGAAACATGGGTAGCAACACAAAGACTCAGGGCTTTAGCAAATAGCTTGAAAAACACTGAATACAACGTAAACAGTGAAAACAAAAATTCAAGAATAATAGTCTGCTGATTCAAGGACACGCAAGATATTTGACGGACTCGGGACTTTTTTAGCAAGCTTGACTATAAATGGATTCCAAAGCAGTACAAAAAAGGGGGAGAATACCACCCTCCCTATTTATCAGAAATTGAAAGGAAAGAAGGATGGACCTGAGCTGCACCAGACAATGCATTTGTATCCAGTAATGTTCGGATAATTTCAAGAAATTGGCAATGCATCTTATCACCAAAATCTTCCATCATACCCTTAACCTGTTACAGAAACAAGAGCGACAATTATAACTCAAGTCTATAACATACAAAAAGAAGCAAAAAACAAAACCTTTCAGCCAACGAAACAATCCAAAGGCTTACAGAAAATTACCAGGAGACCGAGAAGGGGGGTTCCTTCTGTGCGAACAACATAAGAACGTAGAAGGCTGGGGTCTTGATTCAAGAAAAGAATCAGGATATCTGTCCTGCATCAACAACAATATCACCTTGACTATGCAGCTTGTAAATGACCACTGAAGTTCTTACAGGCACTAGAAAAAGAGAAACAGAGAAACCAGAATGAGCTTATGAGGTTTAATCGTATACCCAGTTAATACGAGTTTTTTGTCTGGAATCTGCAAGACTTCCTCTATGACTTGAAAAATTCCTTCGTTAATAAGGTCCCTGAAAAATCATTGACAAGACAAGCACGGCAACTGAGAAACAGATCCCTAAAAGATTCTTAAAAGAATTTGACAAAGAGAAGGAATTAAGTTTCTGTTGAGTACATACCTAAAAAGCCGGAGCTGCTGCACCACTTGGAGGCTCTTGCTTAAACTACAAAATTCGTGCAAGAAATATACCTATTTTCAAGAGAATGAGGCATATCAGTCCGACGAACTCAACTGAAAAGCAATATATGTTAATTATGATGTATTGTTTCCATCTATACATTCACGAATCCAACACAATAGAGGCATAAAAAAATAACAAAATGTTTCTTGAAGTCGGGAAATACCAAATTTTTCTTGGATTCCATAGATGTAGAAGGTGACCTCAACCTTGCAAATAATTCTTGAATAAAAGTGCTATCATCCTTCAGCAATGAAACAACCTGGAGAAGATGCACTTCAATTAAACAAAAATATGGAATGCATTCTTCGGTGCTATATATTTGATAGCATTTCCATGGATAACTCACAATAGCATTGTTGGCATGGATAACTGAATTCAAGTTCGCAACAATAGCATCATCTAATACTCTGGCCAAGACAACATCCTGTAAAAAGTGACAGGGTGAGAAACCTAATACAGTAAAGAAGCAGCATAAAAGTTGGACGAAAATTGATGGATCCAACCTTCAAGTAGCCAATTCTGTACGTTTGGTGTATCTTTGACAGGACTAATGGATCTTTAATTGGTATAGCCTACACAAATAAAGAGCAAAAATAAAGAGCTATGCTAAAGACAAGAATAAAATTTCTAAACATCCTAGATTAATCGCTCTAAATGTCAATGAAAGCAAATCCCAAAGTATCCATAGTGAGCAAACTCTTTTCTTACAAAAGCAGAAACGACATCTAATATTTATAGTAGGCATATTCTGTTCTTGCAAAAGGAAAGCGTTTCTAATATTCCTCTAACTCCAGTCTACGTTAGTGGTCCTGAACTACATGAAATTAGTAACATGACGGAACATTGTGTTACCTCCTTAAAAACGACATGCTCCTTCAGAAAATTCCGGTGAGGCTGAGAGTGAGGAACACCGGGGTCATCTATCAGTAGAGTCAACATACAGCGTCAAATATTTTTAAATACGAGGCAACGGGCCAAGAAAAGAGAAAGCAGCACATTGGCTATAATATTTGTTGTCGCATATACAAACCCTTAAGAACAAGTCTATTTGCTCCTACAAGAAAATATCCACCTAATAATCAAGAAACATAAGCTAACGGTGTCCATGTATGACTAAGGATATGAAACCACAAGAAGATTCCTCGAAAGTGTAAATATCTACAGAGCTTATCCTACATATATCCACCAGCTACAGAACTAGGGGATCATTTAGGCTTAACTAGTTACATCAACGTCAAACTTACACTCAAGGCATCCGATAATATCCATGATCAGCTCATCTCCAAATATTTTCTCAATGATCTGAGAACTGTTGAGCAAAACTGCATATAAAGACATAACAAATGCTGGACATCAGGAGAAATTATTAAAAATGTGGATGGAAGAAATGACAAAGATATGTATGATACTAACCGATCCCCTTGACAATATTGAATATCATGTGAAGGCCATCAACATTTTCCAATTCCTCGCATACTTTAAACACACCCATCAGACTACGGAAGAAATCATGCTGCACCAAGGGAAAATGTAGCTTTAGGAGATAAACTATAAATTTAAGAGTTGAGACTGAAATCACAAACTTTGGGTACCTTAAAGATGAAAATAAAACAAAATAGGGCACAAACTGTATCAACGGAATGTTATTGCTAGCTAGCTTTTGTAACTTGTAAGTAAACATAAAAAATAATACCGTTGGCAGAATAAAAGAAAAACTTAAGCGTCTAATAAGATTTCCCCGAGAAAGTGCAAGCTTAGATATCACTAAACTGAACTGGCAAGGACATGAATACTTAATAACTTACATCCTTCAATACAAGTTCAGTTAGACGCATCTGATCTGTAATGCCACTCTCTGTAACAATCTGCAAGGAAGGCGGAAAGATAAAACAAACTAAACCTATGAATTACCACAAACGAGACATCAATAAAACATAGGGCCAGTAGAATCTTATAACCTTCAGTATTAGGGGGAGTGTAGTAAGCTCTACAGCAGGAAGCTCCCTCAACTCACTATTCAAGCTGTGAAATGTTTCACCTGCTCAATCACAGATGATTACGTAATCAGAAGTTAATATATAAAACTTGCAAGATGAAGACTGTATCCTTGGAAAACGATCAAACGATTCAATCACCATGAAAGTGCTTTAAAAGCTGTCTGCTATCAGTTAATCTGAAATGCAATTTCCCAAAGAGGCTAAGAGATGACTCATGATATCTGATAACTCGGTTACCAATTAAAACCCTCAAGTTACTTTTACAGCAAAAATGAAATGCGAACTTTAAATCAAATCAGGATACAGTCCAATAGATTATGCATATACTACATATAAAAAGAGAAGTTTCAATCAACATTCAAATGTTGAAACAAATCTTCAAAAGATATTCTGAAATCCAAACGCCCTCAGAAGTTAAAAGGTGTCTCAACAAACCTAGCTAAGAACCATGCATTACTACAACAAAAGTTTGAAATACTATTTAAATTCATTTCCGTGACACAGAACCGAATATATAGAATAAGCATATGCTAAACAGAAGAAGCAAGTCACGATTCACAAAGATTAACTAATATAAATACTCAAGAAGAAAATTCTTACTGTTCAGAGAGCTGAAATGCAAATTTCGTTGCGTAGCGCAGATTTGATCCCTGAATATTAAAAACACCATAATTGCAGTCAAGAGTACTGAGACATGTATGAATGAAGGATCGCAAGAAGGGAATAATAAGAGAAACTTCTTCACTAACCATACATAAGAGCACCCAGCAGTCTCCTGAAAGCTCAAAGCCATTTCTGTTGAGTGCTCTGGGTCTCTCCATGAGATTATTGTGTCTGTACATTGAAGAAATACCACTTATCCACACATACACACACAAAAGAGAAACAGAACCCCCAAAGATATCACTGCTAATAAAACCACGAGGGACAAAGCCTACCTTCTTGCTTCCTATAAATATCCTCAGGGTTGATAGGATGCACAAGTAACATTTCGTTATCTTCTTCATCGAATACACAAAGACTGAGCTCTTCGGAACGCTGCATCATATAGCAATTCTATTCAGCAACAAGTTCTGAAAGCTCATTTAAAGAATAAGAGCTGCATGAAGTCAGATAGAATCACAACAGACCTCCACATAGTCGATGCTTACATGCCCAGTTCCTCGATCATCCCATTTACCATCTTCATTCAAATGATAGACCTTCACTCTCTAAAACAATGGATACAAATTTTTTTTTTTAAAAAAACAGTTCCTTCCTCTCAATTCAACAAAAACTCATCAAACAACACAAGCTTCTACAGTATCAATCAATTGAATTGCACAGTGATTTGCTGGGTAACCATGAACAAGTTCATTCTACTAATCCAGAAAGCCCTAGTTCGAATCAAGTAACCAAAGCGAGAGCGAGACACACACACACCTGCATAGAATTGGAATTGGATTGCGACTTTTCAGGGGCGCCCATCACTGATTTCTCCACCTCAAATACCTAATCGAGCACTTACACCGAAGCAAAGTTAGGGTTTTGGAGAAAGGAGAAGAATTAGACGGTTGTGATAAAGGCGGGAGATTCAGCTCGCGAAGGGGACGGAATCAAATAGGAAACCCTACTTACAATACAGAGAATCAAAATAACATTGACATCCTCTCTCTCTCTCTCTCTCTCTCTTTAGCTTTTTTTCTTCTGCGAAAGCTTTCCCTAACCTTCGAAACGCGAAAGAAGAGAGGAGAAAGGAAAAAAGAAAAATAAGAATTGAAGCAGTGGAAAATATTATAATTCTTCACTCGTTATGGAGATATTCCATTAATACCCCTCAAGAATCATCGATATTCACACAAAAGCCATTACGCGCCCTTTTCACGCGAGTCTGGTCGCTCTCATTAAAAATGAGTAAAGAGATAGGGTCGATCCAACTGAATCATACAGGACGGGTTATTACAATTATAGTACACTTTATACTCCTAAAACATTTTTTCTTAACTTAATCATTTTTAATTTATATTTCTAGTTGAAACAAAACTAAGGTGTAACTAATAGGTCTTACATTCTATTTCTTATCTCCTGCTTTCTCAAGTATCTTTAATCTTTTTCACCATATTTAAAGATGTTTAAGTTTTTGACGAGAATCATTACGGATCTAAATAAACGACGAGTTTACTCCGGGATATCAAAGTAAGAGATAGTGAGATTGACAGGACAAGGCTTACCTCATCTGGGATTTTTGAGCTTTGACACGATCTAACTTTTATTCAAAAGTTACATTTGTACTCATCAATTTGGTGCTTTCTCAGTTGATACAACTAAAACTAAAACTCTAAATCTAACTTAGATCTGTAAAAAGAGTGATGAAAAGAGTGAAAAATATGGAAAAAAAAGAAGCGACCATCTTTAGAGTTTGATAAATCGCAGATAGATTAGAAGAAAGGGAAGAATAACAAAATAACAAATTTTGCCTCTCATTAAAAAGAAACAGAAAAATAAACCAAAACAACAGGTTAGTGCTACGAACTCGGGTTTGTTGAACCAGAATGCAACCACTTACCAACTGAGCTGGCGAGGTTTATATACACATACACGTAAGAGCTCAAAAACTAGACCTTAATCCTCTATTTTTATTTAACTCGCTATGCCTATTCCGACCATTCGACTTACGCTTCGCATAGCATTTTTTATTTTAGGCACCCAATTTAATTATTTGAAAATCATGTTTCTAGTTATTAACAATTTAATTAGGCATGATCATTCGTTTCTTGGATTGGATTTAGGACGGTTTTTTTCGGGTTTGAGTCATTTCGATTCTAGACATTTAGATCCAATTACATATTTAAAAAAAAATTGGTTCAAGTTTCAATCGGTTCCTTTCAGGTCTGGATCGATTCAGACCCAAAGAAAAACAGATATGAACTTTAAATGGTTTGATTAGTGAATGTTCATGTGTTGGAGCCTGCGTTTGATTTTCTTTTCTGGATCCTTTGGTCTAAATTAAAGGTTATATAATGGAAATTTTAACAAGAAAAATGACTAAAATATTGCAAAAGGGATGTAAGTTATTAAAGTGATTATCCTACAAAAGAGATGAAAGTTTGTGTTCGTCAATCTCTTTACTAGAAATGGATTTTACAGTAACTTTTCCTGAATCGTGTATGACAAACATCTAACTGCTCCACTTTATGATTCACCAAAAGTTTCATTTTCTTGAAGATGGAATAGTTGAAGGTTCTTACGTTGAAAAATTCGTATGAAGTTTCCAAACTTAATTGATTGCATCTCCTTAATGTAGCAACTAATTATACCCTTACGTAATTGGTTGCATTTTGTTACTAAAAATGATATTGTAAACACATGCTAAATTGATGATATATTGAAAGTGACTAATGGGGAAAATATCAGTAACTGCTAACGTCAAGCAACATGCCAATCCTAATTTATATCCAATGCCCTGAACACCATTCAATACATTAAGTAATAACACATTTAAGCAAGTCTCGTTACTAAATATCTATTACTTAACTTTAAAATTATTTGTTAATTTATCATGAAAATAATACGGATAATAGCTACTACCAATTATCAATGTCTCAATTCTTATACTATTGTTTTCATTTTTTGTTCAATGATAAAGCATTTAGTTTAAGAATTTCTTTCTACATAATTATCAGAATCTTAATTAATGTGTGAGTAGCATATATCTCAGTGACGAAATGCGGATTGTTAAATTAACCTTTTCGATATATTATATTCATCGGTCCAACAATAATATGCAAATAGATATATTATTCATAGAGAGCATCACGAGGTCCATACATTCCCAATACCAACTGTTATAAGAAATTCATGCATATATATACTGCAATGAACGTAGACATGATATAAATAGATATACTGCCACTTTATTTAATTAGACGGTCCTATATTGTAGATGAACCTTTTGATTTATAACATTTATTAACGAAGCTTGCTCTGGATAGTCTCACGGATAGAACAGGCTATCATGAGGAACGAGTCTGGTTCTTGGGTGTCCTCCTTAAACTTCTCGACCTCGATGGTCCATTTCACGCGGCTACCTTCTATCTTAGGAATAAAACTGATGGTTACTTTGATCGTCTTGAAATATTCCATCATGCTGATGAGACTCATCGTAAATGTCCTTTTCTGCCTATCCACACCACACATCTCCACCTCATCTTTTTGGTGAACATAAAAAAAAAAGTTAGGGTTTGAAGAATCTGTAAAATATGAATTAAATGATAGAAAATTTTACCATCATTTTCAAATGCCATGTAGAGATCTTTGAAGCATTCTTCCGCGGGATACTCAGAGTCAATGGAGTTGTGTTTAACTTTCCTACTATAGCTAGCATCGCTTAAGCAAATGTAGGCGAGTAGAGATTCAACGATCTTTGCATCTTTGATGTTATCTCTAATCTTCTCGAACTCAAAGGTGTACTCCAGGCACGTAGCTTTCGTCATGTCTTCCGCAGGGCCAGGGGTGACGGTGAATGTTGCTGTGGCCGTTTTGTAGCTTTGCGAGATTAGGTTCCCATGTAGGCTCATGGTCACTGCTTTTGCCTCCGGATCCTTCGACTCGACTTCGAACCTCAAGTCCACTACAATGAAACATATATAATAGCAAATAATAATTAAGGGTTTTGATTGATATATGATCAAGAAACATGAAATGAAAGTTCATTTTACCAGCAGCAAAGAAGAACGAAACATGAGTTTTCTTTCTGGTTAAATGCTCGATGAGTTCGACTGCCCGAGATTCTAGGTCAAGCGGCCCAGAAGTTTTGTACGTTGCCATTATCTCTCTCTCTCTCTCTTTTAAAAAATATATATAATTGGTATATGTTTTGTGTGTTTGATTATATTCCTCTCCCAGATGAATGTGTTTATATAGAGAGATCATCTAGTTTTTTAACCTAAGCCCACTCATATAACTTTTTCACCATATTGAATCTTTCTATTTATAGACAAAGGGTTCAGCATTTTCAATTTACTGACACACAGTTAATATTCTTTTGGCACAAGGAAAATAAGAGCATGAGCATTGGTGAACCCCCCTTGGGGTTCACAAGAGTTGTTTAATAATTTTTGGTGGGTCCATGAATAGTTAAGAACCTGTATTTAATTTTTTCTGCATTGGTGAACCTGAAGAAGGAGTTCATAGGAATAAAATAAAAAAATTATTTTTAATTTTTTTTTTTAAATTGAAAATATTCAGAAAAGATGAATAAAATATTAAAAATATTATTAAATTTTTGAAAACTATTTATTCAATACATTAAAAGAGTAGATTACATAAATTGAGAAACTAAAGAACATACAAAGCTTAATAATCATCTTCATCACCAAACTTTTGCCAAATATTTTCCACTAAATCAGCTTTCAACCGAGCATGCTTCTCTGAATCTCGAACTTCTCTGCGCATGCCTAACATATCACCAGCAAGAATACTTTCTCTCTTTGTTACCGTTGAACTTCTGGTTGACTCTCCTGATTCGAACTCAGAAGTATTAATTTGAGCATATCCGTGTCGTTCGTTCTCTACTATCATTTGTGCAATATGACACAAGTTCTCATTATCTTTCCAATCTTTTCTTTGTCCCATTGTAGAGCTGGTTTTTTAACAATTGCAAACCTCGACTGCAATACTCCAAAAGCCTGTTCGACATCTTTTCTGACGGATTCTTGCCTTTCTGCAAATTTTGCGGCTTTAGGACTTTGAGGTAGTGGGATGGATTGGATAAATGTTGACCAGTTTGGATAAATTCCGTTAGTGAGATAGTAGGGCATAGAATAAGTGTGGTTGTTGACCTTGAACTTAACTTTAAGTGCTCGACCATGTAAGATGTCATCAAAAACCGGTGACCGATCAAGAACATTGATATCAATGAGGGTACCTGGTAAGCCGAAAAATGTGTGCCATATCCAAAGATCTTGTGATGCCACGGCTTCTAAGACAATTGTCGGCTTTCCTGAACCCCGTGTGAACTGACCTTTCCAAGCTGTTGGGCAGTTTTTCCACTCCCAATGCATACAGTCGATGCTGCCTATCATTCCCGGAAACCCCCGTACCTCTCCAATATCGAGTAATCGTTGAAGATCCTCGGCTGTAGGTCTTCGTAGATACTCATCCCCAAACAATTGTATTATTGCATCAGTGAAATTTGCCAAACATAAACGTGATGTACTGTCACCAAGTCGGAGATATTCGTCATATGTATCTCCCGATTGACCGTATGCCAGCATACGTATAGCCGCCGTACACTTTTGCAGCGGAGATAGCCCGTTCCTTCCGCAAGCACTTCGTCTTTGTTGAAAGTATGGAACTTCATTACTTATACGTTCCACAATGCGAAGGAACAATGGTTTGTTCATTCGAAAACGCCTCCTAAACATTTCCGGTGGATATGTAGGATTATCACTGAAATAATCGTTCCACAGCTGATAGTGTCCTTGTTCCCGATCTCTTTCGATATAAGCCCGTCTGTTGGAGTTCTGCGGCTGAGCATGAATCACGGAGTCGATGTAATTATCAGCTACTTGGTCGACCATTTCTTCTAAAGCTTCATCAACTTCATCACTTGATGAGGAGGACATTATTTTTTGCCTTTTCTTTCCTTGAAAAGACAATATTTCTTAAGTATAGTTGTTAAAAATTATCGTAATCTCGATTTTCTTAACAATAATTTTTTTTTAGTTAATCCACATATTTTCTTTAGTATAGTTGTTTAAAAATTACATAATCTTTATTTTCTTTGTCAAAATTGTCATAATCTCTATTTACCTTGTGACTTGAAGCGTGGTGATGGCTTGAAGCGTGAAACTTGTAACTAGTAGAGGTTGAAGTGTGGTGATTTGAACCTTGTGACTAGGAAAGCTAAACGTAAACCTTGTGATTTGAAGCTTGAAGATGATAATCAAAAAGTAGTCTGAGAGAACTGTAAATGATAATAAAGTTTGAGAGAACTAGAGATGAACCTAGTAGCTTTGCAAGGAGAGTTTGAGAGAAGAGAAGACATGATGATAATAATAAGTGAAACACATAGTTTATATAGAGCTGAAGCTAGTAGCTCGGGTACAAACACCCGTGATGAGTACAACATACAATCCGTGACTTGGAAATTAATTGAGTGTACAAAGATACAAAATAGTACACTCCCGTGAAAGTCAGAACATAGTACTACAAATATCATACATAAAAAACAAGAAGCGAAATGCACCAACCCGTGACCTGCACTCTCTCACCTGCAAATGAAAAGAAAAGAGAATCAACTTCAAGCTTTACACAACCACATAAAAAATAAACAAGATAAAGGTTTACCAAATCAAAGCATTTCACCAATTAGTTAACAAGATACTTAAGTTAAACACACTCACCAAATCAAAGCATTTCACCAATTAGTTTAGCCTTAAGTTCCTTTTCTTGATCAGAAAGAGTCTCCTCATTTTTGGCAAGGAGACGATCAAGAATCTTTTGTTTCGAATGGATAGTTTTCATAGCTAGCAAGCTCTCAACTCGATCAAAGGCAGCTTCTTTCCCGTTCTTACTGCGCTTGCCTGCTTTGCTGGCCTTCACACCCGGAGGCCTGACATCTCCATCGTCATGTACGTCCTCTGGACCTGGTTCATTCCTCTTCTCCTTTGCCCCATCTTTGACGTGTGACCGCCACTTCTGATCAAACCTCAGCTCCCTCCAGCAATGTTCAAGTGTGAATTTGACGTTGTAGTCATTGAAGTAGATGTCATGTGCAGCTTTCATGACATCATTCTCGCTTTGCCCGCTGGCCTGCTCCTTCAAAGCGGCTTCATGACAACCAACGAACTTGCCCACCTCCGCATTCACCCTTCCCCACCTCTGCTTACATTGGCTCCATTCTCTAGGAACAGAGCCAATCATCTGAGGGCTTGAGTTGAAATACATCTCTATTCGTCTCCAAAAGGACACTACCTTCTGCTCATTAGCGACTATGGGATCCTTGCTTGTGTTCAACCAAGCGCTAATGAGCACAAGGTCTTCTTTCACACCCCACTTTCTCCTTTCCAAAGGCGACTTCTGTAACCCAGGCGAATTACCAGCTGCCTCAGCAGAGTCAACGTCTATAGGAAGACTGCTCTGCGAAGCTAACAGGTTGACAAACCCGGGAGAGTGTGAGGAGAAAGGTTCCATGTTTGGTTTCTCGTTTAGGTTTGGTTTGGTGATTAAATGTTTGTGTGTTTTTAGTTGTCGATTTGGTAAGTACTTATAAACAAGATTTAGCTTTCAATTAACTACAGCAGAAGATGGAGTAAAGAAAGTCTACCTAACACAAGTTGTTCTCAATTAGCAGTGAATACACATCAAATCACAGGAAAATAAGTACCATTTAACGCAGCAACCAACAACCAACAACCAAAATTTATTATAGATTTTTAGAAGTTGTAGTTAGAGTTCTAGTTATTGTATTAGTTATCTTTTAAGGTTTAATTAGTTCCAAAATAGCTAAACAATCAACTTCAAGCTATAACAGTTATTATGGTACTACATCTAAAGTTTGGTTGGCATTTACCTTGTGTTTTCAGTCGAAGGAGACCTTCTCCAGCGTTGCAACCTGCACGGTGAGGTAATCTACGTGCTCAGTGAGGAGTTTAACCTGCTCCTGGACATGTAAACATCAAAATAAAATGTTAGTCAAGCAAAAAATATATTAGTCAAGCAAAAAAACTAACAAAAATAAAACAAATGTTAACAAACCTCAAGTAGCTCGATCTGTCTACCGAGTTTCGATGCCGCCAACATCACTTCTTCAGCCTCCTCAACCCGCTTGGTCAACCTTTCAATCTCCTCCTGCACGCCTATCACCCAAGGCTGACGATAATGTAACCCATCAGCCTTGGTTAAAACATAATCAAACATCAGACAGTTTTTAAATGATCGACCAAATATAAACTATAATGAAAGGCTCTCTATAACTACTACTTACTTTGTAGTTCTTGCAGGTGAAGAACCGCTTCCCCGGAAGAGTGTCGTAGTAGTCCTTCCGGCGAACCTCATCGATGATTGTCCCACCACATGGACACCTTTTAGGTATCCCGTACTCTGAATCGCTCACGTAAGCGAGCATGTTTATGTGCTCCTTCTGGCTCTTTGCATTCCTTCTCTCCTCTGCCGGATCCATCTACGAAAAATAAAAGTATTACACCTTAAGAAAGGATGAATATGAGTTACTCAACCATCAATCGAACTACCATAACGATTAAAAACCCTAAATCACAAAAGCCCCAAATCGATTTAGCCCTAATACGAAAGCCCCAAATCGTTTTGAACCCTACAACAAATAAGCCACAAATCTATTTAAACCTTAAAACTAAAAGCCCCAAATCGATTTGAAACCGTAAAACAAAAAATCCCCAAATCGATTTATAACCGTAAAACAAAAAGATGGAGAAGAGGTGGAGAAGAGAACCGTCGCTCAACTCAATACTGACCTAAAGAGGTAGAGAAGAGAAACCGGAGTCGATTTGATGGAGAATAACGCCGGAAAACCGAGGTCGCACAGAGAATCGCCGCGGAGAGAAAAAACCCTAACTTTTTCTTTCAAGAGAGAAATGAATCGAGAAACACGGATACCCCTGCTTTCACTCTCGCCGACGCGAAAGGGAGAAGCCACAGAGAGAGCGACGCGTGGCATGAACCCGCGTCTTAGAAGTTCATCCGTAAGGCCCGGTTTAACGAAACAAACCCATTTTTAATTAAACTTTAATCATCTGGGCCTTAGAACTCGAGCCCATGATCCGCTCTAAAACCCCCACTGCGCATGGTCTAAAGCAAAGTAAGTCTAACAAAGCGAAGCAATTTACTCTTTTACTGCATTTTAATATAAGAACAACTAACTGATGATGTCAGTGTGACAAAAATTAAAATAGTTTTAAATAACCACTTCAAGTCATTATTGTCATAGTTAATTGACTAATTTCTAACCAGGGATCTATATTTTTATCAAAACAATTTAGTAATATTTGAATTATAAAATATATATTTTATTTATGGTATATATACTTGATAATAGCTGCTAAATAGACTAGGATATAATATTTGAAAAATGATTTCGAAATTCGAATGTATAAAATATCATAAAGTTTATATGTTTGGATTCTTGAAACTATATAATACAAAGTTTACAAAATAATATAGTTATCTAATATATTAAAACAGAGTCCTATTTGAAAATTACCTTGGCATGTTTTTTTTTGGACTTATTGAAAAATGTTGTGACTTATCTATTAACTAACATCTATATTATTAAAAATCAAGTACAAAATTGAAATGTTTGGAAACATAGATAGTAGACTAAAGGAATAATGTTTGGAAACATGGATAGCAGATTAAATATTTTCTTCTATTTACATATTTAGTCATCCTATTTATTTCTTATTTACAGATTCTTCCAATATCATTTAAAATAATATATTTAAATTAATTAATTTCAATAGGTTGTTATTTCTTTGTCATAAAAAACAATCTCGAAATATATAGTGTATGTTATATAAAACTATCTATAAATATAGTATTAATTTATTTATTTTAGTAAAATATAAAAGTTTTGAGAGTTTAATTTTCTGAAAACATGTATTAAATATCGATCTCCTCTTAGAATAATAATTAAAAATCTAAAAATATGCAGATACACGAATATAAAAAATATTGTGATCAGTTGCACCTATTTCAGTTGGAAAATAGAAATACCAAATATTTTTATACTCAAATCTACCCAATATTGTAAACAGTTGAACAAATATTTATGATTTCCATATATTTTTAATGCATATCTTCCTAAATTTTTTGTAACAATTTATTGATAATACATATTCGTCCTTTATTTTAATCATTTCCCCCTACGATATAAGAAATACTTGATTTCTAAATGATATTAACATAAATATATAAATTATATTTGATTTATAAAATGTCGGAATACACAATTTTTGAAGTTCAAATAGTCTATTTTTGAACCTATAAGATTTTGAATTTAAATATATTAGATATTAGATATAATAGATTTTTTAAACAATCACGATTTTGATAATCAATCAATTAGGAACCAAATTTTTTTTCAGAATATTCCTCAACTCATTATACCATATTTATAATTTGATAACATAATTTTTAATCCTTCTAAAACGTGTGCAACAACCACCAAATATTTTGGGTATATAAATTTGAAGAAGAAATATAAAAATTTGTATAGCACTAAATTAAAAATTATATAATTAAAATATTTGTAATAATATCAAATACATTTATAAAATAGAAAAATATCCGCACGGACGTGCGGGTGAAAATCTAGTTAAATATTATGAAGTAGGCGCTTGTTACTACAAATCTTGCGGGTAACAGACATTTTTTCTTTACAAAATTAGGGTTTTAGTTTGTTCTGTTTAATTTTTTAATCAAGATATGTTACTTTTGATGAAAATAACATGTGTAATTGGATGTGAAGATGTATCATATGTTTTGTGAGTTGTCAGTGAAAGTGATGTTCCACCGAAGATGAGAATTTGTGCTCATTAATTTGTCTCTTAACTAGAAATGGCAATAATAAGAAAACAATCGATTTTGACGAATTGTCCCTATCACAACTTCATGAGTCACGAAAAGTAGTTTTTTCTTAAAATTGAAGAATATAGAAAGAGTGTTAACTATTTTTCTTCTGCTTAACATAACAACTATAATTGGAATCATACTTAATACTTGTTTACGAATTCAATGAACCGAGAAAAAAGTTTTAACTAGTGAGTATCGTGAAATAAATATCTGCAAATATTTAAGTTATACAACTTACTACTTATATGAGTATCCAATATATCTTAACACTTTTTCTTACTTTTCAAATAACAAACAATGAAGTTACCATAGTCTGAATTGAAATAACTATTGAAATAATATCTAAAAATACATTTTATATCACTATATATGTATAACATGTAGAAAGTAAACTAGAAGAATACATATAAATTTAAATACCATTAAATGACGATTAATTTAAAACACACCACAATTTTTTGTGAGATAACTAGTTTTTTTTTTCTTGGGGAAGATTCTAGACATTTAAAAAAAAAAGAATTCTAGATATTTATGGACTCAATTCAGTTACAGGAAATTTCGTCGTTAGACATTCCTATAGATCTTTCACATGGGTTTTTAGTTAGTTATTCAACTTTTTCAAGATGAATCCTCTTTTTACTATAAATAGATTTATACATGAACATTTTTTATATACATGAACTTTTGCTTAATCGTTCATGACCCACCAAAAGTTTGGTTTTCTTCAAGATTGATCGGTTTCGGGTTCTTACGTTGAAAGTACGTATATGGTTGTCACACTTAATTGATAGATCTCCTTAATGTAACAACTGATTGGAACCGTGCCATATACGTAATGTAACTGATTGCATTTTGTTACTTAAAATGATCATGTAAACACATGCAAATTTGATTACCAATTGAAAGTGCTTGTGACTCAAATGTCATTAACTGGACATTCAATTTACCAACCGGAAACTAAAAAAATTATAGGAGTATCCAATGTCTTTAACACAATTCCAAACATTACAAATAAAGTCCCATTACTAAATATCTGTTATTTAACTTTCAAATTATATGTTAAAATTGTCAAACATAAACTATAGATAATAGCTATTACCAATCCATGTCTCTTCGGTAAAAAAAGCTAGGTATAACTAATTTGATTTGCTTCTATCTGCATTTGACTCTCTCATTCTTTTCTTTTGGCATCCTTTCACTCTCTCATTCAAGTTTCTTTTTTCTTATGTATGAAAGATTCTCAGTTGCTATACTTTTATTTTTAACTTATTGGTCAATGATAAATCAATTAGTATAAGAATATTTCTTTCTACATGTTTTTCAGATCCTTAATGGGTGAGTAGCATATATCTCAAGTACAAAATGCGGATTTTAATATTTGTTTTGGTGCAAAAATGCAGATTAAAATTGCCTTTTAATAATATTTAATCATAGGTCCAACAATAATATGCAAATTGATATATTATTCATATAGCATTACGAGGTCCAAACATCCCCAAATGCCAAACTATCACAAGAGACTCATGCATATACCGATATACGGCAATGAACAAAGATAAATACATAGATATAGTGTCATTTTTATTTAGACGGTTCTAAATGTAGATAGATTTTGAACCATATTTATTTCCGAAGCTTGTTCTTAATCATCCCACGAAAATCTGGAAGACGAGTGATGAGGCCATCATTATTAAGGTCTAAGATCCATCGCACGAGGCTACCGTCAGCGTCTTCATGATGAGGAGTAACAATGACGGTTACTTTGATCATCTTGTAGTTCGTCATCAAGACATGAGTACTCCTTAAACTGAACGTAATGGTCTTATTGTCCCAATCCTCAGCATTGATCTCCACGTTAGCTTTTGAAGAACAGAAAATTAGGTTTTTAATTTATAAATAAAATTAAATCATAAAACCAACGTACCATCATCTTTTTTTTTATTTTTTACGTACCATCATCTTTAAATGCTTTGTTGATAGCTTTAAAGCATTCGACCGCGGTAGACTCAACGTACATGGAGTTCAACTCATTGTCTTGTTGATAAAGGTTCTGGTCAATCTTCTCGATGAGATTTTTTAGAGTGCCGATGATCTGCTTTTGATCTTGGATGTCAAGGTCACCAATGTTCTCGAACTCGACAGTCCACGCCACGCGGCTAGGTCTCATGTCTCCCATAGGAATGGTGGTGAGTGTTGCTTTGACCATCTTGTAGCGCTCTGAGATTACATTCCCAGTTATGTGCACTATCACTGTTCTTTTCTCCCAATAAATATCATTGGCTACAAACCGCAACTCCCCCACTGTGAAACAAAAACAATTAGTTAAAGGTTCATGAATGAAATTTTGAAAGAGAGATAATTTACAAGAAGGAACACATGCCTGACACATCATTGTGTTCTCTGGTAAAATGTTTCATGAATCGACCAGCCGGAGACTTAATGGCAAGCTCCCCACTCTTTCGTGTTGGAAAAGAAAATTTTCCGGTGGATGCCATTCTCTCTCTCTTTTAAAAAAAAAAAACAAGTAGTATATGTTTTGTGGGTTTGATTATAGTTCTCTCTCAATGAATTGTATTTATATAGAGAAAGTTCAATGCAAGCTGATGAATCATATGCTTTTATGAGCTAGTAAAAATGATTTTCCATTGGAGATGAGAGTGCTCATTTCTATAAATGACAATAAAACAAGAAGATTTGATGAAATTTTTCAACACAACTTCATGAGTCACTTTTTTTGTTTTGATCACACAACTTCATGAGTCACTAAAAGCAACCTTTTATTAAGAAAAATGAATCAGCCTCGGAGTAGAATATAGAAGAGGTTAACTTTAAACAGCTGCTAAACTCAACTAATTGTAACCATACTTCATAATTCTTTTTAAGGAATATCCTAAGATAGTCTTAAAAAAGTTTTTGTCACAAAAATAGTTTTCAAAGAAAAAAAATGACCAAAATAATATTTATTAAAGGGTTAATAAAATGACTAATATACATTTATACACATTGGATTAACTAATCTAGACTTAGGGTTTAGAGTTATGGAGTGGAGTTTTGGGGTGAAATTTAAAATTAAAAAAAAAATTATTTTTTTTGAAAATAGAAAAAAGGTTAGTTTGATTATTTTTGTTCTTAAAGGCTATTTTTGTGACAAAAACTTAGGGGTATTTGAGAGATTTGCTCTTCTTTTTATTTCTAAAAACGTAATTAGATGGTTTGATACGAAATAGATTAGCTAGTAATATTTTTGACAAATGAGTTTCGTGAAATAAATATCGTCAAATATTCAAGTCACTCAACTTACTAATTTTAGTTACGATAAGAGTATCCAATGTGCTGAACAGTATTTCTTACATTACAAATAAAAACCAATGAAGTTACCGTATATATTAAAAATTCAAGTGATTTAACTCGTGTTTCTGGAACACTTATAATCTTATTCGAACTTTTAATCTCTTACTAAATTAAACTCTATTGGTAAATTTGAGATTTATGAAGCTTTTTGTAGTTTTGGAGAAACTAAGATTTGAAATTTTGAGAATTTTTTAAAACACATTGTACTTAATTACTTGCAGAAGAAATTCAATTTCTTCGATCGCATGAATGATGAAATTAATATTGACAAAATCTGATACGTAAGATTGAATGAAATTATTTTCATGATTCATCGTTGTCCTAAAGCAGGAGGATACTTGATAAAGGTAAGGGTGTAACAGATTTTTATGTCACTGAACCCTAGTTCGGCTCATTAAAAGTCCTCAGTGTGTTAGACTGAAATGATAACCAACTACACCACGAAACATGTTGTAATTTTACTTTCATGTTTCACATCATTAGACTCTAAACCGGTGTGACTACACGAATCCAAACCAAATAAATATTTTCGGTCCGAGTTTTTATCAGAGCCGGTACCTAAACGACCACTAGAACCCGGCTTAAACCCCACAATGCTCTCATGATCTCATCCTTCAACCTCTCGTCTTGAAATAATAGCTCTCAAGCCAATTTGATTTTGATTTTTTTAGTTCACTAACTTTGTTTTCTTCATCAGAATTGGTTCTCCCGAAGATCTCAATCATGAGCAATTAATTTCTACTTTGATTATAGATAACCAAAGCGTTAGATTATCATCACGAAGCAGAAAGATGTCTCCTAATCACCCGTGACCTCACCTTTGTTGAATTAGTAATGAAAAAGTTAACATATTCATTTGATTCACCTTCAATATACACATGTACACATAACATACCAAAAAAATGATAGGAGTATACACAACCAAACAGTACAAAAAAAACTATACATAACATACCAAAAAAAAAGAATTCTAGATATCTATGGACCCAATCCAGTTCCAGGAAAGTTCGTCGATAGACATTCCTATAGATCTTTCACATGGGTTTTTGGTTAGTTATTCAATTTTTTTTTCAAAATGAGTCCGATATCTTTTTTACTATAAACGGATTTATACATGAACTTTTTTTTTATATATACACTAGTGGTTTGTCCGCGCTACGCGCGGAATCTATACTAATTATGTCAACGTGTGTTTGGTATGTGTTTGAAGTCGATATTGCTGATATTGAATTTTCCAGAGCTGAAATGTTGGTCACTTTTGTAATACTTTTAGTTGATGATCTTGATCTATGTACGGAATGGTTTATGGGTTAGTGGTTCGTATGTTGATCTGAGGAGAAAATTTGGTCATGTCAACCTATTATATGTTTGTAAGGTAGTTGTGCTATCTGTGTATTTACAGTTGTCGTTTTTAAGGGACAATGACTTTTTTTATATGTAGAAGTAAGGGGTTGGCTAACAGTTGGCCATTTAAATGTCAGAAATTTAAAAAGGAATTTATATGAAATATACAAAATTGTAATGTTATTTAAACTAAGCATATAGTATCAGAATATTAAATTACTAAAATATGTTATATTAATTTTCGTTAGGGAAATATTTTTAACGGTTATTGTAGATTCATAAATATTTACCTGAATACTAAATTGCTAGAATATGCTACTTTAATAAATATCTAGGCTCAAAAGTAATTATGTTTTTTTTTTTTTTTGAACTGATTTATGCTATTAAATTAAAATTGGAAGAGTAGCAAAGGTGGCATTCAGCCCACTTTAATACAACCTACTAAGAAACCCATAAAGCCCAAAAAGATCGTAAAACAAAGCCCACCCCAGCAAATAAAGAAGCATCACCATTCCTTTAAACCGAGAAAAAGACGACGACGGAAGAAAGAACTTTTGCTGGTTTTTTTTTTTTTCGAAAAAACAGAGAGGTTGAGGTGATAGAGATGGAGTCATGCAGAGAACAAGGAGAACCAGCGCTGGATTAAGTCACTCGCCAAAGAGTTGCGTTCCGGTCTAAGAGCTGAGATTTTGTTCTTAACTATGGAGGAGATTCGTTTGATGAGGAGATCAGGGGGCCGGTGATTGCTTCTGTGCAAGCGATCGTTACGCTCCCGCCAGAGATCGTAGATCGAGGCTTGCCAAGTGATGAAGGAAAGGTAGATGGTGAGAGAGCACTTCGGCTGAGATAGGAGAGAGTGAGATACATCATCCCAGGATGGTGATGCAGGATTGATTCTGAACCTTGCAGAGAAGTGATTCCAAACAGATGAAGAGTATGGGCAATGGAAGAATAAATGATCCCTGGTTTCATTCTCACGGTTACAGAGGAGGCAGTGAGGAGTAGTTTGGAGTCCCCAGGAGAGCAGGCGATCTCTTGTGGGGCAACGGTTGAGAAGCATTAGCCAAGCGAGACATTGGTGCTTAGGGATACCATTTTTAACCCAAATAAGAGGATACCAAGGGAGAGTAGGGAGGGGATTTAAAAGGGAGTGATAGACCTTAGAGCTTGAGAATGATTTCTGGATTTTTCCATTGATTATCCAGCTTGGAGTATTCGGCGCGTGTGAGAGGGAGATCGTTGTAAGGTAGATGAGCAGTTCTTCCATTTCCCTTGTTCTTGCTGAAGGTAAATTCCATCCTCCATCTCTCCACATATCCGATACTAAGGCATTAAGGTGGATACCGGTTAGTCGAGGACCATTGTTTCCAAAGAAAGTGAGTAGCTGCCCGAACTTAGTCCATGGGTCTTTCCAGAAACTTAGTCAAAAGTAATTATGTTATCAGTTTGTAAAAGCTACATGAAGCTTCTAATCAAATTTTAGTTAATACTTTAAATAGAAAATTTTTAAAAGATTATTTCTTACAAATTTGATTTTCAAATAGAAAAACTAATAATTTTATTTGTTTTAGTTATAATTGCATAAATTAAAGAACTCATTTGCAAAAAAAAAATGTTTTTCTATACGTATAAACCATTTGTAGCTCTCCAAAGTACAGTTATTTTAGTCATAGTCATAAAACTTTGAATGTTAAAGGAGTACTTTAAAAGAAATTTTGAAAGTTAAAATGTTATCAAATGCTTTTTACTTAGTTGTGTAATGAAGATTTTGTTCCCATAATGGTGTAACTCATGTTGACTGAGTCCATAGTTGGTGTGATGTGATTTACGGGATGATTTAGTTAGAGGAGGCCGTTCATAACAAATTGGACCGATGAGCATTGTACGGGCTTAAGGACGTACCTGGTCTATTTAGGTGTTTATAATTCATTCGTTTTGTGGTTTCATGTTAATGGTGTGTTCTATATGTTGGGTTTTCCCTCCATTAGCCCAAAACCAAAATAATAAAATTGGTTAGTATAAGTATGATCCACTAAAAGCCCATGAAGAAGAAGTATGTGGAAAATGGAGAAAGATGAAGAAGTGTGTAGAAAAAGAAGTGTGTAGAAAAGGAAGTGTGTAGAGAAAGAAGTGTGTAGAATTTTTAATAGTTACCTTTCCATTAGTATGGTGTTTAGTTCATTTGTAATCAATCAAGAAAAGCAAAGAAAGAAAAACAAGAGAGAAAACACTTGTAAGAGAGAGTTTCCTAAAATTTCATCTTTGTAATAAATCCCTTTCCTAAATATTAAGAGTCTTCTTCTTAAACTCTTAGTTGTCTATCGTGAGTTTGAACATGTCACCTTCAACGGTAACGGTAGCCTCCATCTTGAATCACACGAGATCTTGAGGATATGTTTGAACCTGGCTCTGATACCACTTGTTGGGAAAATTACCCAATATTCTTCGTGAGATGAAGATGAGATTTAGACAACTAAGAGTTTAAGAAGAAGACTCTTAATATTTAGGAAAGGGATTTATTACAAAGATGAAATTTTAGGAAACTCTCTTCATCGATGATGGAAGACCACCTTTATTGTAAGGATTTACACGAACCCATCATCATGGAGGAGAAGCCGGAAGGAAAGGATGACAAAACATGGGAAGTACTAAACCGAAAGGCGGTTGCTGTAATCCGTAAGTACATTGACCGATCTCTCTTTGAACATGTATCTACCTATACAAATGCTTATGAATTATGGACAAAGCTTGAGTCTATGATTCAAAAGAAAACGCCTCGAAACAAAGCTCTTCTTGTCCGACGGTTGGTAAAGTTGGAGTACAAGGATGGCCAAAACATGATGGAGCACTTGAATAATTTCAAGGGACTCGTAAATCAGCTTAACAAAGTTGATATGAAGGTTGAAGATGAAATGCAAGCCCTTTTACTCCTTAGTTCACTACCGGAGAGTTGGGACACACTAGTTGTCACTCTAAGCAATTCAGCACCGGAGGGAAAGCTTACCATGGACACCGTCAGTGATAGCCTTCTAAATGAAGAAGTCCGGAGGAAGGAACGAGACTCGAGTTCTTATTCAGAAGCCAACATTGTTGATAGAAGAGGTAGAGAGGAGACTCGTGTTCACAACAAAAGCAGAGGACGAGACCAATCTCGAAGAAGATCCAAGTCACGAACAAGAGTAACCTGCTACTATTGTGGCAAGCCGAACCACATGAAGTCGGAGTGTCGGTTTTTCAAGAAAGATCAACAAGCAGGTAATATTAAACCAGACCGGTTCAATCCTCCGAAGAAGCATGAAGACAAGACTACCACCATTGTTGAAGACCAGAGCAAAGACCTATATCTCGTTGGAGAATGTAATCTTAGCTCTGATGATAGCTCATGGATCGTTGATTCTGGTGCTTCTTTTCACGTCACCCCTCATGGAAGCTTCTTCACAACCTACCAAAGTGGTGACTTTGGTGATGTTCAAATGGGAAACCAAGGAAGAAGCAAGATCGTTGGAAAGGGGGATGTTATTCTTACATCAAACACTGGGTGTAAGATAGTTCTTAAGGATGTGAGACATATTCCCGATATGAGACTCAATCTCATATCAACAGGGAAGCTTGATGATGCCGGTTTTGATAGCCACTTTGGCAGTGGCAAGTGGAAGCTAACCAAAGAGAGTTTGATCATGGCTCGAGGAAGAAAACAAGGCTCATTATACGTAACACAAGCCAAGCTTTGCAAGGAGGAAGTTAATGTTGCAAGCGACGACATGGATACATGGCACCGGAGACTTGGGCATATGAGTGAGAAAGGTCTTAATATACTTTCTCGCAAGAAACTTATTCCTGATATGAGAGGTACGTATCTCACACCATGTCATCATTGCTTAGCCGGAAAACAACATAGAGTCGCTTTCCGAAGATCTTCTACACCCACGAGAAGGAAGCATATTCTTGATCTAGTGCATACTGATGTATGCTCCATGTCTGAGAAATCAAATGGAGGTGCATCATATTTCGTCACCTTTATTGATGACCATTCAAGGAAGGTATGGGTATACCTTTTGAAGACAAAAGATCAAGTTCTAAATGCTTTCAAGGAGTTTGTAGCCCAAGCAGAAAGAAGTACGGGTCAAAAACTCAAGTGTGTTCGATCAGACAATGGTGGAGAGTACCGAGGTCCTTTTGAAGCATTTTGCAAAGCTCATGGAATCAGAATGGAGAAGACACCACCAAAGACGCCACAATTGAACGGGCTTGCTGAAAGAATGAATCGGACGATTACAGAAAGAGTTCGGTGCATGCTCTCTCACGCTAAACTACCCAAGCCATTTTGGGGAGAAGCTTTAAAGACTGCAGTGGATATTATAAATCTTACACCATCAGTTCCTTTGGAAGGCGATATCCCGGAGGAAGTTTGGTCGGGTAAGAAGGTCTCCTACAATCATTTGAAGGTGTTCGGGTGTAGAGCATTCGTCCACATTCCTAAGGATGAACGAGCCAAGTTAGACTCTAAAACTAAAGAGTGCATCTACCTTGGTTCACCAAAGGATGATTTTGGCTATCGGCTTTGGGATCCAATTAACAGGAAAGTGATTCGGAGTAGAGATGTTGTTTTCTTCGAAGATCAAACAATCGAAGACATCAATAAATCAGAGAAACCAAAGCTAAGGGTTGTAAGGAGTGAAGATTCTCATAAGCCCCAAGATCATGAACAAGTGATTGGAGGAGATGGCGAAGAGGGTCCCATCATGGATCTAAATGGTGATGAAAGCGAAGAAGAAGAGCAAATGGATCCAGAGGAAGAACATGAGCCAAGAAGATCTGGAAGAGAGACAAGACCATCTGTAAGATACTATCGAGATGAGTATGTGAATCTTACAGATGAGGGGGAGCCACAAAGCTATGAGGAGGCTATAGGAGACATTCACAAAGACAAATGGGTAGAAGCTATGCAAGATGAGATGCAATCCTTGCAAGACAATCACACCTATGAGTTAATGAAGCTACCAAAAGGAAAGAGAGCCTTGAAAAACAAGTGGGTGTACAATTTGAAGTATGAGGAGAGAAGCTCAAATCCAAGATACAAAGCCCGATTGGTTGTGAAAGGATTCAACCAGAAGAAAGGCATAGATTTTGAAGAAATATTCTCTCCAGTGGTGAAGATGTCCTCTATCCGAGTGGTTCTTGGTCTAGCAGCGGTCCTAGACTTAGAGATTGAACAACTCGATGTTAAGACGGCCTTTCTACATGGTGACCTCGAGGAGGAAATCTATATGGAGCAACCAGAAGGATTCAAGGTCCCAGGAAAAGAAGACTTGGTATGCCGATTAAAGAAGAGTCTTTATGGTCTCAAGCAAGCCCCAAGACAATGGTACAAGAAGTTTGACTCTTTCATGGTGGATCATAACTTCAAGAAAACCAAGAATGATCATTGCACTTTCATAAAGAGGTACGCAAGCGGCGACTTTCTCATATTATTACTCTATGTTGATGATATGCTGATTGTGGGCCAAGACCGCAACAAGATAGCCGCATTGAAGGAAGACTTAGGAAAGTCTTTTGCTATGAAAGATTTGGGGCAAGCGAAACAGATTCTTGGAATGAAGATCACTCGGGACAGACCAAATAAACTTTTATGGTTGTCCCAAGAACGATATATTGAAAGGGTGTTGGAGAGATTCAACATGCACAAAGCAAAGCCAGTAAATACTCCACTTGCTGGACATTTCAAGTTAAATTCAGAACAAAGTCCAACAAGTGAGAAGGAGAAAGAAGAAATGAAGACTACCCCATATGCATCAGCAGTGGGCAGTCTCATGTATGCCATGGTGTGCACCAGACCCGACATTGCCTATGCTGTAGGAGTTGTGAGTCGCTTTCTAGCAAATCCAGGAAAGGAGCATTGAAAAGCAGTTAAATGGATCCTACGCTATCTACGAGGCACAACGAAGAGGTGTCTATGCTTTGGCAATGGAAAACTTGAGTTGAACGGTTATACCGATGCAGATTGGGCTGGTGATAAAGACTCGAGAAAATCAACTTCAGGATTTGTGATTACCTTTGCAGGGGGAGCTGTCTCCTGGCAATCGAAGCTACAAAAGTGTGTTGCCTTATCCACCACGGAAGCAGAGTATATCGCAGCAACGGAAGCATGCAAGGAGATGTTATGGATGAAGAACTTCTTACTTGAGTTGGGAGTAAAGCAAGACAAGTACAACTTACTATGTGACAACCAAAGTGCTATTCACTTAGCAAAGAATCCAGCGTTTCATTCTCGCTCAAAGCACATCGACATTCGGCATCATTGGATACGAGAAGTTCTTGAAGAGAAGCTCATACATCTCGACAAGGTACACTCCGATGAAAATTGGGCAGACTTTATGACGAAGGTATTGCCAATCAAAAAATTTGAAGACTGCTGCCAAGGTATCAGTGTCGTGACAACTTTGGGCTAAGTCGGGAAGGGGGAGATTTGTTGGGTTTTCCCTCCATTAGCCCAAAACCAAAATAATAAAATTGGTTAGTATAAGTATGATCCACTAAAAGCCCATGAAGAAGAAGTATGTGGAAAATGGAGAAAGATGAAGAAGTGTGTAGAAAAAGAAGTGTGTAGAAAAGGAAGTGTGTAGAGAAAGAAGTGTGTAGAATTTTTAATAGTTACCTTTCCATTAGTATGGTGTTTAGTTCATTTGTAATCAATCAAGAAAAGCAAAGAAAGAAAAACAAGAGAGAAAACACTTGTAAGAGAGAGTTTCCTAAAATTTCATCTTTGTAATAAATCCCTTTCCTAAATATTAAGAGTCTTCTTCTTAAACTCTTAGTTGTCTAAATCCCATCTTCATCTCACGAAGAATATTGGGTAATTTTCCCAACACTATATTACTATAAGATCTGTATAAATATAACTTAGGGGTGGTGGCATGAGTCTAAGTAAGTATAAAGTGGAAGCGTAAAAAGGAAGAAATATATTAATTTTGTATTAATAAAATCTTGTTATTAGATTGCACTCAATAGTCAACATGTATGTTTTCATTTTGGAGTAAAGTTCCATCATGTTATTCTGAAATTCGTGAAGTGATATTTGGTGGTTGAAAGTGAAATTTAGAAATTTGGTTACCGAATGAGTACTTCTCAAGAGATGCAGAATTAGTAATTAAATATGGTATCCAATGGCCGCTCCATTTCAGTCTATTACTTTTATACTGTTATTGTTGTTGTAAGTTTAATCTCTTTGTAACCGAGAATGGGGAGAAATGTCATAAACCAAACATTGCAGTACGAAAACCCTTAATGTCAGAGCTAGTAAAGTGTAAACAATTGGATAAAAGTAAAGAACTCAAGTGCCAGATAAATTATTGTCATCCTCTAACTGGCCTTCACAACTCAGATGAAAAAGTGAGGCTCAATTATGGTCTCTCTCATTTTGTTGTCTTCATTCCTCAAACCACACAACTAATTCAAAATTGTTTGATAACTTTAAGAGAAAATATGTCCACCAACACAGGTTTGCCAAAGAGTAATAAAATGTTTTTATTTATTTGCAAATATGGAAGATTAAAAAAAAGGTTGAGAGTCTTTTAAAAAAAAGCTAATGCCGACGAAGGTTGGGAGCAATAGCAGAGCTTTTAGGTCGAGAACTGAGCAACTACTCCGGGCGTGCCTTCTTGAGTGCGCTCACTGCTACTGGAACCAGGTGTTCCTCTGCATAGCTCCTGCTACGTTTTGGCTGGACAGCTGCTGCTTTTGCAACAAATGGACTTGTGGGATTCAAGGGGATGTCATCACTACTGGTGTTCTGGTCATTAGCACTTGACTTGGTTCCAGCATAGCAGTTTCTAGAGCACATGTGGCACCATGCATGTTGTTGTTCCCACCATGTCCATCTGCATTAAAATGTGAAATTATATTTCGTCAAAGAGAAGTGCTAAGTATGAGATAGATATGGTTTACGAAGAAACCGTCCATGTCAGGCATGTGAACATCACTAATGATAATAATGAAACCCTTCATGTTCTTCTGAAGCAGAGACAATGCAATCTCTGCTCTATTACATTTGGTTAATGTAATTACAGAAACATAGTACAACTTTAGTCAAAGATTAAAGACAATATATAATACATTAAAACCGAACTTAGAATCAATCAAGCATCTCTTAGTTTTTGAAAATAACTCAAGCAGAATTTTGAAGATTAAACAGCAAATCAAAATTTTTGGACAAGATCACAACTGATTATGAAACAGTGCGTTGAGCTTATGTATATATACTCTGAATCTAAGAGTAAGTTTCAAGTGGAACGTGTACTTTTCCCCAAAAATTTCTTGGAGAAACTGTGGAATCTCGGACTCCAGGGGTCTCCCACACATGCACCCTGCACAATCAGAAACACAGGAGACACGTCACCATAGTTGAAGACAAAGACCACACTTCAAATCGTAAAGAAGGATACAAGATGATACCATTGTTTCAGGAAGTGTTTATAAAGGCGATATATGATTGAATCTGTTGAAGTAATGAGTTTTGGAGAGGTTCTTATCCATATTTATAGTATCACAAATTAGGGATTTGCGATGAAGGTTAGGAAAGAGGTCATTAAAGTCAGCGTAGTGGGAGAGCATAGCGGAGATACTTAATGGAGAGGCATTATGAAATGGTTTAATCGTTTCAGTGATGAAGGAAAACGTTACACATGGGTTCTTCAATCGTTGGTGTAAATTAAGGAATGGAGAAGACGAAGACGCTGGAAGAAGGAAAGGCGATGAATGTGGCCAAATCTTTTAGGAGAAGCTGGGCTTGGAAATTATGGGCTTGCTAATGAGGCCACGTTGGTTGCTAATGCTTTCCCAGCAGCGAAAAGTATGAGTTTTTTGGAGTGCTGACGTGTCCAAAAACACCCCCCTCTTCCTGATGATGTGGCAGCTTGTGGAGAGAGGTAAGTCAATTTTATTAGTATAGATAGATAGATAGATAGATGAGCTTTTGCTGAATCGTTCATGATCCACAAAAAGTTTGGTTTTCTTCAAGATTGATCAGTTACGGGTTCTTACGTTGAAAGTAACGTATATAGTTGTCACACTTTATTGATAGATCTCCTTAATGTATCAACTGTTTGGAACCGTGCAATAACGTAACGTAACTGATTGCATTTTGTTACTTAAAATGATCATGTAAACACATGCAAATTTGACTACCAATTGAAAGTGCCTGTGACTAAAATGTCATTAACTCGACATTCAATTTACCAACCGGAAATAAAAAATTGATAGGAGTATCCAATGTCTTTAACACAATTCCAAACATTACGAATAACAAATAGAATAAAGCCCCATTCCTAAATACTAGTATCTGTTATTTAACTTTCAAATTATATACTAAAATTGTCAAACATAAACTCAGTGCCGGTCCAATATTTTCATTTTTTTCTTGATGCCCTAAGCTCAACTAAATTTTTATGCCCTTATAATTCATGTAATTTTTTTATAATGCCCTATATATAACTAAAATGATCACTTAAAATTATGATGCCCTAAGCGATCGCTTACCTCGCCTATGCTCCGGACCGGCCCTGATAAACTATAGATATAATAGCTATTACCAATATCCATGTCTCTTCGGTAAAAAAGCTAGGTATAATCAATTTGATTTGCTTCTATCTGCATTTGACTCTCTCATTTGACTCTCTCATTCAAGTGTTTTTTTTCTTATGAATTAAAGATTCTCAGTTACTATACTTTTATTTTTAACTTATTGATCAATGATAAATCATTTAGTTTAAGATATTTCTTTCGACATGTTTTCAGATCCTTAATTAATGGGTGAGTGGCATATATCTCAAGTACAAAATGCGGATTTTTTTTTTGTTGAAATGTTAAATTGATTATCAACAAAAAGAAAAATTGGTAAATGAAAGAATGTTTAGGATAATTTAAGACCAAAAGACATGAACTCTTATGTAGTCTTAGCGAACCACCTCTAGAGTGCTTCGCTGTAGAAGCTTGGCTTTCGATGCCGAAGAGAGGAGATTTGATTTCTGATGAGTTTGTCGATATAGCGGATCGTATGCATTGTGTCATGGTACTTCTGGTTGTGCTTGCGATCATTTCTTTCTCGCCATACCGTATGAATCGTTGTTTGAAGGGGTAGTTCGAGAAGGCAAGTATCTATGGATTTTAATATATATATATATATATATATATATATTAGTGCAAAAATACGGATTAAAATTGCCTTTTAAGAATATTTAATCATAGGTTCAACAATAATATGCAAATTGATATTTTATTCATATTGCATTACGAGGTCCATACATCCCAAATACCAAATTATCATAAGAGATTCATGCATATACCGCAATGAACAAAGATAAATACATATAGATATAGTGCCATTTTTTATTTAGACGGTTCTAAATGTAGATAGATTTTGAACCATATTTATTTCCGAAGCTTGTTCTTGATCATCCCACGGATATCTGGAAAATCTAGATAAGAGATGAAGCCACCATTATCCATCTCTAAGATCCAATGCACGAGGCTACCGTCAGCGTCGTCACGATGAGGAGTAACAATGACGGTAACTTTGATCATGTTGTTCGTCATCAAGACATGAGTACTCCTTAAACTCAACGTAATTGTCTTATTCTCCCAATCCTGAGCCTTGATCTCCACGTCAGCTTTCGAAGAATAGAAATTAGGATTTTAATTTATACTATATCCATTTTATTTTAGTTATCATTTCAAGATTTTACATACAAATTAAAAAAAACATTTAATTTTGCGTATTTCAAAATCATTATCTATAAACTTAACTACATTTCAACCAATAAAAAATAAAATAACATATAAAATTAATAAATTCTATATTGAAATCATAAAATGACACTTATTTTGAAACAAAAATTTTACTATATAAAGACAATTAAATCGAAACGGAAAGAATAAAAATATGAATTAGTAAATGATAAACCAACGTACCATCATTTTTAAATGCTTCGTGGATAGCTTTAAAGCATTCGACCGCGGTAGACTCAACGTACATGGAGTTGAAATTATTATCTTGTTGATAAAGGTTCCGGTCAATCTTCTCGATGAGATTAGTTAGAGTGTCGATGATCTGGTCTGGATCTTGGAGGTCATTAAGGCCAATCTTCTCGAACTCGACAGTCCATGCCACGCGGCTAGGTGTCCTGTCTCCCCTAGGAATGGTGGTGAGTGTTGCTCTGATCATCTTGTAGCGTTCTGAGATTGCATTCCCAATTACGTCCACCATCATTGTTCTTTCCTCCCAGTTAACCTCATTGACTCTAAACCGCAACTTCCCCACTGTGAAACAAAGCAATTAATTAAAGGGTTCATGAATGAAATTTTTGAAAGAGATGATAATTTACAAGAAGGTAAACATGCCTGACACAAGATTGTGTATTCTGATAAAACGTTTCATGAAATGGTCAGCAGGAGACTTAATGTAAAGCTCCCCAGAAAAAATTCCCGTGGATGCCATTCTCACTCTCTTTTTAAAAAAATATAAAAATAAAGTAATATATGTTTTGTGGGTTTGATTATAGTTCTCTCTCGATGAATTTTGTTTATATAGAGAAAGTTCAATGCAAGTTGATTCAAAAAAAAATACATTTTTTTGTTTTGTTTGGTTAAATTTCAACTCAAGATGAATGTTTTACTTTTAACCAGTATAACATGTGTAATGGGATATGGAGATGTATCATATGCTTTTGTGAGCTAGTAATAAGTGATTTTCCATTGTGGATGAGAGTGCTCACTTCAATAAATGACAATAAAACACGAGGATTTGATGAAATTTTCCAACACAACTTCCTTCATGAGTCAATTTTTTTTATCATACAACTTCATGAGTCACTAAAAGTAACTTTTTATTAAAAAAAATGAATCAGCGGTGGAGTAGAATATAGAAGAGGTTAACTTTAATCAGCTGCTAAACTCAACTAATTGTAACCATACTTCATAATTGTTTTTAGAAATAAAAACGTAATTAAGTGGGTTGATACGAAATAGATTAGCTGGTAATATAATATTTTAGACAAATGAGTTTCGTGAAATAAATATCAGCAAATATTCAAGTCACTCAACTTACTAATTTTAGTTACGATATGAGTATCCAATGTGCTGAACAGTATTTTTCTTACATTACAAATAAAAACCAATGAAGTTACTATATACATTAAAAATTCAAGAGATTTAAACTCGTGTTTCTGAAACCCTTATTATCTTATTCGAACTTTTGTAATTTCTTACTAAATTAAACTCTATTGATAAATTTGAGATTTATGAAGTTTTTTTTAGTTTTGGAGAAACTAAGATTTGAAATTTTGAAAATTTTAAATTACATTGTACTTAATTACTTGCAGAAGAAATTCAATTTGTTTGATCGCATGAATGATGAAATTAATATTTGACATATCCACTTTAAATCCAAAAAAAAATCTATGATACGTAGAGACTGGATGAAGTTACTTTCATCGTTGTCCCAAAGCATGAGGGTACTTCATAAAGGTAAGGGTGTAACGGATTTGAATGTCACTGAGCCCTAGTTAGGCTCTTTAAAAGTTCATAGGGAACAAAAACATATTAATGGCTTTGTCCGGGTTTGAACCGACCTTTAGTGTGTTAGACTGACGTGATAACCAACTAAGAAACCTTTTTACTTTTATGTTTCACATTAGTAGGCTGTAAACCAGTGACTACACGAATCCAAACCAAATAAATATTTTCGGTTCCGAGTTTTTATCAGAGCCGGTACCAAAACAACCACCAGAACCCGGCTTAACCCCACAGTGCTCTCAACCTTCAACCTCTCGTCTTGAAACAATAGCTCTCACGCCAATTCGATTTTGAATTTTTTTAGTTCATTAACTTTGTTTTCTTCATCAGAATTGTTTCTCAGATCTCAATCATAGGCAATTTTCTACTTCGATTATATATAACCAGAGCGTTATCATCACGGAGCAGAACGATGTCAACTTTATTTTTTGGTTTTGAAATGTTTAAGTGAAGATGTTTTAACAAGTTCTGACGTTTTGAGACCATGGTTATCCAAACACTTTAAACAAGAGGATCTTTTCACATTTTCAACTTCGATACAGTGTGATCGAAACTTCATTGTATCCACTCCAAGGATTTATTTTCATCAATACACTTAAAAACTGTTGTGAAAGTAATTTTTCAGTTATTAACCAAACCGATATTCACACACGGTTCCATTTACAAAACGAACAATAACGGAGTTCACATGTGTTATTGGTCGATCAACTATGGCCACATTAAGCCCCTTAGAGATGGTGATTCACTTAGATATAAGGAGTGACAAAGTTGGACGATTAATATAATGCAAGCAACCCCTAGCTATGTAGAAGCAGACTGACTTTTAGATTTCAATTCTAAATAATAAACTCACACAAGCTAAATCAGATCAAGAAATGCAAACTTAAAGAGAATACGATGATAAATCAAGAACTGGATAAAGAGTATGTAAACATAATCAAAACACGAAATGGAACGGTCTCAACTTCATAGAAAAACTCAAAATGTTATCTCAGACAGAATCAAAAAGCTTATTCTTCAACGCTAGCACTCTCGCCGCTCTTGACGTTGTGCTTCCTCGCGTACCTCTGATTCCTCAGGAACTTAGGGTCCATCTGTTAAAACGTTTCAGTCATCAAAGCTAAATATCAAACTCTTTGAAACTTAATAAAATAGAAATCTGGATGTAAAATACTTACTCCTCTTGTGGGAGTGTGACGGTGTCTCCTCGGCTTCTTGATTCCGTTCTTGTGTGCCTTGGCCGATTGGTTATGCGCTGTGTGATTCTTCGACTTGGCCATCTCTGTGAGATCTGCTCTGCTCCGGCTAGGGTTGGTTGGTTGGTTGCTTACGGCGATACAAATACAACAAAAAACCCTACTTCTTTGTTGTGTTTATATTAAAGTTAATGACTAAAATGTCCCTAATAGGTCGCATGGGCCCAAATAAGATTTGGCCCGGTTTTGTATTTATATTAAGCCCACCAAACGAACCCAAAATCATGTTATAAACTCTGTTTCTAAGGAGAAACATGCAAACTTTGATTTCAATTAACTGTTACATGAAGGATTATACTAGAAATTAAACCGATATTAAAGAATTAAACACCGCGCGCGCCCTTTCCAAGGCTTAGCGGTTTGTTGGCGGGTCGATAAAGGGTAGATTCGTCACTACACGCACTAAATTAAATTAAACCTAGGGTTTAGCCTAGCCGGGCCGGGCCCAATTCAATTTAAAAATCGACGGTTGGTTTAGATCTGATTCGTGTCGGGTCGCTTATCTATGTCTCTCTTCTGACACTCCCTCGCTACTTTCTCTGTTTTGTTTTTTTTTTAAACTCTCCCGGAGCTCACGATCTGCTCTGTTTGATCCATACATTGGATAATGCTATAGATCACACCGAGAAAGTGAGTGATCTGATCTGATCACATCTTCTTGCTACTGATCGGTTTGAATTAAAGATTTAACTTGTGTGTGTTAGATCTTTGAGCCAAAAGCCATGAAAAGCAAGTTCACATCTGAAGAAAGCAGCAGCAGCAGCAGCAACGAGAAGAAGAGTTGTCACATTTGTGGTACGAGCAAAACTCCTCTTTGGCGTGGCGGTCCGGCTGGTCCCAAGGTTGTTAGACTCTTCCCCGATCTTTGAAACCTAAACCACGGTTTCGGATTCGATCTGATCTGGTCTCTTTTGTTTTTTTGTGTTGCTTATGTAGTCACTATGTAACGCATGTGGGATCAAGAACAGGAAGAAGAGAAGAACAGTGATGGGAGGAAACAGATCGGGTGATAAGAAGATGAATAAGAAGAATGATACTAGGAGTTCGAAGCTTGGTGACTCATTGAAGCAGAGATTAAGGGAAGTGATGATGCAGCGATCAAATCAACTCGGCGAGGAAGAGCAAGCCGCCGTGCTACTCATGGCTCTCTCTTATGCTTCTTCTGTTTATGCCTAATAAAGTTCTGGATAATCTCACTGATATGAGTTGCAAGAATAATTTAATTTTGCAGGATGATATGTAATGTTTTTAGCTAACGAATTAATGTGTGTTTGTTTGTTTTGTGTTGTTAAGTTAATCTTCTTTTTGGATTTTTTTTTTTTGTATCTTGTTTATGTGATCTGTAGAATGTAATAGAAAATGTTAATGTCAAGAATCAAGATCATTTTTTTTCAGTGTTTATATGTTATGTTATAACAATTATTATTGTATTTTTCTCTGGAAGTTTTTGTCTTTATTATAACAAGAATGGATACTGGTCTATCTGTGTCAAGCATATACCTTTGTTATTCCAAAAAAAAAAAGATCCACTTGAATGTGTAATGTTCAATTTGCCGCTTCTTCTCCAGTGAAGCCCTTAAAAGAACCCAAATTTTGAAATTGGTTTGATTGATCTCCAAACAAACTCAGTTGCATGTGTAGGGAGGGAATAATAGAGTTTGTATTTTGCATGTTCGATTTGATTGGTTTAGATATATATAACCAAATGGACAACGGTTATGGGAGTGGTTAAGCAGGCAAAGGCATGATTGAGCTGGCCGTGGACACACAGTCTCCTAGCCCTAGGCAGGCATGCACGATCCACCTAGTTCACTGACAAGATTTGAAAAGCTATTAGTCCCCATTGTCCACACAGTGATTTCAGTATGGTAATACTCATGAATGGTAATGTAACAACCCTCCCCTGGTCAACTCAGCCGTTAACCCACCAGGTTCGAACCACTCACAGGTCTGCAGACCACCGACCCCAACCCCTCCATTATGAGTTCTCACTAACTCCATAATTAGGTTGTTGGTGAGGTTCGAACCCCCGACCTCACCCTTTAACAACTCTCCTCCAGAGAAGCTGTCACCAATTAAGTTGCTTAATTGGTGACAGCTTCTCTGGAGGAGAGTTGTTAAAGGGTGAGGTCGGGGGTTCGAACCTCACCAACAACCTAATTATGGAGTTAGTGAGAACTCATAATGGAGGGGTTGGGGTCGGTGGTCTGCAGACCTGTGAGTGGTTCGAACCTGGTGGGTTAACGGCTGAGTTGACCAAGGGAGGGTTGTTACAGGTAATCACGCCAGAATCATCACTTTCACCGACTCTGGGACATCCTCAAGTTTCATTGTTTGAGATTGTTTCGATTTCTCTCTAAGAAAGCAAACTGTGATACTGATACAGATAGGAAAAGTCAAGCCCACTTAAAGGCCATCTAATCTAAATATGCCTTACTGTTCACTAGAGGCATTCTACCGGTTCGGTATACTAATTTTATCACGGTTACACTCTCATCAATTTATTCGTGAAGGATGAAAATAGTGCAATCGTGAAGATTAGAAAACAAAATAGTTCAATATGGTTGACTAAAATTCATAATACCAATGCAGCATAGGACAAAACAAATATCAACTAGCCAGATTAAACCGAATTTATGTTGGATTGGGCTTGGCGGGACCATGACAAACCCATTACTCGCACGTGCTAGCCAGCTAATATTTTCACATTTTCTTTAGGAGACGCATAAAAACCTCAAAAAGGCAATCTAAAAAGGTAAGCTGAAAAAGAAGAAGATACGATCACATGGTCAGCGAGTAACTCATGGCTTTCAGAGCGGTGTGATTGGCCTAAACTTAAAGCTCTTGATGGCTAGCGAGGCACTGAACAATGGGTATGCAGTTTTGATGTTTGATAAAATGATATGATAGGACGTGACATTGTAAATGTTTTCTTTTGTTACCAAACATTGTACAGAAAATGCATTGTTGTGTCATCATTAAGTGAACGTTAACTAACCGATAACCCGGACCGACAAAAATAGGGCAAGTGAACTAATTGACTTGTATGTACTTCGTTAATGAATGTAGAAGAAAATATTAGTCCAGATTGTTGTACAGCGACTTGGCCTCGTACAATTTTGCAAGGTGATCCCATATCTCTTTTGCAGTCTTCTTCTCCTCAATGCTTGACAACACTCCATCTGCAAGTGCAAGGTGAAGATTTGCAATAGCATTCCCGTCCATCTCGTTCCACTTATCATCATCCGTGTATGTAGCCGGCCTTTCACTAATGGCCGCTAAGCAGCTATCTTTCCTCAAAATAGCCTTCATCTTCAACTTCCACAGCGCAAAATTGCTGCCGTTGAATTTTTCGATCTCAAATTTTGCCGCCATTGCTTCTTCCAGAACAACGAAATATTAGTCCAGATTGTTGTACAGCGACTTGGCCTCGTACAATTTTGCAAGGTGATCTCATATCTCCTTTGCAGTCTTCTTCTCCTCAATGCTTGACAACACTCCATATGCAAGTGCAAGGTGAAGATTTGCAATAGCATTCCCGTCCATCTCGTTCCACTTATCATCATCCGTGTATGTAGCCGGCCTTTCACTAATGGCCGCTAAGCAACTATCTTTCCTCAAAATAGCCTTCATCTTCAACTTCCACAGCGCAAAATTGCTGCCGTTGAATTTTTCGATCTCAAATTTTGCCGCCATTGCTTCTTCCAGAACAACGAAACCAGGCTCTGATACCACTATCCTGTTATAACGAGAGAATTATTTATCAGTTTTCTCCGTTATAATAGAGAGGTTGTAACTCCTATTATTTTCCTCGGAATAAATTCTTCTACCTTGTCCGTGGTTTTTCCCCTTTGGGGTTTTCCACGTTAAATCCGGTGTTCCATTTATTGCACTATTTCTCAAATTATTAGCTGCGACCCTGCTCTATCCGGTCCGATTTCTACAACACAGATTTATTACTTTCTGAGTAAATGAGGTGAAAACCTTGTTTACTTAACTGAATGAAAATGGAATAATTCAGGTGAAAAAAAATATTTACTCTGAACATGCTATCCTATCCATTCATATCTAAAACTCTGCTTCAAGCACCCAAAAAAGGTATTATTCTCTAGTAAAAAAGTTTTATTAATAGATAACTTTCTTATATTTAGATGAGTTTCTTAACAACGAGTAATTACGATGTTAATTGATAAGAAATATTAAATACAAATTGTCATCAGGGATTAAAATATTGTAGCACGGTTAAAAAGTAAAAGTAAAAGAGAAGATTTCAGTTCTTCATACTAATTTCCAGCTGAAACATGGGGTGATTCTCTTCTCAGTCACCCAAAACAAAGCAAGATTGAAAGCAGAACAAAGAGAAGAGAACCCAACAAACGTTCCGATCCAGAATCTCCTGGAGGAGGAATGTGATAGTAAAACGGAAAATAAGGCACGATGGGATTTGGTGGAGGGGGAGTTGGATAGTTGCCATAAGAAGCAGGAGGATAATAGTAACTTTGTCCACCGTCTCCATAGCCTCCGTATGGAGGAGGGTATTTACCACCACCGGAGCTTGAAGGAGGCGGAGGAGGAGGAGGAGGAGAATAGTAATAAGAGCCGCCGCCACTGCCGCCGGAGCTTGGAGGAGTAGGGGGAGGAGGAGAAGACGTCGGGACAGGGTTACATGGATTGTCGCAAGAGGAACACATTGTGCAAGAAACAGTTTGGTCTTTTGACGTCACACAGAGAGACAGTGACAGTTGCATAAGTATAAGAAGAAGAGCTGACAAGCTTGAGAATCTGATTGGTTGATTTGGTTCCATTGTCAGAAGCTTTTGCTGTCAACAAATGAAAGGAGGAAAGGAAGGGATATAGAGAGAAAGGAAGAAGCACATTCAGAGGCTCAGAGTAGAAGTGTACCTCTCTTTATTAAGGACTTTTTTTAAAAAATTATTTACATTTTAGTTTTGGAAATTGTTATTTTATATTTTCAAAATTTATGTGTATTTTCTATATGATGTTTTCTTATAACCTCTAGCATTTGTAGACACTCTTTTTTTTTTTGTCACATGGCATATGACTATATTCGAATATTTAGTGTTAGACGGTATATATTCTTTTTATTAGACTATTTTTTCTTAAAAAGTATTCATATTGAACTTTTTTTATGGAACTATTACAACTATTGTGATGGATTGGTCATTGGAGTTTAAATCGCGAAGGTTCTAGAAAATGGATACACTTACTAAGCATTAGGCCAGCCCCACACAAGATCGGCAGTGTGAAGAGTAACAACACTTAATTACATTTACATACCTTTATTAATTAGTATCTTAATACTTTAATTCTATTGTTCTTTTCAGAATTTGATTGCATGCATTTATTCATCATCTCGGTAATAAAAATTTATCAACTTAGATGATAATGTAAAAGAGTAATAATACTGTATGATCACCACGAGCACCTATGATCAATAATGTTCCATCATTTGAAGTAAAATTTACCAACTTGAAGTAAGACCTAGCTGGACGAGTTTTAGAATTAAGTGAAAGGTAGTTGCCATAGCCAACCAATAGGGCCAGTGGAAGTCGCAACCTATATATTTTGATGTAAAAGGTTTTCACTTTACATACGAAGTTCCTTTCATGCAAAAGGATCGGTGTCATCATCATGTAACAATATACCAACAAGATTAAATATCACTTAATAAAAAGTCTTCCAGATCTTGCATAATTAACATAGACAAAATTGAATTTTGCCTTCGAATGTTTACATTATTTATCTTTGTGTAATGCGAATGTAGTAGGTCCAAGTAATTTGAACTTTGACAATGAAAGAGAGAATCTAACAAACCCACAAAGGTAAAGGGAGACAAAGATCTATATGTGTTGGCTGCCAAAATGTTTATAGGATTCTTCCTTTTTTTCTTACAAAGTGGAGATGACTCATGTCACCATACAACAAAGGAATGTACACGTACATGAATCCGCGGATGATCTATTACAATAATGCAATTTTCTTAAGCCAATTATCTTCCTTCATAAAGCTGATTGTGAAATACCAAAAGTTTTATAAACTCCAAACTCTAAACTAACCAAATTTTAACTTAGATTAATGAGTAAATTATGTTACATCCTGTAATAATACACCACTTCAAATTGTGTTTTATCCTCAAACTAATCTCCTACACTCTTTACAAAATAATTATTTTGATTCATCATTTATTTAGATTTCAGTTATTATACTCCCTCTGTTTTTATTTATAAGTAGTTTTAGGGATTTTTTTTTGTTTTTAAATGTAAGTAGTTTTCACATATCTAGATAACTTTTACATTTATTGAATATAGTGTGGCCAATCAAATAATGTCAACTTTTTTATTATTGGTTGAAATTATTAATTAAATGATACTTTTTAAAAAGTAACAACTTTCTAAATTTTCGTGCTTTTATCCTAAACTACTTACAATAAAAAACAGAGGGAGTATTCCCTCTGTTTCTAAATAAGTGTCACTTAGACACATTTCACACATATTAAGAAAATGAATAAATATACTAATATGCCCTCATTTAATGTATATTTATTTAAATAAAAATGATTTTTTAAAACATCTATTGGCTAGTTAAAAGGATAAGAATGAGATTATATGGTAAAAGTTGCATTGGAAATGTAAAGTGACACTTTTTTTGAAACAAGAAAAAAATGGTAAAATGACACTTATTTAGAAACAGAGGGAGTATTATTTTTCATCAAAGTCATCAAAGATCCGGTAATTCTGTTGTCCATCACTGATATAATTCATCATAGCAGAATCATTGTACTAGACCGGACATAAACATGATTTATCGGGTAAAATAAAATTAATTAACTAATCATTGTAGCAGTTAACTTTATAAAACCTTATTACTATGTAATAAATGTGACAGTCTCTTTTTCAGACAGGACTTAATAGTTGACCGACGCCAACGTGTGTAACATAAGTACAGCGAAACAGCTTTCTTATGTCCGGTCCAATCCAAACCAAACCGCGTTGACGATTGATTTTAAACGGGGTAAAACTATAATAAAAGTAAAAATAGAGGGTATAACATGTAAATATAATCTTGCCTCTTTTTTTTTTTTCTTTTGTAAACTCGTGTCCTTGCGAACTTGTAGTTCGGTAACAAGTCTAGCTTCCACTCTCTCTCTCTCCACCTCCTTACATTGTTCTTCCCCTTCTCTCTCTCTCTCTCCCGTTCTTCTAGGGTTTCGTTGATCACGTTTTCTCCTTTCATCTCAATTCTTTTCTTCTCTGTATCATCTCTCTCTTCTGTAAAAAAGCAGAGGAAATGGATTCCAATTCATGGATTAATTGTCCTTCCGTTTTCTCATCCTCTTCTTCTTCTTCTTCGCGACGGTGTCAATCCCGATCAGGTTCGCACGTCTTTCTCATTGTATGGATCGTGTTTTTTCGTAGGATTCTTCATGAGATTGATCCGTTTGGTGGCAGATTTGTATATAGGTGGAGGGTACGAGGAGCTTGAAGGAGAAGACGATTTGAAGTCGGAGTTTATCTGCCCGTTTTGTGCGGAAGTTTTTGACATTGTTGGGCTTTGTTGTCACATTGATGAAGAGCATCCTGTTGAGGCCAAGAACGGGGTAATTAACGATCATCAAACGCTTCTATAAAATGTTACGTCTTTGGAGACAGGACTTGTCTGATTCTTAGGTTTGGTCAGGTCTTAAGATTTTGCTTTGTTCATATTGTTACAAAACTTGGTTTCCTTTTTGAGAAAGTTTGAAGCTTTGCTTGAAATTGAAAATGTTGGTTTTATGTTCTGCTCTTGGTGATGATGGAATGCTCTGCATATATCTTGTTTCTTCGTATCAGATGAGCCCTTTATCAGCCTTATGGAGGAGAGTTTTGTCTGATTCTTAGGTTTGGTCAGGTCTGAGCTTTAACTTTGTTCAGGTTGTTACAAAACATGGTTTCCTTTCTTAGAAAGTTTGAAGCTTTGCTTGAAAATGAGAACGTTGGTTTTATATTGTGCTCTGTGTGATGATGAAATGCTCTGCCTACCTGTTGTTTCCTTATATCAGATGAGCCCATTTAGCAGCCTTATGGAGGCAGGATTTGTCTGATTCTTAGGTTTGGTCAGATCTTAGCTTTAACTTTGTTCAGATTGTTACAAAACATGGTTTCCTTTTTTAGAAAATTTGAAGCTTTGCTTGAAAATGAGAACGTTGGTTTTATGTTCTGCTCTTTGTAATGATGAAATACTCTGCCTACCTCTTGTTTCTTCTTATCAGATGAGCTCATTTAGCAGCCTTATGAATCCAATCTTGGACTATTTTCGTTAAATTTGAGTATTCTTCATTAGCTGGTAATCGATAAATTAGTGATCTTTCATAATCCAGATGAGCTACTTATATGTTTTGTCCTAAACATGGCGTTGAAACAATTTGATCTTCGTTATCCTCAGGTCTGTCCTGTATGCAACAAAAGGGTGGGATTGGATATCGTTGGCCATATCACTACGCAACATGCAAACTTTTTCAAGATATCCTTTCAACTTGTGATGTCTTCATCTTTTCTTATTACAAGAACCTGATGCTTTATTCTGTCTATAGCTTAGTATGTAATCATTTGGTTAGAAGTTAAAAGTGAATTATGTTTATTCCTTGATGTGAGATTCTACGTGCAGCGAAGGAGAAGGTTGAGAAAAGGAGGATACAGCTCCGCTTATCTCTCCTTGAAGAAAGAACTCCGAGAAGCAAACTTACAGTCACTTCTTGGCGGATCTTCTTCAAGTTTCACTTCTTCAACCAATATAGATTCTGATCCGTTGCTGTCATCCTTTATGTTTAATTCACCTTCAAGCAAATCAGCTACACCTGTTATAGAAGGACCCCCAGCTACAAAAGCCTCGCGTATCGAATCTCTCAAAAGGTATAATATGTTTAATCTCTATTGACCCTCCAAGAAAGCACACAATAGGGCTTGTTTCTCACTTGGTCTCTGGCTTTCGTTTGTGTAGAGACATTCAAGAAGCTCCACTTTCAAGCGAAGATCAAGAGAAGGCGAAGAAGAGTGAGTTTGTGCGAGGTTTGTTCTTGTCAACCATGCTTGGAGACGATTACTAGTTCCCTTTACGGAACCAGCGGTTGAAATTGTTAAGAGTGGTCTCAGTGTATGATGGAGAAAGCTCGCAAGTTAAGTGGGTGCAGAGTTAAATCTATATAGTATTACTGTCATTGTACGTTGGAACCTTTATTGTGCATAAACGGAAACAAAGTACTCTACTTTCTTTTCGTTAAGACGTTCAAAGATTCTAATAAAAAACGTTTAAAACGTTTTGGATGGGAAGGCTTATAAGGAGATCACATGAACGGATAAAAACAAAATTTCTTTGATTACACATTGTAATGAAGAAAATGAACCTGTACAGATTTGTCATCTCACAATATGCAAAATAACTTCGAAAAACAAAACCGGACAGAAAGAACATGTGTGGTCGGAGACAATGTGGCTTATTTGGGTGAAAAGAATCTGACCTTTTCTAACTTCACCAATATGAATGAGTCCTAGAAGAATCCTCTTTTTAGACTGTAGCTCTACCATAACCATTGTCAAATCTCATAAGCTCGGGACACGGTTCAGGTGTCACGAGCTTAGAAGAGCCATAAACGTAGGAGCAACTCCAAGAAACAGCAGAACCAGAGCTCATCAACAAAGAAACATTGTATAAAGACACTGCATTAAACGGAGACTCTTTGATCCCAAACAACTCCCCTGCAACACCGATATCTACTCCAGTAACGTTGCTTAATCTAATACCATTCACTAAGGGAATAGCATTTGCGTCAAACTTATCATCTGGATGAGAACCAAAGCTACCATTAGCCACAATAGCAGTACCCATTCTCGACATATCGATATTCGAAACATCTATCTCTTTGATGTAACCGCCTCTTCCTTTTGTGGTTCTAAAGGCAATGCCGGTTAATGAGTTGTGTAGAAAGGCGTTATCGACCATGACATGAGATATTCCACCTGACATTTCACTACCAAAGGAGATGGATGAACCAGAAGCTGCTTGAAGGTAAACGTTTCTTATATGAACGTTTTCAGTTGGACGAGAGTAGGCGATTCCATATTCATCCCAACCACTTTTGAGTGAAATCGCGTCGTACCCCATGTTAATGGTAGAGTTTTGGATGCATACATTATTAGATGAATCTGCAGAAACATAACAACAAATGAGTTCTTATACATAAAATGTTTGTGTTGAGGATCCACATAAATTTTAATGGACCAATACTAATATAGAAGATTGGACTAATCCAATCATTAGTTTTGAATTGGAAACATATGAAAGGAAACATAGTAGACAGTTTTGTTTGTTGAAAAAATAGGGAGGCCTAATGTAGGTTTATTAGACCATCTCTAAAATAGATATGGTCTTAGGATTCTAAATCAATTTTTTAATTGAATATAATCAAATTAAAAAATTTTAGATACTTCTTTAGTTTTAATCCTTTCAATGATAGAACCAATTAAATGTTCTAATTGAGTGTTTTTTTTAGAACCATATCTATCTATTTTTTTTTCTTTTTAATTTAATTTTTAGCATATAATGAGATAGAACCATGAGATAGAACCTTTTTAGATACCCCATTGGAGATGATCTTATTGGTCCTAAACTGAAATTTGGCTTGAAATAACGGATAAAACCGCTATCATCTCGAGTGGACGTGTTGAGATTCTATATCGAAAGTTAAGACTGCTACTCTTATGTAAGAAACTCGGACCAATTTTCTCTTTTTTTGTTTGATCAGAGGATACTAACCTGCTACAATGCCGATTGTGTAAGGAGATCCAGGAGAAGAATGAGCCAATACCTTATGAATATATACATGGCTGCACAAATGATAGTAATGGTTAGAGTCAAGAGCGTTACCAAGTGGGTTTAGGCTTGAACTAACACTTACCTAGAGTATATTGCATGGACTGCATAACAAGGTGCGTTCAGAAACGTGACATTCGAGATAGTTACATCTTGGGATGAAATAAACTCGAGGAGTTGAGGACGGCTATGCTTCAAGGAATGAGAAGTAAACCGATCCCACCAAACCAAGCCTTGGCCATCTATAGTACCATTATCACCTAAAATTGAGTAACCATAAAGTTAGTAAACCAACATACATAGTGATAATGAAACACAAAGGACGTATGCACAAAGCATTATTTGTTATTTACCTGTTATAATAACATCATGTAGCATATGACCGCTTATCAAACTCTTGTATCGCTTCCCAGGCAAATCAATCCCTCTTCCATATGATGGTAATGGTTCAACAACTCCCCAATCCGATGGATCCTTTTGTAGTAACAGACACACCAAAAACATAAATAAAATTAAAATTTGGGGTTTTCTGCTCCAGATCAAAGTTTAGGAACTATATTTGAGAAGGAGAAGAAGTATTTATACCTGAGAGGCAACTATAACGGCGCCGTTTTCGAGAAAGAGAGTGAGATGGCTGGTGAGGCTGAAACTTCCGGTGAGCCATTTCCCTGGCGGGACGTAAAGCTGGGCCCCACCTTTGTCTGAGAACGACATTGCATAGAAAACCGCGTTTTGAAACGCGAGAGTGTTTAGCGTTTTGCCATCTCCAACAGCTCCAAACTCTGCGATTGAGACGCTGTGCGGTCTTGTACTCAATGATCTGCCACCAAGTTCGTCGCATATTTTCCCCGCGCCGTGAGTCTTTGCGTAAACCGGAAGCAAACTGGTTAACGCCAAGACCAAGATTAATGCACCCTGAGACTAGCAAGAGCCAAGAACACAAAAAACTATAATGAACAGAGGAAAACAGAGAGTTTCTAAGATCGAGGAAGCCTATCAGAAAGGGACACGTATATAACTAAGAGAGAACGTACTTACTGACATCTTTATTTGTAATGAAGCTGTCGGATGATAAAAAGCTATAAAGGCAAGACGAACTTTACGTGCCAAGTGTAACCAAACACAGAGAAAGAGAGAAGAAGTTCTTCTTCTTCTTCGTTAACAGAGGAGCTTTTTAATTCACAGAAATTTAATTTATTATAATGGAAAAAATATAAGGTAGGAAGAAGATTGACGCCGAAATGACAGCCTTATATGCGCTTAATAGATTGATTTTAGAAAAGGAAAATAAGAGAAAAATATAGGAAGAAAATTGACAGTGGGGAGAATAAAAACATTAATATAAGGAAAGACAGAGTAAGAGAAAAACAAAATGTAATCATTGATGTAATAATAATAATAATAAATGTTAAAACACTATTTTTAGCAATTAATATCGGTTTGGGGGGGAATCAAGTAGATTAAGGGATCTGGTATAACGTATTATCGCCGACAAATCTTCTCAACCATGGCTGTTTTAAGCTGTGTCTTAGCCAACAGAAGTGTATTTTTGTTTTAGACAATGCATGTGTTTCATAATTTTAGTTTTGTTTTGTTTCTCTCTCAATTATTATTGTTTTTTGTTGTTTTTAGCATTTTAAGATATTTTTTATTTACAAATGTTTTTTATAGAATGATTTTATGTATAGTCAGCATCAATGTTTTCTGACTATTTTCTCTTATCTCATTTGAGAATTATCACCGTTCATACATTACACTTATATTAGTCAAAAGATATGTCTACAAATACATGTACTTGCCCATTTACCAAGTCGAACACAATATTAAGCAAATCTATTTTAATCTATACTATATAGTTTTTAGCCAGCAATTTAACATATACTATCTTCAACGCTATTATGAAACTATAATTATAAAAAAAATTATATACACATTTTTTACAATTGAAAGCTCTAGCTTTTATGTGTTTTATAAAGATTTATGTCTGACTATATATGACTGTCGATTTTATTTTTACTATACTGAAAATGTATAACTATTTATTAATTTTTTTCTCATAATTCGAAATTCTAATTTCGTAGTAAAAAAAGTTAATGGATTTTTAGTTAAACCATTAAATTAAAAAAAAGACTTATACAATTAAACATAAACTAGTTAATAGCTAAAAATATACAATCAGTTGTACAAAATCTCATAAGATGAAACCTTCTGACTTGGAAAATAACTTTTAAGAAATGGTTTTTTAAAATTGAAAGAAAGCACTAAATGTGGGAATGAGAAGGAGACGGTGGAAGCATGTGGAGTGACAGGGCGGAGGCAAATGGAATGGGTCCTACCCCCCAATCATACGTTAATTTGCCAGCCTGGCACTTTGTGATTTTGGCTATGTTTGTGTACCTGAATTTGTCTTTGTTTTAAAAAGGTAAATATCATACTAATTTTCGTTGTAAAATTTAGTATAAACAAGATATATAATCACCTAGATTCGTGAACTATGCTTGGTTTATGTGGATGTCAGCATCGTTATTTAATTCCAAAAATGTTATAAAATTTGCTAATAGCAGTGTAGACTTAGCTAGGCAATGTAAGAAACGGCTCACATCTACTTATGTAACATTCTTCTTTTGGGTCAATTTTAAACCTAAGAAAATCATTTCTGCAATCATTTAATTAGCCCAACAAGACATAAACAAAAAAAACTAAGAATACATCACATAAATGTCTATAATGAACCTCAACATTACAAGCCTTAATTTTAGGCTAAATTTGCTTCATTTCAGCCCATCACGTTACACTCCTATTTTTTCTTGAGACATACTGAACTAGATTCATAAAGGCATAATGGATGCTGAATAGTGGAATCCGAAGATACCACATAATCTTTTCGGTTTTACTTGCTAAGATATGTACAAATTACTTTGGACTGTGACATGTTTGAAAAGAAAATGCAGGCTTTTTGATCCTAATCAAGATAAACTGTGACATATATGCTGGACATGATTATAAACATAGTCAATTAGCCTACTTAAGAGCTAATTCTTTTCCTTTCTTTCCTAATTATTTAGAGAGTTAGAGTTAAATAGGAGTTGCAATGTACATATATATATGCTGGACATGATTATAAACATAGTCAATTAGCCTACTTAAGAGCTAATTCTTTTCCCTTCTTTCCTAATTATTTAGAGAGTTAGAGTTAAATAGGAGTTGCAATGTTCATGCTGATACCTAAGCAAAGAAGGTTAGATCCGTAAACGTTTTATTTTCTCATGTAAAACAAAAGCGGTCTGATAAATGATACAATCTGGTAGAATTATTCATGGGAATAATTTTTTGTCGACCAAAACATGATTTAAGAACATAGATAGTTGACAATAGAAGAATATATCAAACTTAGGGCTAAAGTAAACCGGATTTTCCAATGAATGAAAGCATTCATATACTTTCTTTGATGTCCAGTAATGCACTTTGAACAACGAAATAATTCATTAAATCTACTAAATCCAGTAGTTGCTTTCTTACTAATATACCTAAAAAGTAAAGAAGAAATTAAAAACAATAAAAAAGCATAAATGAAAATCTTTATCATCATGTAGAGTGAACACATGTGGATCTGCTTCTCATGAACATCTTCCAATCCGACAAGTTATTGTCCAACACCCGATTTCTCACATGTGGATAACCACATAACGTGTAATCCAACGGATTAAAAACCGGTAACTCCTTATTAAACCGGTTTTGGTTAGGTATACCAAAAACCGGGGTTTCCTCGGTTAGGTTCCCCATGAATCTTGCACTGTTGGTCTTAAGACATCTCTCTATCACCTTGTTCTCATCTCTGAATCTATCCCTAATGTCCCTGAGGGTTTGGCAGAACCGGTTCGGTTTAGTATCTGTACGGTTTTCTTTGGTTTTGTGTGAGACTCGGCTACATTTCAGACAAATGTTCTTTCTTCGGTCTGTGTTGAAACATCTTCGCTTTGTTTCGTCTGTAAGACATAGATAAGCCTACATGCGTCGAAGACAACCACACAGGTAAGCTACTAAGCTCCAGAGCTGAGTCTTTGAACCGGAAATAACCGGTTTCTAAAAGACACTTAATTGAACCTACCAAACCGGGTTATAGGACCGTGAAAGAGTTCATTTATAACTCGCGGATGCTATTATTTAGCGTACAATTCATAGCCACACACATTTTACAGCTTATAAACATTCATAATATATTATTGTCTATCCAGAGAAAATAAATAAATATATTCACGTTGAAGTTGCTAGGAATTGTTTTTATAAATAAGTTAAAAATGGCTGACCTCGTGGATGAGCTTAAAAGCAATATCTGCTTTTGGGTGGTTGTTTTTATCAGGATGAACCTTCATAGCTGAAACATAAATAACGATCATATTAGAGATAGACCATAAAAGAATATTTAGAATCTAACATTGATAATTAATCAAAACTCAAACCTAATTTGTGATAACGTTTACGTATGAGTTTAACCTCTGCATCTTCTTGGACCTGTGTAATCATATGGTACGTTCTCTTTGACTTTGCTTTTTCTCATTTGAATAGAACGCAATTTAACATCTTTACATAGACTATATAAATGTATATATAAAAAGTGGTAACAGAATAGATAAACTGATGAAACATGAAAGAAACATACACCGAGAATGAGATACCAGTCGATGAAACATGAACCGGAGTTGCCATTGATATGAATGCAAGAGATCGGTGACCTTGACATGGAACAAATCTCTGAGACCAATGCTGCTTTTGGATCTGGTCCGGGTCGGATCTTACCCATTGCAGTAATAGTTTCAAGATTTTTTTTCAAGAAATATGGAGGTGAATGAAAATAGGTTTCGGTGAAAAAAGGAAGGAGTGAGTAGCGAGAGAGAGAAAATGAGAAGACGTTAAGAGAATGCAGGCAGACTTTGCGGGAGTGACATTTTAAATTGGAAGGGAGAGAGAAGAGAAATAAAATGATCCATTTATTATAGACAAAATCATTAATTATTGGAAATTGAAAACGTTTTTATCATAGATTACTGAGAAATTCAAATAGAAGAACTGGTATGTAACCGTAGGTTCAGCCAACTGGCTCGTGCCATGCAAACCTTTCAGATGATGTTGCATGTTGAAATACATTGGCAAGAGATTGAATTTTTATAAGATACATATATGATCGTGATTGACTTTACAAGTCGTCTTGGCCTCATAGTAAAAGGATTCAGCTGAAATTTCTGTCCCGGGTCCGATCCGCCTTTGCCACATAACCATAACCATACTATCTAGACGGATTAATTGCTTACCCAGATACAAGATCTCGTGGGATTAGTCTTTGGGCATATAAAATATATGGGATCCTCACAGTTATAAAGAAAATGATCGACTTTATAATACAAAAGTAGTTTATAAATCATCTAGAACGTTTAATAGCTGTTTATGTAGAAAATTCAATAGTGGAACATGAGGCTTGTGACACATAAAACAGAGATGAACAGCCATATAGTAAAGGATGTCTTTATTTGAAATAAAATGAAAGAGGTGAAAACAAACAAAGTAGCTAGTTAACAAAAACAAGAAAATGAAAGAGACTACCTAACTTCTCTGTTCTTTTTACCGAATACATGAAATATCAAAGCTACAATGATTTTATATTTGTTTTATCAGCACAAGATTTGATGGGCTGAAAACAGAAACCTCGAAAACGTAATACTCCGTTCGTTTCATTTTAGTTGTCGTTTTAGGTTTTGCACACAAATTAAAAAAATATTTAATTTTACATATTCTCAAAATAAAAACACTATTACCTATACACCTAACTACATTTCAACCAATAGAAAAATAAAATAATATATAGAAAATCATTAAATTTTGCATTGAAATTCGAAAACGACACTTATTTTGAAACGAAAATTTTACTTTCCAACGACAACTAATTTGAAACGGAGGTAATATGAGTATGTGTATGGCTAGACATAAAAAATGTAACCTGAAATTATATTATACACCTCGTGAGTGTGTTTAATATAATGATATTTAGGTTATAACATGAGACAGCGCCAACAGTATATGACAATGGCTTTGGACATAAGCTAAGTGTGTACCTAAATTACATTGTAAGCCTAAAATGAAAATAAAAACACTGTATTTTTAATAGAGAAATACCTTAAGATAGCACTAAAAAATTTTTTGTCACAAAAATAATCTTTAAGGAAAAAAATGACGAAAATAACCTTTACTAAAAGGTTAACAAATGATCAATATACATTTATACCTCTTTGATTAACTAATCTAGATTTAGGGTTTAGAATTATGGGGTGGAGTTTTGGGGGTGTAGTAACAAAATGACCAATATACATTTATATTCTTTGGGTTAGCTAATCTAGATTTATGGTTTAGAGTTATAGGATGGAGTTTTTTAGATAAAGTTTAAAATTGAAAAAAAAAATTAATTTTTTGAAAATAAAAATGGGCTAGTTTGATCATTTTTGTTTGTGAAGGTTATTTTTGTTACAAAAACTTTAAAAGAGGTTATTTGAGAGATTTAGCCTTTTTAATATCATAGAAATTGATAGTAAAGGTTTTACGTGTGGTTGACTTATTGTAATGAAGCCAAACAAACTGCAGTAATCTAGAATTTGGAATCTAACTGATCACTGCTCAGGATTAGTATTAAGTCAAACATAGCGGTTGTAATTGGCCACCCTAAAGTAGAAATCACATGGGGATGCTAACGTCTTGATTATCAATAAGTTTTCTGCAATTAGTCCTATTTTTATAAATAAATTATGTATTTAGTTTTTGTTAATATATAATCATAACTTCTCATAACGGCTACAAGGCATATATAAATTGTTTGAGGTCATAGTGTCATACAATTTGAAAACAAGAGCTTAGAAGGAAAAACTGATAAACAAATTCTTAAGTTTATAGATCAACATGAAAAGGTGCTACCCGGTCGAGTTAGTCCGGTGCACCTTTGTAGGTGCTACCCTTTCGATTAAAATGCTACACTATATGTAGTAGCGTTCATGTGAGATAATTTCTCTACTCCGAAGCCAAAATGTTTGGGTCATATACTACAAGAAACATTTTAGAAAAAAGGTGTATATTAAACAAATGATTAATCAGTATTTGTAGGTCGCGATCCCCTCCAAACGAATCAAAAGGACCAAAAAGTAGAACGCCTTGTATTCCACCACATTGTTGAGCTTTTGCGTTTTGCAAATAGAATATGGGCCAAACTTGAGTAATAAGGCCCATAAGTTGGGGGTTTATAACTAGAATATGGGGTCTATATTGAGTGTTACTCACGTTTTTTCTTTCCTAAGTCCGAAACCAGTTACGTGTTCCCTCGGATCCGAATCAGGTTCTCGATAGTATTTATTAACCGAACTTAACCGGCAACATATGCAAATCCCTAACCCAAACTATTTTCGTGGGGGAAAAAAAAATCGGACAAGGTCGTCGTTGTCGGATTTCTAGATCATGGAGTTCTGTCTGATCGCCGATAAAATCGCAGTTTGCACGGCGAAGCAAGGCATAACGTTTGGGAAATCTCTTCTTAATCGGCGTGAACACATTTCATTCGCCGATTCCTCCGTTGATCAAGCATCGGCGGTTATCTTCCCCGTTGATGCAATCGCTCCTTCACCGGTCAGATCCAGCTCTTACAAAACAATCCGCCGCATCCGTAAAAAGCGGCGTGCGAAGCGCGTTTCGTTCGGCGACGATTCGGAAGATGGAGGAGATTTTGGTTGGTTCCTCTTAGAAGGCGGTTTCGGTGGAAACGAAGGCTCGTTCGGATTTGGCGGGGGAGATGGTGGGAACGATGGCGGTGGAAAGGGGTGGAATCACGGTGGCGGTGGTGGAAATTGGGATGAGTCATCGTCGTGGTCGGATCCGGCGATGGAGTTTGTGTATGAAGTGATTTGCTGGATCGCGTTGTCGAATTGCGTGCACTTTGCGTTTAAGAGGATAGTGAGGATTGTGACGGACGGTGAAAGGGAGAAGTTGAACCTGACATTGTCCCCGGTGTGCTGACAAAACCGTTGTTAAGTTGAAGTCATGTGTCGGAAAATTGTTAATCTCAGCTTCAATTCCATCAAATGATCTTCTCGTTTGTATATATATTTATAGACATTGTACATATGAATCAATGATTATAATGTGATAATTCTCTGACAATATGAGAGTTTAAGGTGGACATGGAATAATTCATTACAGATGCATACTTGTTCATGTAAAATATAACAAGGGTTTATATTATTAAGCATTGCTATTTGTCTAATTTTCCGGAGCTTGATGACCCATGGATGATGATGGTGGTTGATTTTGGTTCCAGTTCTGTTGTGTTGGCTCTCTCCTCTCCACCTGCATAGTCTCGCGGCGCCTATCGTACCTAGGCCTAGGCCGGTTTCTGCCCTGGCGCTGTTCAGTGAACCTGTACTGTGGTCTGGGTATCACCTTTCCTTCAATGTACAAGTCACCTGCAGACCAAAATTGGTTTAGATGATAAGTTAACATCTCGTGAAATCCCAATCATTCAAATGAAATCGAAAGAACATAACAAACCTCCATAGTCTTTGTTGGGTACATCAAGATAAGAATCTGGTAGGACCCAGAGAACCCCAGGCAATCCTGAAGAATCACACATAACTCTCGATTAAGCAAGGTCATTAAGTTCCAAACCTAGAAACTAGATATGTTCTTTGTCCTATTCCGACAGACAATAAGGAATAATTCAGACAGAACAAGAACAATATAGAAGTTTACTCCAGGAAGCAATTCAAACGATAAAGTTGATACCTTTCACTTTGCAAGAGAGCTCTTCAGAGATCAAAGCACCAAAGCCAGTGTAAGTCGAAGTGGAAACAGAGTAAATCTTCTTCTTTGCCTCTTCCTCACTACAAAACACAAACCCATCATATCACTGCACAAACGAAATAAGAGAAAGACAAAAAATGAAATGGGGGAACTTGCCTGCCGACAACGGAAGTTAAGGTTCTGACATAAGCATTGATCATCTCATCTTCTGTAGGTTTGGGTTCATTGAACTCCATGACGATGAGCCAGTGCTCGTAATCGCACCCATCAAGAAGAATCGTCTCTTTCGGTGGACGGTTGCTCCAGTTCGGTGAAGGATCATTCAGCGGAGAGTATCCAGACCCGGATGTCCTGGGTCGGGTCGTTATGTAACACGGGCCCACTCCGGTTCGGGTCGAGGAAAGCTTGTCAATTAGTGGCAAGGCGAATCGAGAACGAGAAGAGAGCGTAGAAAACGACGACGAAGAGAGGGTTTTGTTTAGTACTGTCGCTAAATTGCGTCGCGCGGTGACAAGAGCCATCGCCGTCGCCGGTGAGGGTTTTAGCTTCAACTCTCTCTCTCTCTCTCTACACGTCAGTCTTTTTCAGACGCTACGAGAAACTGTATGGGCTTTAAGTGGGCCTTAATTTATGTATTCTTCAGAATTTCATTTCTCTTTAACTAGGCCTTGGTTTAATATTATTTCTCTTTAATCGAGAAAGATATGTATTTACATGATTTTTTTTTCTCACATATTTTACTAAATCTGAATTTTAACTAAGATTTTGATTTGAAAAAATTCAGTGAATGAAATATAAACTTGTTAACTAGACTAATCCAAAATTTTATTTTTCAGAAACCAATATATAATCTGAAAAATAAATAACATTATCCAAATGTAATAAATAATAAGGTTTGCGACTTTCCATTTATAGTATTGTCTTCTTTTATTTACATCACAATAAAGCTGTTGTTGGATCATTTTACTGCCAAGCAGTATAGTACTTAAACATGAATAAGTTTATACATGATCTTCTCACCTGTTTCATACTTGGTAATGATAATGCATTATGAGATTCCTCTAATGCCTCGTCGCAGCTGCTTACTCTCTATATCTTAATCCATTCCTCATTCATTAATAAAACCATCAAGATCACAATTAACATAGTTTCACTTTATCCCACACATCCATGCCTCCAAGACCATACTATTCATAGGTTTATCATAAAAACTTGGAAACCGAACGTTTTAGATGGAAATAATACACAATCTTGTGGAAACAAATCTAATACTCCTAAAGACAGAAAATGTAGCATAGCCTCATATTCTTTCCTTAAACCCTAAAAATAGCAATGCAACTCATGTCTATATTAACCTCATCAACATCTTTCTAGCCATTTGTTCAAACCTTTGTAAATTTTCAACACCAAAACCCCCTCCCAAAAAAAAAGAAAAAGCTAGAAGGGGCCTTATAGCCACAGTTGCAGGCCCCGTCTGCTCCATTTCTAACATGTAAAAAACACATTAGGAAACTTAGAAGAAAAAAGTTACCTCTTTCAGCCTTTTGAGTTTTGTGTACAAAGAAATGGCGTTTGATGAGGACAAGAAAAAGAAATGCATCACGGCCGGTAGTATCTCCGGTTTGGTAGTCATCATCGTTGTCTCTGTAGCTATCGTGACATCTAAAGACTCACCCAATGAAAATCACATCAGGCAAACCACCAAAGCTGTTAAAGCAATATGTGCACCTACTGACTTCAAAGAGAAATGTCTCAAAACCTTAATGGACGCATCTCCCAACTCCACTGAGCCTCTAGAACTTATCAAGCTTGCCTTCAACGTCACTATCAAGTCCATCAACGACGGTCTCAAGAAAGCCTCTGGAGTTGTTAAACCCAAGGCTGACGAAGACCCAGAAACAAAAGTTGCTTTCGAGCTCTGTGAGAAGCTAATGCTTGATGCTATTGATGATCTGAAAAAATGTGTTAACCGTGGCTTCTCAGCTGCTAAGATTGTAGGCTTTGTTGAGGATCTTAGGGTTTGGCTAAGTGGCTCCATTGCATTCCAGCAAACCTGTTTAGATTCTTTCAAGGAGGTTAAGTCTAGTCTTATGCTTGACATGCGTAACATCTTCAAACCAACAAGACAGCTTACCAGTAATAGCCTTGCAATGGTTACTGAACTTTCCACCATTCTCCCAAACTCCAACATCACAGGTACCAAATACATCTCTAGTCAAGGTCGGCAACTTAGTGAAACATTGACCCCGGAAAAAAGTAATTTATAAAATATAGAATAATTTTTGATATAGTTAAAAATCATATTAAATATATATTACATACTCTCTCTCTTTCAAATTGATGTATATTTTAGAATTTTTACACTAATTAAAAGAATATATAAAATTTTAGTTTTTAATGTATTATTTTCCGTAGTTAACTATTCCATATAACTTTTAACTAATAAGATTTTAATAAACACTTTGAAATTTTTAATTTATTATTAATTACCACATTGAAATATTAAAGCTATATCTTTTTGAAATGAATTTTTTTTTTAAAACGTGAACTTTTTCGAAACAGAAAGAGTATTATTTTTTGAGTAAATATTTATAAATTTCCAAAATCTCCGCTTTGTCTACAATAAATAGGTATGATTTAAGCAATATGTAATGCAAGTCTTGATTATAACAGGACTAACAAAAGCTCTTTCGAAATACGCCAGAAAGCTTTTGTATACAGAAGATGGTATCCCAACATGGGTTAGACCAGAGGCACGTAGGCTCATGGAAGAAGAAGTACCACTAGAAGAAGAATCACCAATGAAGTCTGATGTAGTGGTGGCTCAAGATGGAAGTGGACAGTTCAAGACCATCGCCGAAGCTCTAAATGTTGTTCCTAAAGACAACAGCCCATTCGTCATCTACATCAAAGAAGGTATATACAAGGAGCAAGTAAAAATCACAAAGAAAATGCCGTACGTCACTTTCATCGGTGATGGACAAAACTTGACCATAATCTCAGGCAGCCTCAACTTCGGTATCGGAAGAGTCAAGACGTTCCTATCAGCTACCGTCAGTGAGTTCCAATCTTCCATATAGCCTTTGCCGTTTTAACCGAAAAACTGAACTATACCCGAAATACAAAATTTAAACTAAGATTTACAAATTTTAAAACCGAAAAACCTAAACCAAATGCTTTAAAATATTAATTAGATTTATATTTAATATAACTAAATACTTTAAAATATTATAATAACTATTATTACCAAAAAATTTTATTCAAATGCTTTTAATCCGAAATATTTAAATCAATTGTTTTGCATGTATGTGCATATATGATCATCTAATTATTCATTATTACACATATTATAAATTAAAAACCATCATAATTTTGACTGCATTGTTTCTAGTTATGACATATATGATATGCCATCCTAAATGAAAAGCAAAAATTATCAAATTTACTTGATATTAATTTCCAAACAAACTGAACTACATATTATTTAATCTAGAAATTTAAATGATTTATTTGAATGATTGGATATTAGTTTTTCAATTCAAAAACTAATTTGAAATTTAAAATTACCGAACCAAAACCAAACATCATTTTGCAAAACAAAAAATCAAAATTAAAGCCGACCACTCAGTATTACTTCCACAGCTTGAAAAAAAAACAAGAGATGCGTAACTTAACCTTTCAAAACTCTGTTTGTTTTTGTAGTAATCGAGGGCGAGCACTTCACAGCAAAGAACATCGGGATCGAGAACACGGCAGGACCAGAGGGACGACAAGCAGTGGCGATGAGAGTCTCAGCGGACTACGCCGTGTTCTACGAATGCAAATTCGATGGTTACCAAGACACCTTATACGTCCACTCACAACGCCAATTCTACCGCGACTGCACCATCACGGGAACCATAGATTTCATCTTCGGCGACGCGAAATGCCTCCTCCAAAACTCCGAACTCCTCGTCCGGAAACCCAAGAGAGGTCAGACGTGCGTCGTCACCGCCCAGGGACGCAGCGACGCACGTGAATCCACAGGACTGGTCCTACAGAACTGCCACATAACGGGAGATGAAGACTTCATGGCGTTGAAACCTGTGAAGAAAGTGTATCTAGGAAGACCGTGGAAACGATTCTCGAGGACGATCATGTTGATGTCGGCGCTGGATGACATCATCCATCCGGACGGGTGGCTTCGGTGGAAGGGTGACTTTGCGCTCAAGACGCTGTACTACGCTGAGTATAGTAGTGCTGGGTTTGGAGCCAATGATAGCCTTAGAGTTAAATGGCCTGGTGTTAAGAATATAACGGCTGAAGAGGCTCAGTTATACACTGGAGGTAGGTTTTTAGGTGGTGATTCTTGGATCCCTCAGACCCAGGTTCCGTACATTGCCAACTTGTAGGAGATTTATTACAATTTGTACATGGTTTTGTTTTTAAATTGTGTTCTTTATAAAATTGTGGTAGAGTGATGTAGCTGAGCTGAATTGATTAGTGAATAGAAATAATTATATAGTGTATATGGTGTTTAATTTATCGATAGTTTAGTTTACAAACTGCGAGTAATTGGAATTTTGAAGATATGTTGATCCGTTTATTAACTTTGTTTATGATTCATATTTGCTATATCATTATTCGAATGAACACATAGTGTCTATGTCTATATACCTAGCAAAATTTATATTTTTACTCGATATTTAGTTCATTATATAAATTATGTTAAATTTTAGTAATTATACAATTAGTTAAGTGGAAAAAAATATAGTGAAATTTTAGAATATAAAACTAGTTATATACTCCCTCTGTTTCATAATAAGTGTCACTTTGACATTATGCACACGGATTAAGAAAACAATTAATTTTACATATTTTCTATATAAAAACACAATTACCTATACACCTAATCATATTCCAACCAATAGAAAAATAAATTAGAATATAAAATTAATAAATTCTGCATCGAAAAGCGAAAACGACACTTATTTTGCAACAAAAAAAATTCTCTAAAGTGACACTTAATATGAAACGGAGGGAGTATAGTTTATATAGAACTGTATATATAAATTTATGTTCTTAAGATTTTAATATTTATAATTTGCTTTGTTTTGATGAATATTCAATATTAATATTTTATTTTAATCCTTAAAGTTTCAGATATCTATATTATTTGGATCAAATTGAAATACTTAAATGATCAAATTAATTTTTACCTTATATTGTCTAGCATTCGGAGAACAGTCTTCAGTTCATGACATTAAACTTAATCTTATTCGAACATGAGGATTCATACAATTCAGGTTCTCTCTTCTACATTATTTAAGTAAAGAGAGACTTTTACAAGGAAAAATGAATCCTTCTTGTTTTGTTTCTCATCTCATTTGAAGCATTAGCAACTCCGGCTTCTCAATATACTCTTTCCACTGGCAGCAAAACCGAGCCACCGTTGCTCCATCTAGAACTCTATGATCCGCAGCTATGTTCACCTAATACCAAAAACCAAGTTCTTGATCAAGCTTTGGTACTAACAAGAATCTCTAAACTAAGAACTGACATGCTAAGTGTTTTACCATCATTGTCGATGCAGGATAAACAGACCCGTCTGCTTTAAACTTTGGAACTTTCTCGATTCTTCCAAGAGCGATGATGGCAACTTCAGGTAAGTTTAGAAGAGGGGAACCAAACTTCCCACCTATTGCTCCAATGTTACTCAGGGTTATGGTTCCACCGGTTACATCCTCAGGGCTAAGCTTGTTGTTTGTTGCCAAATGTTGTAACCGTGACAGCTCTTTGGTTATCTCTAGTAGAGAGAGTGTCTGAACATTCTTTATATTGGGGACGACAAGACCATGTTCTGTAGCCATTGCAACTCCAATGTTGTGTGAACCTGAGATACACCAACAATCAATATACATCTACAATCTAAAGATTAAATAAGCTTAGAATCAAAATAACAATAGAAGAAAAAACCTTTAAGGATGATCTCTAAAGACTCCTCGTTGAAGCAACCATTCACGAAGGGATATTTGGTTAGCGCCATTGAGAGTGACTTGATTAAAGTGGGAAGGAATGTGTGTTTGATGGTGGAATCTGTATTGTTCTCTTTAAAGAACTGCTTGAGCTCCACAAGTGCGTCGCAGTTTATCTCTTCAACGAAATGAAAATGTGGTACCTTTGTAGCCATAGTCATTGTCCTGACCATTGCTCGGTTGAATCCCCTGAGAACAAAGCAAAGGTCTCGACATAGATTCAGACACAAGTTACTATTTATAACCAGCCACACATTGACAAGAACATGCGTACCTTAGAGGAACTATTGTATCTTCAAAGTTAGTAGAAACTGAGTCTACACTGATAACAACATTGTCAGAAGGAGCTGAATCAGTTACATTTCCTTTCTGGCCACTGAATCGAAGAACATCCTCTTTCAAAACTCTCCCATCTTTACCACTTCCAATCACGAGGTTGATGTCTATGCCAAGTTCTTTTGCAAGGTTACGAACAGCAGGCGTTGACAGAGCTCCAACAAGACTGTCTACGCTTTGCTTTGAACTGATTGGTTCTACATTTACTGGAGTGTCAGAGGATACTTGAAGAGCATCGTTGGCGTCTTCTACGGCCAGCTTAACCAGAGTCTCTCCAACCTTGCATCAACGGGATTCACCGCATATAATAAACATACAATAACACAAAATACTTTTAACTTCAAAATCATTTAGCTGAGGAAAAGAAAACTTTCCCTAACAAAAACTGAATGATATGCTTTAATCATAGGCTTATTAATAAAAAAATAGACACCATTGATACTATGAGCCTTAAGTACTGAATAAATAATTTTGAAGGCTCATCAAACCTTGATAATGTCACCAGGAGCATGTGAAATGAGAGCTACTTTCCCCTTGAAACGACTAGTTATCTCAATGGTTGCTTTATCGCTCTGAACTTCACAGAGTGGCTGAAACTCCTCCACAGGATCTCCCTGTAATGAGAAATGAAACATCAAAATGGCTGATCTGAAATTAATACGAAAAAGATTGCATCTTTTAGCAAAGAAATGAAAAAAAAACAGACCTCTTTGACAAACCATTTGAGAAGCTCACATTCAGCAATACCTTCCCCAGTTTGTGCAAGTGGCACATCAATGAACCCTCCTGGATTTGAATCTATAGCCATGGCTTCGTTCGAAAACCAGCTTCTACTTCCTCCTCCTCCACACCATTTCATCAACTGCCACAGATAAAATAAACATGAGCAACTTGTTTGATCTTACAAACACCTAAACATTTCTCAACTTATATCCCTTTATAAAGTGAACAGATTAATGTTTCTTTTTTTTAACTCGGAGAGCTTGTCGGAAACTGATCTCAGAGTAGAGCCAACACAATCACACTTCAGATAGAAGAAAATAAAACTTACGGAGAAAGAAGGAGCAAGGAATGAGCGCGACGTCGGAGAGGAGAACGACTGAGAATGATACTCCGGAACTCGCAACGGCGGAGCACAAACAGAAGACGAGCTGAATGGGCGGAGAAACCGATGGCTACGCCAGATCCGCCGCGCAATCATCATCGTTGTCTTCTGGTTAGTGTAGGGAGAAACAGAAGAAGAAACAAGCAGATGAATAAGGATCTTCCCTCTCTAACAGCTCGAATTTAACAAGAAAAAAATAAAACTCTGTCAGGACATTGAAGCGTAATGAATGAGCTTTGTGTTTCAGTCCTAATCTGATTAAAGCTCAAGTGCATCTGATTAGATATAAACTAATGGATTAGTGCCGATAACAAACAAAAAGAAAGAAGATTAATCGGATTAGTTTAGATATGCCACGTCAGCACTACTTACAGAGCTTTTTTGAAGAGGATCAACGGTACACATGTGTCCTGAGTCATGACACCAATCACCAAGTGACTCTTCACTGGTCCGGCTTATCTGACTAGTTGCGCACGGAACTTTGAAAGAGGATCAAAGGTACACGCATATCTTCTTGACTCTTTGACCAATTGCTCTAATTAATTTCAACTTAATTATCTGATGATGATCATCTACTCCATTAAAAGGCCGTACTGGTGGGTGTATATGACAGGTGCGATGGTGCAATCAATATCGTAGTTGGTTACTTATGACCAATGTAGGCCCAACAATAAATTCTACATAAAAGCAATTGACAATTTTGTTTGCTCATCACAAACTCGAATCCAACAGCATCAGTGATGATTCAAAGCATCTTTGTAAATCTCTAGTTTATTGGGCTTTAGGTCCAAGCTTAGTTACGTTTGTCTCATTTCCAGAAAAAGATACTGGAGCTAGATAAGGAATACGAAAGTTGTGAAAACAAAATTAACGGAAGATACATGTAAATATCCAGAAGAAAAAAACTATTTATTTATTATTATTATTTTTTTTTTAATGGTGTAGAAGAAGAAACAAAAAAAAAGATTAACGGAAAATAGATGTAAATATCCAGAAGAAAATAATAAAACTATGGTAGTGTATAAGAAGAAACAAATCAAATAATCGAAAACATTATCAAATCACCACCGTTACGTTGAGGAGTGTGCCAATTATCACCATTATCACACGTCATCCCATCTCCCTCATTTATATCGTTTTAATTTTCACGTCTCTCCTCCTGAGTTCTTCCGAGTCGCACGCAATATCAACGAAGAAGAGAAGATCGTAGAGAGAAGAAACCAATGGCTTCACGAACGAAAGGGACGACGACGATGGACGTTGGCGCCGATGGCGTTGCCGTCATAACTCTCATCAATCCTCCCGTCAATTCGCTATCATTCGACGGTACTCTGCTCCTCTTCTTCCTCCTCAGATTTAATTAAATTTTAATGTTTGATCTAGAACTCTTTCGCCTTCAGAATTATAGCTTCTAGGTCAATCTCAGCGTTTAATTCTTCTCATGTGAAGCTGATCATGTTAAATTGGAGTTCAGAATAGTTTGATCTCATGCTCTTTTAGTTTTAGCAAATAGCTTGTGATCTCTTGTTGTATCGAGTTTATTACTAATGATGCGAGGAAACATGTGTCTGCTACTCTGTTTATTGTACAGTGCTATACAGCCTCAAGAGCAATTACGAGGAAGCCTTGAGCAGGAACGATGTTAAAGCTATTGTTGTTACTGGTACGTTTTCTGGATAATTATTTTCTTATAAGGAGACAAACACAACACTTTTATGCAAACTCTTACTGCAGGTGCTAAGGGGAAGTTCTCTGGTGGATTTGATATCTCTGGATTTGGTGAAATTCAGAAAGGGACAAGTATGTTTTCGGTGCCTTGGTTATCTTTGTTGATTGTGTTGGCGTTTATGTATTGATGTTTGTGGTAATGTATGTTGATTTGTCTCAGTGAAAGAGCCAAAGGTTGGATACATATCAATTGACATCCTAACCGATTTGCTTGAAGGTTATTTTCTAACTTACCGAGTTAATTGGTTTATGAAATGCTTCTGATGATACGTTTCTGAGGGATTGATTTCTTTCTTTTGATTTCAGCTGCAAGGAAACCGTCTGTCGCTGCCATTGATGGGCTTGCCTTGGGAGGAGGCTTAGAGCTTTCCATGGTAACGTTTCCATACTACCTTCCCCTATAATCCTCTGGATACTGCCGAGCATTTTTTTATTTAGTGGATGTGATAGAGTTGTATAATTCTTTTTCCAGGCTTGCCATGCTAGGATATCAGCTCCTGGTGCACAGTTAGGTCTGCCCGAGCTGCAACTCGGTGTTATTCCTGGGTTTGGAGGTACATAATCAGCTTTGTTGATTGTCAATTCCTTAATGTTTACCTGTTAGCAGAGTTTTGATCATATAGGAGCCATAAATCTGATTCCTATGAACAATCGCATGTTTTAAAACTTGGCGTAAGAAGTCAAAGTATTTTCTTAGCGCAAACTGGACTATGAGAACGGGATATGTGACTCATGTTTGTCTTGAAGGAATCAAGTAACTTTTCGTTTTTTTTTTCTTACTTTCCTAATATTCTCTTTTTAATTGATGCAGGAACACAGCGTCTTCCACGTCTTGTTGGTCTCACAAAAGCCCTTGAGATGATTTTGGTACATCAGTGTCTTATTCTTTATGGTAGGGTTACTCTGCTTTGGTTGAAATCTAACGGCATTTCATTTGTTGATGTAGACATCTAAGCCGGTTAAAGCTGAGGAAGGTCATTCCTTGGGTCTTATTGATGCTGTCGTGCCACCTGCGGAGTTACTAAACGCTGCTCGTCGCTGGGCCCTTGACATTGCCGAGAGGAGAAAGCCATGGGTTTCTAGTGTTTTAAAGACTGATAAGTTACCTCCTCTTGGAGAGGCAAGGGAGATACTGAAATTCGCCAAGGATCAGACAAGCAAGCGAGCGCCCAACATGAAGCACCCCTTAATGTGCCTTGAGGCTGTTGAAGTTGGTATTGTTTCTGGTCCGAGGGCTGGTTTAGAAAAGGTATATTATTATCTTGTTGTTACTGCGTATATGTTATTTATCGTTTTCCCTGAGATTAGTGACCCTTAACAAATTTCCATTACATTGTCACTTATAGGAGGCTCAAGTCGGCTCAGAAGTGATAAACCTGGATACCACCAAAGGCTTGATCCATGTCTTCTTTTCTCAGCGAGGAACTACAAAGGTATGTTAGTGTTTATGCAGTCATGTGATTTAGACTTATGTACCTCTAAACCTCTGGTTTCTTTTTTTTTTTTACAAAATCTTAACTATTAGCATGAAATCTTCCTCTGTATTTTTGATTCCTTCCGATCTATATTATGGATAGGTTCCTGGAGTTACTGATCGTGGGTTGGTGCCAAGAAAGATTAATAAGGTAGCCATAATTGGAGGCGGGTTAATGGGATCTGGAATAGCCACTGCATTGATCCTCAGTAACTATTCAGTGATTCTCAAGGAGGTAAATGAAAAATTCTTGGAGGCTGGAATTGGCAGGGTCAAAGGTGGGGATGGATTTGGATTTCTGTACATTGTTTACCAACAAATGGCAAAAGCTTGATCTGAGTAATTTCATTGATTTGATCAGCTAATCTTCAGAGTCGTGTAAAGAAAGGCAAGATGTCTAAGGAAAAGTTTGAGAAAACCATGTCACTCCTTAAAGGTTCTCTTGACTATGAAAGCTTTAGGGATGTGGACATGGTCATCGAGGTAATAATAGCATAATGAGGCTGAGTTTTTTTTTTGGCTATATAGCTGCTAAGTGAATTTACTTTGCTTGATGTCTTTTTGGTGGCTTGAACAGGCTGTCATTGAGAATATATCTTTGAAGCAGCAAATTTTTGCTGATCTCGAGAAGTACTGTCCTCAACATTGTATCCTTGCTAGCAACACATCTACCATTGATCTGAACAAAATTGGGGAGCGGACCAAGTCCCAGGACCGGATTATCGGAGCACATTTCTTCAGGTGATTACTTATCCTTTGCAGTTTTGATGGAATTCTCTGTGTGTCTCTTATGCTTGTAGTGGTCTTCCTCACGCTACAGAAATCATGTCTATTCATTTTCCTGATGCAGTCCAGCACATGTTATGCCACTACTTGAAATAGTTCGGACCAATCATACCTCTGCCCAAGTAATTGTTGACCTGTTAGATGTTGGGAAGAAGATTAAGAAAACACCAGTCGTGGTTGGAAACTGCACAGGGTTTGCAGTTAATAGGATTTTCTTCCCATACACACAGGCAGCTATGTTCCTTGTTGAGCATGGAACAGATCCATATCTAATCGACAAAGCAGTCAGCAAGTTTGGAATGCCAATGGGTCCCTTCAGGTATATCACATAGTAAAGATCTATGTCAATCTCATACATTTTTTTTTAATCGTACCTTTGTTACTTATATGAACGAGTAGATTGTGCGACCTGGTTGGATTCGGTGTGGCGATTGCAACCGCAACACAATTCATCGAGAACTTCCCCGAACGGACATACAAATCAATGATTATCCCACTCATGCAAGAGGACAAGAGAGCTGGTATACCAGAGAGGACAGCTAAATAATGTTCTTTTGATTTAACATTCTTCTAAATCTTGTGAACTTTCCTGTTGATTTCAGGTGAAGCCACCCGCAAAGGCTTCTATCTTTATGATGATAGGCGCAAGGCTAAACCTGATCCTGAAATAAAGAAATATATCGAGAAGGCAAGGAGCGTATCAGGAGTGAAGCCTGACCCAAAGGTATCTCTTTGTCCAAAACTCAAGTAAAGATCTTCATGTCACATTTGAGAGGAACTCACTGATCTTTTTTTCTCTCTCCGACTGGTTGTTGTGGCTTGAAGTTGGAGAAGCTGTCGGAAAAGGAAATTATTGAAATGCTGTTCTTCCCAGTAGTGAACGAGGCGTGCCGAGTTTTTGCGGAAGGTATTGCTGTCAAGGCAGCAGACCTTGACATCGCTGGCATATTTGGAATGGGTTTTCCACCTTACAGGTCAGTGTTGTCACCAAACAAAATCTTTGTCAAAATCTCTTTTGTTCATTGTGGATTTAATCTAATCTCTCTTGTAAACAGAGGAGGAATCATGTTCTGGGCTGATTCCATTGGATCAAAATACATTTACTCAAAGCTAGAGGGGTGGTCGAAGACTTATGGTGAATTCTTCAAGCCTTGTGCTTTCTTGGCTGAAAGGGGATCTAAAGGAGCTCCTCTGGTGAGTATTTATTTATCCTCTGGCTTGGGATTGCAATTAACAAAAGCTATTTCAGCTTGGCTTATATTCATGACTATTATTCAATCAAACCAACATACTACCATGACTTTCTCTAATCATGTCTAGTTTAGCTCAATTGTAACTCAGATTATTGATGATCCCTCCATCTGTGTTGCAGAGCGCTCCTTTGGAACAAGCCAGATCGCGGTTGTAAGGTCAGCGTTTCAACGGGAAACTTTTCTTTGTTGCTGCATCCACTGTGTTTTCTTTTATGTCCACATTTACTAGCCAAAAGTTTGGGATCTTTGGCCTCGGGAGCTTTTAAAATAAAGTCTCATCTCTCAGACAAGATGAATCTGGGAGAAGTAGAAAGTAAGTTTGAGTAGTAATAAGATTTGTTTATGTTATGTATGATGTGCTTTGTGTTACAAAGCCGTCAGATACATTTGTTATAAAGCTCAATGGAGTAAGTTCTATGATTTATTGAATAACTTCATGACTAAATCTTTCTTAATAACTAAACATGACCGGGGACCATAAATAGAACAATGGGAGAAAGATAAGATAAGATAAGACAAAAAATTGTGTGTATTGAATTAACAGAAGACACGAGTAATCAATCTTTGGACCATCTTTTGTTTTGTTTTTCTCTCTGACGTCTCTTGCTTACAGATCACACCTTAGTACCTTGCCACTCACCTTCGTATCAACTTTACCCTCTAGTTGTATCAACATATATTTGTTATTTTATACAGTTTAATATGTTGGAAATGTCATGAACAATAAATAATTCTGTTTGCTTGGTTGGCTCCTATCAAACAGAAGCCGGTGAATTTCCTAATTAACAAAACTAAAAGATAAGTTATATTTTAATACACTAACATGGGGTCTGTGACTAACATGGGAAACAACTAGGGTACATATCTGCGTAGTAAATGTATTTTTCCTTGTTGTCAACTTGAAATTATTTAGTAACCAGTTGATCTTTAATCCTCAATGATGAGGAAAAGTCGACGTTCAACATGATAAAATTTTCAGTATAATATTTTCTGCTGTTGTGAAATTGATTTAAATTAAAAAAGTTAATTGTATATAAACTTCGAGATGGTACAGGTCAGAACTCTCACGTGCACTTGTGAACTCAACGCTTCTCTCTTTCTTTACAAACTCTGCTTGAGGAACGTGAGAGAGAGGACTCAACGAGTTTGGTTTTGCTTGTTTCTGCTTCCTTTGTTTAATCTTCTTCTTTTTTTTGTAATGGTGGACCTAAAAGATCAAGACATGGGAGAAGGGATGCAATGCTTAAGACATCCTTGCACAAAGAACCCTGGTGGGATATGTGCTTTGTGTCTCCAAGACAAACTCGGTAAGCTCGTCACTTCCTCTTTCCCTCTCTCTGAACCAAACCATCTTTCTTCCACCACTTCGTCTTCCTCGGCTAATCTTATCTACAAGAGAAGCAAATCTACTGCTTCTGATGGTGAGAGTTTCAGCCAGAGGAAACGAAGTGGGTTCTGGTCCTTTCTTCATCTCTACTCTTCCAAACACCAAACCACCACCAAAAAGGTTGACCATCCTTCGAGACCAAGAAACCTGACAACAGAGACATCAAAGCAGGTCGTTGGTGGAGGCATTGATGTGATGGTTAAGCAAGAAGATGAGATTCCTAGTAACAAAGAGGTTGCAGAAAGGCAAACGAACAGTGTTGGTGGATCATCTTTTGGGAGGAAAGTGTTGAGATCAAGATCTGTCGGCTGTGGAAACAGAAGCTTCTCCAGTGGGGTTGGAGATTGTTCCTTGAGAAGGATTGAGTCTCAGAGAGAACACACAAAGGTCATTAGTAATGGTGGTGATGAAGCGGCTGATAGGATGAGTGACGTGGTGAAATGTGGTGGTATCTTTGGAGGGTTTATGATTATGCCATCATCATCATCATCATCATCAACTTCAGCATCAGCATCATCAATAGTTGATCATCATCATAAGATGGGGAATAGAAGCGCACGGGGATGGACTTTTGCAAGTCCAATGAGAGCCAAGACTACACATAGAGGTCGTACTATTACAGAGTCTTCAACTAACAAGAAAACATCTCCAAACTTGGACTCAGTTCCTTCCTTGGTTACTATGAAAAGCTAAAAGAGATAACATTATAAGTACTTCTAATCTCTGGATTATATATTTCATTCATGTGTTTATTAGTTAGGCTGTTCTTTTGTTCTTTGGACGTTGGTTTTATCTTTTGAATACAACTAGTGATGTGATGTCACACTATTTATCTTTTTCATTTCTATGTTTGGCCTATTGCCTAGATGTTGTTCATCATAAAAGCTTGAAACCTTTAGGAGAATGAGATTATATTTTGCTAATGGATTATTATGATTTATCAAATTATTTGTCTTCTTGTGGTGTCACGTAAATCAGATGTCTTGTTACTTATAGTACTATTTATATTACTAACAAACTCCACTGGAACAAGAAGTCAACATGATTTAGTGTTTAAGTATTAAGTGGAAACCAGATACGAGTCGTTTAATGGTAGGCGAATTCTAGTGAATTAAGCAATCTGGATTGAAGCAACCCCATAACATTAAATATGTGTGGTTAAATGGTATAAATGTCTAATTTTAACTTGATTTTCTGTCATCGATAGATAGACTTTTAGAAGATTAATCGGTTGGTTCTCGTCTTACCAATATATGAATTATTACAAGAAAGTATTAAATGGATGAATTCAGAGGCACATGCCTTTGCACATGCATTATGAACCCAAAACTCGATTAGTTTTATCTTCTTCTTTTTTTCGGAGCCCCACAAATGTTAAGTAAGACATGCATGCAACAAGAAGAAGTCAACATCTTCAAAACCATCATCATCATCAATTTGGTCAGATCACCAACCAGCTAAGAAAATCAAATTTAATGCAAGCCAGAATATTGAGTCTGCTGTCCGACCAAACCACAAGTTTGTTTTAGGGGGAAGACATTGAAATGTCTACTCTATCAAGACATCACATAACTGTTATGAATATAAGCAAAAAAAAATCATGTTATGAGAGGCCCTTTACGATTTCATTATAAATAATAAGATGATATAATTAACGTGTTGAAAAAGTTCAGACATAACAGCAGTGTTATGATAATATTAATAAATTCTGATCAAATATCAGATGATATTATATGTGGAAGAGATGGTTGAGACAAGAAGGGTCCCTGAGATGAAAATAAAGACGAACAGTTCTGCAAACAGACAGAAGGGACAAAAGGCTGCCTTCTGACTTAACCCTATTCATATATATCTTACGTGATCATGTGAATTCTATCAATTTTAAGTTGTGAAAGATATTCACAGAGCATATTTTACATCAAAATGTACTAGGGACCCATTTCATTTCACAATATAATTGTTATCTTAGAGTTGTTTTTTTTCTTTTGTTACTAGAAAGTAAAAATGTTATTGCATGTTGAGGCATGAACTAAGTGTGTCTTTTGTCTTGAACTTGAGGCATTATTAGATTCTGATTCAGGTAAACTTGAATGTCTAACGATCATGTAACTTCTAAACATTTGATATACATCTAACATCTTTAGTTTGCATAGTTTAGAATAGAGCAAGCATGCTTGACGTACATATCTATGAGTAAAGATTGACTTATCTACAATCATCTTCAAGCCATTCAAGGTACTCATATATATATTCAATTCAATATCATAAATACTTTAAAAGTCAATATCTATCTACACAAAAGTGAAATGGACCGAGTCAACTACTATCTTACATATAATGAATGTAATACATTTACAAGTATCACAATAAGCTTATTCATTTCACTCTATCTTATAGCTGTGTACCTATTTACTCATAACTTTGAGCTGATTGTTGAAAATGTAATGTTCACCTCGTATCCTTGTCTTTTGTGCTACAGCGGAACCCATCCCTGTGTTTTGTTGTCAGAAGTTAGTATTGGTCTAAGCTAAGATCAACCATCTGAAAACTATTATGCCATAGCTTGTGTGTATTGTTTTACCTTGATTACTCCAGCTTCTGTACCGCAAAAAACAATGTCATTACCAGTAAGGAGGCTTGTTATCTTGCTTCCTGCTGATAACCTTCCCACTTTCTGTTGTGTCCTTCTCAACCATACCTTATTTTCCACAAACCATATGGACATACTTTAATATTAGTACAGATTCTGATGATCCCACATGTCTAGTTAAGCTAAATACAGTTTCATTTGATTTGGTTTTGGTCTAGGAAGCATTTTAACTTCGCAGAAAAAGATTACCTGAATAGTGTTTGTGGATGAACTTCGATTCAAGTAGATGAAGTCTTCAACAACACTCATAGCTACTATACTGGACCCCTTTTCAGCTGATATTGACATTTGTGGCTCATAACTCCTTCTCAAGTCCTGTGAAGCCATACTGTTTAAGTCACTTTTCTTTACTTTATCACATTATGGCAACTGCTAATGTAGAATTGTACCTTTATATTGGACATCTCAACATGGGTGCTTGAGCTATATAACATGTCTTTGTACACAACCACTGAGTTGATGGGCTTGTTTTGAATTCTCCAGGTCCTCGTTGGTGCTCTGATCTCTTTCTCCCGTTTATTTGCTAGGATTAGTTCCTGAACAACTATGTTTTAACTTTGTGTCTTATGAACTCAGTTTCTTTTGAATGAAAGGCAAGAGATATATGACCATATATACCTGTATGCTTGAATCTATGCATCCTATGTACATCTTTCCTTGTGCTGCTACCATACTCTTCACACCTTTACCTTTGAAGATACTTTGAGATGTTCTTGATGAATCAAGCATCTGTAGAAAGTTATTATAGTTTCCTCTGAGTGTTTAAGTTGGAGATGGTGATTATTATCTGATGTTATCATGTAATAATCAGAGATATATCTACCTTCATCTTGTGCCCCTTGGTTATGACAAAGATCATATTTCCGAATGCTTCCAGTTTCCTTATTGATTCTTTTGTTTTTATGACTTCAACACATTCCAGCTTTCCTTTAACTATCTGCCATATCTATATAAGAGAAGGTAAAACATACATTTCACATGAAAATAAGAAGAATAATCAAGGTGTACTAGAAACAATGAGCTGAATCATTATCATACCCTGATAGTTTTATCTGCAGATCCACTTAAGACACTCTCACCTGTTTCAGAAACTGAAAAGCATGTTACAGCGCTTTTGTGCTCCTTGATGTTCCATAGAAGTGTTGATGATAATTTCTCATCCACATTCCACACCTGATAATCTTGCATACTCTAGGTAAGTTTTCTTTAAATATTTTGCTCTTTCTATACACTCCTTATTAAAGTATATGACACATACCTTGATTGAACCATCTGAGTATCCACTAAAGAGAAAGCCTTTATGGTAGATGAGGGCTGTTACAGCTCCACTGCCAGCCTGATGCATCTCCATGGTTTGTGTATGCACACACGATATCCTCTGGTCCTGTAAAAAATGGTCTGAAAATATGAGGCCAACGCTAAAACCTGACATCTAACACTTGAGTATGATCATTCTATTATATTTGTAGCTTTAAGTTGTGGTTTCAATGATGGTTAGAGATTGTAATAAGTTGAAGAAGACTTACTGATTTGCTGAACAGATAATATGTTGCTTTATGCAATTCATCTGCCATCCATGTGACATTTGAAAGACGTCTTAAAGACTCCCTAACTCCTTCCGAGAAATTTATTAGTTTGTGGATCCCTGAATGCACTATAAACTTTAGTATAAAAATTATAAATTGTCACATATAAACTTTTCAAGTTCACCTTTGCCAGAGCTAAAATTGTAGATGCATATACAAGCAAGAAGTCTCTCTTCAAGCTCCAAACCAGGGTGTAGAAACTGTGTTATCTCTTCAAGTAAGACTTCACATGCTGAATATTTTAAAATGTTTGGACCTTTTGAAATCTCTATGCTGAGCCATGCAATGGCTATAAGACAAGCCTTTGCTACACTCTTGTTTTTACTCTTCAGACCTTCTTGTAAACCGCAAAATGTGGGTTTTCCTGTCTCAATTATTCTTCTTGCTATCTTACAACACCAACCATCTATTCCTGTATCCTGCAAAAGCTTGTGAGTTCAGTATTTTTGGCTTGGCTTGTTAGTTACTATCAAGATGTTTTAACTTTTAGAAAAGTACCTGTAAGCATTCATCTGACCAGTTGATGTTTCTTATCATATTCATGTGTGATGTAGAAGTTAGACCTCCTCTTTTCATCAGCCAAGCAGAAGTGTATGGTTCTCCTTTCCATGAATAGGTTCCACCGATATTCGAAAGAATCAATGTTGATAAAAGCTGCATATTTGAGCATTCACTATATGTAACTGCTTCCAGGAGAGCTCTTGTGGCCTCATTTCTGAATTTTTTGCTCTCAGGAGGGGACTCCTGTTGAGAATGCCCATACTAAGTTATTTATTTAGGAATGTAACAAATAAGACATGGGTTTGTAATGTTTAGAACTAACCAGCACATTGAGTTGAAGCAATATATCTGCTGCAAAGAGTCTGTGATTTCCCTGCAACTGTTTAACACACTGAAGCAATGTATCCTGAATGTCAAAGCTTCCTTCTTTCTTTATCTGCTGCAGAATCTTAATTGCTGATGACCTGAGATTACAAGTATGTTGTATATAAAAAAGTGTTGAGTGGTATAGTCTAAAAGAAAAGTTTGCATGCTGAGAATATGTATACCTTGGTATCTTGAGGACCTCATGAAGAAACTGAAGAGCAATGAAACTTTCTTCTCTGTCTTTGCTCTGCAGGAGATGCGCAAAAGGAGCCACTCGAGTATGCTGATAGATATACTTCCTGTTAACTCCGTCAAACTCCATGCATTTGACTAAAACTCTGGCCAAGGAGATGAATTCCCCTGAGTTTCCACTTTTTGCAACATCAAGAAGTCCACCAAGGACAGAAGGAGAGCTGATCTCAGCCAAGTGAATGGTGTTTGTAGCATGATCAAAAGCAGTAATAAGCACTTCTATTATCATCAGAGATGCTGCAGGAGGTGTCAAGAGAGGAGGTGAAGGTATAAATGTGTAAGAAGAAGAAGAAGAAGTGGATGCAACAACATCCACAAGAGCTGGTAATAGCTCAAGACTTTTTATTTCTGTTGGAGATGGCTTTATTAGGTAGATGAGAATAGCTGCTTCTTGCACATTTTGTTTCAGGGCGTTTGCTAAATGGCTTAGATTCAAACCCTTCTTCTTGACCTCCTCTATAGCTGTTCTATTGACTGATATGATCTTGGTAAGTGCAGTCATTGATGCCTTTATAACAGTTTTCTCCTCAGAACTTGAAATAGCCATAAGAAGCTGATCTAGAATCACATCCTTGAGCATGCTATATTTGACTCCTTGCTTTCCGTTGAGCATTTGATAGATCATTGTAACCTCTGAGAGATACTTCTCATCTTCATTCCCTAGCACTTCCTTTATAAAGCTCTGAAGGTTCTCCCATAAACTCATTCTCCGAGCTCTTCTTGAATGAGTCTGAACTCCATCTCCAAGTTTTACGGTATGCAGACTTCTCCTCATTCCTTCAAAATTTGTGGAACCTTGATATCCATATTCTGAAACTTCTTCTAACTCCAGTTGCCTCAAAGAAGTGACATCTTCTATGTGTGCACTCATAGTTCTGTTTGATTGCTGAGCCTGAATGTCAAAGATGGAACGGTTAAAATGACCGATTAAACTGTGGGATCTGTTGGCTAATGTCTCTTCATTATATGCTTTGCTTGGATGAGAGTCATTCAAGAAGTCATTGAGGCTCATGACTCGTGTACTCTTTGGATTGTAATCTTCCTGCATGTTCCAATCCAAACATGGAGAACCTTCAAAGTTGTTTGCAGATTGTTCAACCCTTGATGCTTTGAGTTTGTTAAAGATGTCATCAAGCTCATCTTCTTGCATATCAACACCCTGGAGGTTCTGGTACTGCAATAACTTCAACATGAAGACCATTAAAGACGGTATAATGTTACAAGAAAATGTTATGGTCATTAATAAACATACCTCACAGGTTCCTGATAACTCTAGCTTCTCTGCAACTGAATGTCCATTAGCTGCAGATATCTCCGGCCTGTTCATGTGTAGATGTTAGCAACATTGTATATAGTTAATGCATTTCAAACTTGAATTTTCTCTGTTTCAGGAAGAAAAGATCAAAAAAGAATTAAGAACAGTCTATGTGTCTTTGGTTATAAGCTTGGAACCCATACCTATATTTCTTTGGCCTTTGAAGTGGTTTCTCTGTACATTCACTGGACCGTTGATGACTCTTTCCGTATGATATAACCTGGTAATAAGTTGCTCTATATTTATACTTCCTTGCTGTCTCTCTGATCTCTTCATCTGACTTGGACACACCAGGAGTGAAGAAAAGGTACTCGCAAAGCTCAGGGGCAATGTCGTTTCTTAGCACATCAGGTGAGACCAAAACCGACTGGAGAAAATGCAATGTGGTCTGCAGAGAATCACCTTGGAGACAGCTTACAATAGAGAGGTAAAAGTAAGAGAAAGCAACCAAGATTGTGTTAGGAACACCTGAAGTGGTGGTTCCTTGTTCCTCAAGCAACGCAGGCATTTGAAGCATCCTCTCTGAGTTTCTGAGACGAGACATCTTCTCTTCTGAGCTTTCGGGCTGCATAGAAGATTCGATGCTCTCGATTCCCCAATAGAGACTCGAGAGAGCAGAGTGTTCAGAGGAGAACTCAAACAAAGTATTTTCTTCTTCAATGCTTAGCATACTAATGCATTGCTGCTTAAGTGAAAACCATACTTCAGGGTCTGATATAACGCTGAGAATGTAGTTGTTGATGGAAACTACAACCTCCTGAATGGATTCAAGATCGGGATTCTCATTACATGAGATAAGATTAGGAGGAGAAGGTGAAAGGTAAGCCATTTGCTGATACACTGTTGTTGCACACAAGTTTAGATGGGTTTTATGGGATAAGATGAGAGAAGAAGTGAAGTATGAGAGAGTATAGAGAGAGAGCAGAGGTGTAAGAACAATGTAGTCTCGTGAAGGAACAAGCCAAACTCCAAGAAAGAATGAAAACGATTGGTCTTGTTTGTATTCTTTTGCTGTCAAAAGAACAAATAGTAAAAAGTCAAAAGGGTTGCGTGTGTTTGAGAAAACCTAAAGAGAAAGAGCTTTAGGAAATAATGTAAAAGCCATAAACATATAGTAACGGAGGCTGTGATTTGTATAAGTAGTGGAAGAGGACGGTTGGTGAGATTATTAAGTTTTGCAATCTTTATTTCAACCACATTATGAATATTAATGTCCATCAAATGAGTTTTAAAGTTATTGTTTACAATATCTTTGACCTTTTGTTTAAACTTACATAGGTGCATGTGGGACTATATAACCCATGAACTAACTTGGATAAATGATTAGAGAACACCCACAAGAACTACTTATCAACTCTTTCACAACATTGGACCGTAAGGTTTGTGTGGAGACAATGACAAAACAAGGTGTTATACATTTTTCTTACTTTATGTTGTAAACGCGAGTGTACTTACATATTATACCTCTGCCAGATTTGATGATGGTGTCAAAAACTCATTTTTGTATCTTAGTGTGCTTTGGCCTTGAGGTTATAGAAAAAGAATGATTGAAAAAAAAAGTTGGGCCCCATGAAAAAGAAGTAAGCTTGAGGATTGTCTGTCACGGGGAACGAGAAGCTATGGGAGAAAACAGAAGAAGAAACAAATAAAATAAATAATATTGAAGAGCTCACCTGTCTCAAGATCATTATGCAATGCAAAACATTGATTCTTGATTTTCTGTGTCCTTTGTGTGCTGTGTAAATAGTGATCAATGATCCTATGGGGATTGGGTTTACTCACTTTCCAATCTTAAAAAATCATTTCAGTTGAATTGTTATATAGATATATAATTATCTATTATATAGGTGGTATCGGTGACAAGTAAACACTTGCAGACAGACTTGGGATTGTATTCCACACATGAATTTTGTTTGGTAAAGTTATTTTTCATGTAAGAAATGGTGTCTTTTCAACCTAAATAGGTTACTCCTCAAATTTCAAAAAAAAAATTCTCACAACACAGAAGAAGAAGACCAGCTAAATAGAGTACATGTTGTTATTATTATAACTTCTTGTATATGGTAGTGTATGTGGAGAAAATTAAAATAATTAATTTGAATATTTATATCATTAAATTGTACTAATTTGGTATTTGTTCAAAGAAAACTGTATAATTAAGAGTGCTTAAGCTGGAGTATTGATATTGTGTTAGTGAGATCAAAGCACTAGAGATTATAAAATTAATAAACAATTCTTTAGAATATACCAAAATAACGTACGGGCCATCACACATGATTGAACTCGTGGACCGAACCAAGAAAGCTGACATAGAGCCCATTAGCCGTGGGCCAGACTTACAAATTTTATGCAAATATAAGTCATACTTAAGGTGCTTTATGGTCGGTAAATGTAGATGAATCCCACTAAAATTTAAAGATCCTGACATCCTTTAATCTTTTGCTAATTAAAGTTAGTTCTGTATTATTATAAACAACGTTTGCAAGGAAACGTCCCACGAGTTTCGAAGCAATTTAAAAACGCAAAAGAGGAAAAAAATAATTTGAACTTTCCAAAAAGACAAACGCGTCCCTCGCTTCTCTTACATATCCCAACTGTAACAAAAAAAAGAAAAAGAGAAAAAAAGACACTCTCACATTCACTCCGTCGACAATGTATCAAGATCGTCATGGCGTAGTAGGCGGCGGTGGTGGCGGATCTACTCCACACGGTATCATTCTCGCAGTCGTTGTTGCATTGGTAGTCTTCGTTCCCTTCTTCCTCGGAGACGGCGGCGAAGCCATTACAGAAGGGATCGCAGAGCTTCTCAGTCCGGTGGGACTTCTCTTACTTCCCATTGTTCTCCTCCTCACCATACAGTTCCTTTCGTCGGAGCGTGGTTCCTTTGTCTCGGCCATTTTCTCAACCGGAGAACCCGAGTCGATTCACCGGGTTAGTGGATCTCCAGTGGGCGTGGCGCTGTTCCTAGTCCTGATCTTGTTCTTGCTTTACAATAGGTTCTCTATCTTTGGTGGAGGGGATGATTCCGACGACTGAAGCGTCGTCGTATCTCCAGATCTGTAGTTTTTTTTTTTTGAAACAATGAATGGATTAATATATTTATTTTTATTTCGATTTATATGACGTTTGAAGTCAAACTATACAGAGGTTTGATGAGTGTACGTACGCACGCGAGTCATGTGACTTATGCCGCAATTTTCAAGTTTTTATTTAAATTTGATCTTCATGAAATGGGAATAATTTTGTTACAAAAAAAAAAGAAATGGGAATAATTCATATGAAAATTAAATACTACAGTTTTTTGATGATTTTTGAGTAATATATTTCCATGGGAGACAGACACATTGGAGTTTCGGAATCTTCGTCCCCACCACATGACCACGTGAGATTATTATTAGAGACATTTTTCTGCTACCTCATTTGCAATCCTCATTTAATAATGATATTTTCGTACACGCCATGTTACTACTTTTTAGTGGCGAAATTCTCTATGACAAATTTCATTATTTAATTTTTTCTTTTTGACCAAAAAAAATTCTTTTTTTTTAAAGAAAGATATATATATATATATATATATATAGTCTTAAATATATTTGGGTGAATCTCTCAAATAAAAATATTTTTGAATTTTTTTTGTCAAAAAGTAGTTGTTTTAAAAAAATAACTAAAATATATTTTTTATTTTAAAATTAAAGTTTTAAATGTTACTTCTAAAACTCAACTCTATAACTCTAAATCTAAATCTATATTAGTTAATCTAAATGATATAAATGTATATTTACATTATTTAATAAAATTATTTTTATTTTTATTTTTTTTAAAATATTATTTTGTAAACAATTTTTTTTAAATCTATTTTGGTTATTATCTCTAACTTAATTTTGATTTTTAATTAAATCAAAGTAAAAACAACCTTATTTTTAGAGAATTTTACTTTTTTCAACTCGCGACGCTCTCTATGATGACCGGGTAACCCGACCAGACTGTTATTTTAAAAACAAAAAAAAACCCTACCAGACTGGTATGACCCGGGACATTGAGGTTTGGATCATGGATGAAATAGGTCAAAGCCCAAATCTGTTAGACTCCTTACCCTCTGGTGTTTTATGGGCCTTTCTCACTTTCAGCCCAAACCCTAAGTCTTCCTTCTCGTTAAACCCTTTCTACTTTTTCTCCTGAAAACTTTGGCTTCTAACTTCACTTCCTTACAAAACCAAAGCTTTGATTGTTGTCATCTTCAGGAACAGTCGATCGTGTTGAATTACTCAGCTGCTTTGAACATAAAAGTAAGGAGATGCGGATGCTATTAAGACCAGGTAATCAAATTGATGGGCACTTCAGTTTCTGCTAAAGTTTCAATCTTTTGATGAAAATGGATACGAATCTGTTTGATTTTTGCTGAATAGTTTTTGTTCCTGATTTGCTTGTATGTTCTGTTTCTCAAATTTACACAACAGGCATTATCTTTCGCAAGGATACAAAACCTCATCGTGTCTTCGCTCTTTGTAAGAATCTATCCTCTTTGTCTGATAATGGCGAAAATCGTGAAAAGCCGAGAACTTTTGAAGGTAGCAGACAACTTGTTAATGAGATTTGCAATGCTTTGGAGAGTGGTCCATGGGGACCTTCATCTGAGACTACTCTCTCCGCTCTAAACTTGAGTCCTCAACCAGAGTTCGTCATTGGAGTGTTACGTAGGCTGAAAGACGTTAACCTTGCTATTGAATACTTCAAATGGTTTGAGAGAAGAACCGAGCTGCCTCATTGTCCTGAATCCTACAACTCGCTGCTCTCAGTGATGTCTCGTTGCGGAAAGTTTGATGCTTTGGAACAGATTCTTGGAGAAATGAGTGTTGCAGGGTTTGGTCCGTCTGTTAACACTTGTATTGAGATGGTTTCGAGCTGCGTTAAGGCGAATAAGCTTAAGGAAGGTTTTAATGTGTTGCAGATGATGAGGAAGTTTAAGTTTCGACCTGCGTTTTCAGCTTACACAACTCTCATCGGTGCTTTCTCAGCGGTTAATGAATCTGATATGATGTTGACTCTCTTTCAGCAGATGCAGGAGTTAGGATATGAGCCAACTGTTCATCTCTTTACGACTTTGATTCGTGGCTTTGCTAGAGAGGGAAGAGTTGATTCTGCTTTGTCATTGCTTGATGAAATGAAGAGCAGCTCTCTTGATGCTGATATTGTTCTTTATAATGTGTGTATTGATTGCTTTGGTAAAGTGGGAAAGGTTGATATGGCTTGGAAGTTTTTTCATGAGATGGAAGCGAATGGTTTGAAGCCTGATGAAGTCACTTACACTAGTATGATTGGAGTTCTTTGCAAGGCCAACAGATTGGATGAAGCTGTGGATATGTTTGAGCATTTGGAGAAGAGTAGACGCGTCCCTTGCACTTATGCTTACAACACAATGATTATGGGTTACGGTTCAGCTGGAAAATTTGAGGAAGCATATAGTCTGTTAGAGAGACAAAGGGCTAAAGGGTCTATACCGAGTGTGATCGCATATAATTGCATTCTCACATCCCTAAGGAGAATGGGAAAAGTGGACGAAGCATTGAGAATGTTTGAGGAGATGAAAAAAGATGCTGCACCAAATCTTTCAACTTATAACATTCTCATTGACATGCTGTGTAGAGCTGGCAAGCTTGATTGTGCCTTTGAGCTACGTGATTCTATGCAGAAGGCTGGTCTGTTTCCTAATGTTAGGACTGTGAACATAATGGTTGATCGGCTCTGTAAAGCACAAAAGCTTGATGAAGCTTGTGCTATATTTGAGGAGATGGATTATAAAGTTTGTACACCAGATGAGATTACATTTTGCTCACTCATAGATGGTTTAGGGAAGGTAGGAAGAGTTGATGACGCTTACAAAATCTACGAGAAGATGTTGGATGCTGAATGTCGGCCTAACTCTATTGTTTACACATCTCTCATAAGGAGCTTTTTCAACCATGGTAGAAAAGAAGATGGACACAAGATATACAAGGAGATGATTCATCAAAAATGTTCACCTGATTTGCAGTTTCTTAATACATACATGGATTGCATGTTCAAGGCTGGTGAACCTGAAAAGGGAAGAGCCATGTTTGAGGAAATAAAAGCTCGTGGTTTTGTCCCTGATGCTAGAAGCTACTCGATTTTAATCCATGGACTAATCAAAGCAGGGTTTGCAAATGAAACTCACGAGTTGTTTTACTCCATGAAAGAGCAAGGCTGTCTATTAGACACACGTGCTTACAACATTGTCATTGACGGTTTCTGCAAGTGTGGAAAAGTTAACAAAGCTTATCAGCTGCTAGAGGAAATGAAGACAAAGGGTTTTGAACCAACTGTTGTAACGTATGGTTCAGTCATTGATGGACTTGCTAAGATAGATCGGCTTGATGAAGCTTATATGCTTTTTGAGGAAGCAAAGTCAAAAAGAATAGAGTTAAACGTGGTGATCTACAGTAGTCTTATTGACGGGTTTGGGAAGGTGGGCAGGATTGATGAAGCTTACCTTATCTTGGAGGAGCTTATGCAGAAAGGGTTAACACCTAATGTTTATACATGGAACTCATTGCTTGATGCGTTGGTGAAAGCTGAGGAAATCAACGAAGCCCTCGCATGTTTTCAGTCTTTAAAAGAAATGAAATGCACACCAAACCAAGTTACTTACGGTATACTCATAAATGGACTCTGTAAGGTCAGGAAGTTCAATAAAGCCTTTGTCTTTTGGCAAGAGATGCAGAAACAAGGGATGAAACCAAGCACTATCTCATACACCACCATGATTTCAGGACTTGCAAAAGCTGGGAATATTGCAGAGGCTGGTTCACTGTTTGATCGGTTTAAGGCCAATGGTGGCGTTCCAGACTCTGCTTGTTATAATGCTATGATCGAAGGTCTAAGTAATGGAAACAGGGCTATCGATGCTTATTCCTTATTTGAGGAAACACGTCGGAAAGGATTGAATATTCATAATAAAACTTGCGTTGTGCTTTTGGATACGTTGCATAAGAATGATTGTCTTGAGCAAGCAGCTATTGTTGGAGCTGTTTTGAGGGAAACGGGAAAGGCAAAGCACGCTGCACGGTCTTGGTAGGTAGAGTCACTTATTTTCTTGTATAGGACCACAAGAAAACGTTCTTGGTTGTGTCTGATACCAGTCAAGGGCCGATTCTGAACGTTTTTGATCTACAAGAATCCCAAGTTTTGGAGATAATGTTTTTGAGTTGTGTAAATCATCACTGGAAGAGCGAGGTCCTTATGCAGTTGAAGAATAAGCAGAAAGTTCAAGGAGAATGTTACTAGAAATGAATTTCATAACACTGCAGTATAACAGAGAGCACGAGTTCGCTCTGTTATGATCCTATCCTGAGCTTGAGAGCCTCCTTATTGTATTACTTTGGATGAATGATCTGCAGGTTTTGCTAGACGAGATATATGATATACTTCTTACGCTCACATTTTTACTTTCGTAATAAGTTTGCACGTTTTTTTTGCCGTTATCTTAACGTTTCTTGCATGAGAGTAACTAAATTTAGCAGTCTTTAAGCCCTTTTTAAGAAAAAAGAAATTATACGTCTTACATCTGTTCTTGGGTTCTCAACAAACCACAAATGTTGAATGAAAGATAAAAGAAAAGTGATATGTGAAGAAGTCTATATGGTTCAAATGTGAGTTTCATATATCAAACAAGTTCTGAGAAACAAAATATAAAAAGCTCGCTTTGGTCTGAAAACAAACGAGATCTTTATTTTTCAGTCACACAAGGGAAGATCCAAAATCGTCTACTTTAACTAACCAACACATACAAAACCCCATCTAAAACTAAACAGCTTTGCAGGTCTTCTTGTTGTGTCCTAGTCCCTTGCACTTGCTACACTGTAGCTGACGTTTTATCATATCCAACGGCTCAACACGCTTCATCTTCGGTCTTCCCGGTGTCCTCCTCGTAGGCGGAGGCGTCACGGCAACCAACCCCTCCACCGGCTCCTCCAGCATCATCCTATCCATATTCGGCACAGGTTGAATCGATTCTGCGTACATTAACCGGTGGCTCTCAACCGTTAAGTATCTAGAGCAATACTCATAAGGGCTTTTCTCTATACACATAATCACAGCAACTGCATGGCTGCAAGGTAACCCGGTCAGCCGCCAGATCTTGCAGTCACAATCACACTGGTCGATATCAACTATGTTGATGGAAGAGTCTCCTCCATTAACCTGGAATAAGCTACCTTCTGGAGATGAAACCTGAAGTGTCTGTGCAAGTCCTATTTCTTTCTGAAGTTTCTCTTCATTAGACGGTGTTAGAGTTGTGACCCAGTCCCGGGACTGTACCTGACGGGTGTAGATAGATTGCATCATCTTTGCTCGAAACTCATCAATCATTTGAGTGATGGGAAACTCATGTGCTTCAGACACCCAGCTATAGAAGTCTACACCAAAGGTTGAGTACATTTGGTTATATCTCTCTCCTTGGAACAACGCATTTGCCCAATGTTGTGGTTCACTTTCTATAACCCAAGTACAAGCATCAGGAGATATGTTTTTCATACTCTCCAAGGCACTGTAATATCCCTCGGGTGTTGTTGCATACGCCACAGAGTAGAAATCGTTGAGCATATACCGTCTTGCTTCATGAGAAAACTGCCCCTTCAAGTCCGTGTTCATCTTTTCAGCAAGCTGGCGTAGACAGTACGCATGGTGTGCGTCTTCAAAGACCTGAGGTATTGCATTCTTCAGACCATTCTGGAAATCCGCAACAAATGTGATTCTCCGGGAATCAGACAAGGCAGATTTAAGTTGTTCCAAGAACCAAAGCCAGTTCTCCTCTGTCTCTGCATCCACAATGGCAAAGGCTACTGGGAATATGCCGTCCTCGGCATCAGAAGCTGTTGCTATAAGCATAACCCCTTGGTATTTTGAGTTTAGGATAGCGTTGTCAAGGAAAAGGAGAGGTCGTGAGCCTTGTTTAAACCCAGATATTGAAGCATAGAACGATATAAAAAGACGGTGGAAGCTCGAATCTTCTTTTGTCACGAAAGTGGCAATACTCCCAGGATTTGTCTCCTTGATCTTTTCACAGATTAAAGGAAGCTGACTATACGCCTCTTTATAAGAGCCTTGAAGCTGCTCTCTAGCAACCTCTTTTGCCCTCCATGCCTGTGAGTAATTCAACTGAATACCATACTCTCTCTTTATATCCTCAGCAATATCCTTGGGTTTGTAATCAGGGAAGGCTTTCAACTTCTCTTTCAAAATGGTTCTCACCCATCCTCTAGTTGCACGGTAACCAGGTTTGATGACTGCTCTCTCACACGTGTGCCTCGGGTTCATTTTCTTGATACATATCAACTGAGTCGTTGACAGCCTCGCTGCAGTGATACGCCATGGACAACCTTGAGCTTTACACTTGACAGAGACTCGATGACTGTCATTTTTCTTGTATTTATAAGCAAACCCGTGAGCCACCGAATACTTGTGCAATGCATCTCGGAACTCAATAAAGCTGTTAAACCGTTGATCAACACCAGTGATGACGTTTTCCCACTGCTGTATTGCCGTGTGATGTTTCTGATCAACCAAAACAAAGTTGCACGGCAAAGGGCTTTCATCAGGCATGGCCAAGTCAATTTGAAAATCATTTGTCATATCCTCATCAACAACATCATCTCCTGCAGCAGTGATTACAGGTACAACCCCTTCTGATGCAGTAGTCCTACTTGACCTGTTAAATCAATACAAACATTAGCTGCAAACAACTTGAAGATAACCAAACAATTCAAACTGCTCTACACTAATCTAATACTTCTTCTAGAAAGTTGTAATAGTAGAACAAGGCAAAAGAAACAAGCTGCAAACAACTTGAAGATAACCGAACAATGCTCAACTCAGTGCCAGTGGACCAAAGACAAGTTCTACTCTACACTAATCTAAAACTTCTTCTAGGAAATTGTAACAATACAACAAGGGGACTATATAACAAAGCACAACAAAACATGTACCTACTGGCTGGCATGTTAGAGACATTAACCGCACCAGCTTCTTGAGGCATGACGAAAACCTCAACAGTCCCTGCATCAGCAGAGAACTTAACCATGCGTATGAAATCCTTATCCTTAGAGATGGTAATAAGAGTCTTCTTGTTTCCAGGGAGGAAGTACTTAAGGGACATTGTCTCCACACCAAAACCAAAATACTCAGCCAGCTCTGTCTTGAAATCACTCATTGAAGTGTTCTGATCAATGTCTATAGCAAAGGCATCGCCACTACCGGAATACAGTAACGATCCATCATCTTTGTTAGTTACAAACTCTCCTCCTGAACGACATATAGCTATCACTTTGTTCGTAGCCATTACCAAACACACCTGTAAAAAACAAACCAGAGAAACTGCAAAGTTACAATTTTTATTTCAAATTCGGCCACTGTTGAAATTATAAAAACCGAACCAGAGAGATTGTAAAGTTTCAATTTTTATTTCAAATTCATAAACCCTAATTTCCCAAAACAATGAATCCGAAATTGAACAATCGATCACAGTAACTACAGAACAAGGTTAAGTCTTAGGATTTGAAATATGACATGAGTGTACCGTTGATTACGTCAGCTTAAGACAGGACGATCTCGAATCGGGTTCTCGTTTGAGGGAGAAAAAAAATCGAAATTTGCAGAGCCCTTTTCTCCGGCGGAGAGAGACAGAGAAACGTTCACGTGCGGCCCTAAGAGAAAAGAGAGACGTAGAAACGCAGCGTTTAAGACGTCGGAGAGAACAACCTAGGAACAAAAGTAGCGTTTCGCGTCTGTGTTTGTACGATTTATGAAGTTTTTTGTACTTTTTTTAAATTGTCCTAGTATCTTCTTCGGTTCGGTAATAATATAGAGATCTGTTCTATTATGTTAAACCAAATCAATCATAAGGCCCATATAAAGACCCAAACCCATTACCAATACGCACCGTTTTACAGGCTTTCCTTCCTTAGTCCCAATCTTTAAGATTACACAGAGAGACAGAGGAAGAAGAAGAAGATGAGTAGCGCTACACCAGCGCTTCCTACTTCACTCTTTACTAATGGGTCACTCTCTTCTCCTCATAATATCTCCGTAAGAGACATAAAAACAATCTCTTTCTCCGAACTTTAGTCTTCTCTGCTGGCTTGAAAATGCTTAAGAAAGTACTTTTGATGATATAATCTGAACTTGTGTTTTGCAGAAGAATGACATGAATAGTTGTGTAAAAGTTAGTGATCCTGGTGGCTTTAAATGGCGTCTTGTTATAGCCTACGATGGCACCAAATTTGCAGGTTCGTCTTTCAGAACTCTACTGTCTTCTTTATAGGACCATACAATGTGTTCTGCAGATATATATATATATATATATATAGAATAGTTCTTAGTTATACGAAGTGCATAGTCATAATGCTTTAGAGTGTCTCTCTTACGAGTGGTGATAATTGTATCTCTAGAATTACATCACATACCATTATGTGATTCTGGTGGGGAGAAAGAAATTTCGCTGCTTTTCTTCAAGATTCACGTGAACCAATTGTGAGAAGGGAGTAGAGAAGGATTGTTGTCCCATTTAAGTCATTGAAATGTTTCTCAGAACGTTACTTATAGCTCTAGAATCCATTATCTTTGTTTAGTTAAAGCATCACACATGATTTCTTCAACTTGTGTGTTCTAGTTTTGGAACTTGCACTTTGGATGCATCTATCAGTCTTGTTTCTTTAAATCGAACTGAAACTAGGAGTTTGGTTCCAGGATGGCAATATCAGGAGTCACCACCAACGGTCCAATCAATGTTAGAAAAAGGCTTAACTCAGATAACAAAGCTCCAAAGAAAAGAGCTTCATTTAGTTGGTGCTGGTAGGACTGATGCAGGAGTTCACGCTTGGGGTCAGGTTCGACTTAAAACTCCCAAAGCTCTCTTCCTCAACTCTCAGTAAAAAATTTAAGATTCATCTGTCCCTTTTCTGTTGCAGGTAGCTCATTTTGTCACTCCTTTTAATTATACTACTTTGGACAGCATTCACGCAGCTTTAAACGGTCTACTTCCTCAAGATATCCGTGTCAGAGAGATCGGTGCAGCGGTTCCTGAGTTCCACGCTAGGTTCTCTTGCCGTAGCAAGGTTTACCGCTACCAGATATACAGTGACACTTTCATGGACCCGTTCCAGCGTCATTTCGCTTACCACACTGCTTATAAACTGAATGCTTGTAAAATGCGGGAAGCTGCACAACATTTTGTTGGAAAGCATGATTTCTCTGCATTTGCAAACGCTACAAGGGAAGATGGAGTTCCTGATCCTTTGAAAACTATATCTCGTTTCGATATCATTGAAATGGTAAAGATTCATCAGTTCTTGAGAAAGTTAGGACAAGGTTGGTCAGGCTTTGACATTGTTTGTGTTATGGTGTTTAGGGATCTCTTCTACAGCTTGAAGTTGAAGGTTCAGGGTTTATGTATAGACAAGTCAGAAACATGGTTAAGTCTATAGTCTCTCTTAACGGTGCCTTATACAATCAAATAATTTGTTTTTGTCTGCTGAGTCATTCCACGTTTGCAGGTAGCTTTGCTGATTCAGGTTGGAAAAGAAGCATTGGATTCGGACATTGTCCCAATGATTCTGGAAACCAAAGACAGGAGAGAGCTTGCAAAGTATACATTGCCTGCACCACCTCATGGTCTTTGTCTTGTCTCTGTTAAGTATAAGGAAGATCATCTACAGCTTCCACCAGATTGTCCTTTAACTAGTTTTGGTAGACATCACACTATAACAAAGTGTAAACTTCCCTTCTATTGAAAAACTCATTTGTTTAACATAGATAATGAAAGAAGAAAAGAAAAACATTGTCTATTAACTTCTCTGAAGATTACAATCTTCACAGGATCATACTTTAACATATGAATAATCCTGAGGCTATGTTTCATAGAAACGAAGCTCCACCATGAATTCTTTCTGTTTTAGTGAGTACCAAGCAACAGCCTTGGCAGAAGCAAGTACTTGGAGATCAATCTGAATTCCAGACTCAGCTCTTGAACTAAACAAGAATTATGAAACAAGTAGCTGAAGCTTAACAAATCAGAGCAGGATAGTCATATTTATATTACATGTTGTTGATGTAGATAAACTGTTATCATCTTCATTCATCTATCATTATCATTATCTCTATGTTGTTCTTAAGAAAGTGTAGAGCAGCTAATTTTTGGATTAATGAGTTTGGGTTCATGGTACCACTTTGCTCGTTAGCAAAATGTTATACAAGTTTTTGTATCTCGGAACATTAGAAAGTAATAGAATTCACACCATCAAGAAAGAAAGTTTCAAAATGCTGAGACGATCTATAACAAAGATGGTTTTGGAACAGGTTTTATTTTTATTTATTTTTATTTTTTTTGTCGGCTGCCCATCTCTTTAGATCAAGTTACGTCGGACAAGATGTTCCTCCGAAGAGTATTCATGTCTGACTGTGTCTGATCTACATGGGAGAAAATAAAGCCTTTGTTCTTAGCCTTCTTGGCTAAACGGTCTGCCCATCCATTTTCGCTTTAAGGTATATGGACCAGGGTCACGCTCTCAAAACCATCATGTAAACTCTGGAAGGTATCAATCTCCGCCGCAAAAGCCAGCCAATCCACCTGATTTCTAATCAGGTTTTATATGGGGTCATGACTAGTCTTCTTGTGGTGTGGCGTGGTTTAACTTTACTTACTTTCTTACATTTGATTATTTTCTCTGGCAAATATATTTTACATAGCACAAAAAATTTTGGACAAATAGTAGCCAGAGATTTTTTTTCCAAAACATCACTAACTAAAAAATAAAATGACTAAACCCTACATCTTTATCCAAACTCCACCTCCTAAATATTAAATCAGTAAACTCTAATCATTAAAAACCCAAGCTCAAATTTGAAATATTTTTTCAATTTTAATTAATTCTATTTTATGAAATTTTTATTACATTATTATTTTTTGAATGAAAAAAGATTTTAGTGCTATCCTATAACATTTCTCTATTTTTTTCCTATTTAGAGGTTTAGCCAAATACGTCAAACGACACTCTTAATAGTTACGAATTTGGATGCAACTTGATTTTGTTCATATAAAAGCTAACACACCAGCTCAAACTCGACATCATTATGCTATTATGCAATTGTAAGGTTTGTAAGAATATTAGGAAGTTTTAACATAGATGTAAATACAACTGTTTGGTCCTAATTAAATATAAGTAAATATAGCTTAGACAAGAAATTAAAGTTTGATCGTATATGATCGAGTCGAGCAGAACAAACTATTTATATAGCTTCTCTTACTCGGTCCTGAATGTATTCATGTTCTTCTTCCTGATCGCCATTTTCTTCATGACCCTTCCCGTTTTCTTGTGGTGTGTTTTCATCAGCTTCTTCTTCAAGGACGATCTCGCATTGAAGTGTAACCTCAATTCCATTACCAATCTGTTTTGTTATATCAACATCTTGCTTGGTGTCATCCTCTTGTCCATTCATGAACTCTAACTCTTGATCATTTACATCTTGCTTGATGTCATTGTCTTCTCCACTCATCTCTCCTTCTTGATCAGTGTATGTTTCTTTATCTGTGTCTTCTTCATTAGCTTCATTAGGAGGGGCAGAAATATTGACACTTGGTTGATTGTTCATCCGTTCCCAGTTCCGATGCATCCGATATGCTTGAACATGATGCATCTGCATATATACCAATAAAAATTCCACAGTTTTAATTAGAAAAAGCTAATCAGACATAATATAACCAATATGGAACATACGTAGTTACGTACTAATCATTAGTTGACAAGGATAAGAGTTACTAACCATGGGGGTAGAGTAAGAATAGCATGGAACATTGTACATGTAAGAATGAGGATCATAATATGGAACCCTAGACATGACAAAGAAAAAAAAATAGATTAGTTATTCATTATAGTCAGTCAAAAAGCGATACAGTGATTTAACTTTAATTAGTTTTTAGAAAATCTATGAAGAATTTACCAGTAAGGCTGAGTAAAATGTGGATTTGGGTACTGATAACTTGGCTGATATTGATGCCATGCGGCCTGGTTGAATAAACCTGCAATTTTAGGGTTTATGAAGTTTAAAAAACTGTTTGTGGAAAGTTTTGTTTAATATAACAAAATAAAAATATTTAATTAAGAGATTAAACCGTTTTGATAATGGTGCGATGGCCCTGCCTGATCTAATAAACCTACATAATTTTAAGATTAAGAAGAAGATTAAGCTGAAAGCAGCAAAAAAAGGTAACTATAAGAAAAAATCAAAATTGATAAAGTTTAGAGATTAAACCGTTTTGGTTAGACTGATTCGTTTTATTCTTTGCACCAATGTAAGCCATGTTGACATTGGTTTGTCTTCCATGAACAACCAGCCCCGATCGTTGACAAGCTCTATTGGCAGATTCAACATCCTTGAAAACAACCTGCACGTAACAAAAATTCAGAAAGTATATTAATAGTAACTAAATCGAATTGTAATGTAAAGCCCAATTATAACTAAGAATAATTGTGGTTAACCAAGTCATAAATCAAACAAAAGGAACGTTTCGTATCACCAAACAAACCTAATATGTAATTTGTAACTAAAAAGCCCAGTTTCACAAGTTCTATAATAATCACGATTCAAAAAATGCAAAACGAATTGTTTATTTTATAAATCAAGTACAGTTTTATAATAAAACTAAACGTAACAAGAAACAAAGATTATATATGCATGAAACTGAAATAAAGAAGAAGTACTTACAAAGCCATAGCCTTTTGATCTTAAATTTCCTCCTGGGAGACCCTCACTGACAACGTTAGCATCAACAACTTCTCCATACTGTTCGAAAGTTCTTCTCAAATCATTTGTGGTTGTTCTCCAGGCTAAACCTCCAACGAAGATCTTCCTGTCTTTAAAATTATTATTGTTTTGGTTTGGCTGAGACATGATAAGTAATCTCTCAGAAACCAAAGCTTTGCTTGTAGAGAATCGAAGAGGTTTTTAGCATGGCAAACGTTTTTTTTTTTTTTTTTGAGGAGATTGGTTTGATAATAATGGTGGGATGATATATATAATAAAGTTTCTGGAATTTTTAATTCCATTGTTGAAAAGGAAAAAGTAAAAAAAAAAATGTAAAGTCTCTTGCGTTTATATTATTTGATATGTATTTTTTGTTCAACTGATATATATCTGTAAAAGTTTTTAAACTTTTTATTTTTAAAATAAAGAAAATTATCATCACTGTTTATTATCTTTTTCAACTGATATATATCTTTAAGAGCTTTTATTTTATTTTTGTATAATAAAAAGGGTTTCGTGGTGTATCGGTTAGGATATATTATTATCACGGAAGATCATTGAGCGAAACCAGAATTGGATCATCCGGTTCATGATGTCCCAAACGCATACGAATTCACAACCTAACTAACCTCTTCACCTTACGTTCCCTCTGTGTTGAAAATGCTGAGAAAAACAAGGGTCACAATTATTTACAATCGATAACAACTGGCATCTACTATTGTTTTGGTCAAAATTGTTTGTAAGCAAATAACCACACAATGAAAACAATTTTCTTTTAAATAAAATACATATTTATAAACCAAGTCGCTTTGAGCTAGTGGTAAAATGATTCCATCTAGAGTTTTCGCCATGGATTTGAGTAGTATTGGCCATCTAGTCGTGTTTTAAATGGATTTAATTGTCTATGTATACCCAAATGCAAGACCTCGTAAGATTAATTGTTGAGTTTACAAAATCTTTGGGATCCCCACCACTACAAAAAGATACATATTTATAATTAATAATTTAAAATTTTCAATTGTTTTAGCTTAAATATATGTTATCTAAAATCAATTTAATAAAATAAGAACAAAATTTTTAAAACCAACTTAAGATTAATTAAGATAGCTTATTCTACCAAAAGTAAAAAATAAATAGTTTGTAATTGTTATATATGAAAAATTATGAACTTGTATAGTTATGATTTTAATATGCATATATATAGAACTGCAATACAAGAGAATTAGAGAAAAGTAACTATAATATAAATTAGGGGTTCATCTGCGCCTTCACACATAAGTTTTATTTTTTATAAATTTTGTTGTTTGAAAAATTGTTCTTATATCTATATCATTTGTTTTTAATATCTTTCATATTGTTGTCTTCACATTATTTCGTTTTAAAGTATTGAAATTAACTAGCATTACATTTATTTGATTAACAAAAACACAACATGATCGTCTTATATGGTTGGTCATATCAACCTACATAGAAGTTGATACAGGAGTAATGTGTATTTTTAAGTATGTTTTATTTGATTCATCTTGTGAACTCTTATTCTTTTCTCTTTATGTTGTTTATATTGTGTTTGTTTTAAAGATGTTAGTACCATATGAGATTTGATTAAATATGTAGTATCTCTTTATTCATTAGATACAGAAATTTGATTGGATACAATAACTTTAGATTTGCGCTTTATATCTTTTACTTTTTGCCTAGAGTTGTACGGCTATTGGAGCAAATTACTGTCTAATTTTTATTTCTTGTTTTCCCAATTATATTTTGAAATATTGGTTTAGTTATGTATTAATTTTTGGTTGTAGATTTTCAATAATATATTATTAATTTCAATTATCTTGAATCTGTGGACCATAAAAGGAAAAAAATATGGGATACACTGCTTTTCTTTTTAATTTTTACTCACCTTAGTTTGATGCAAGCAATATAATATAATAAATAAATTCTCATATATTTTTTCTTATGAGTTTTCTTATTTATTTTTAAACTTTATGCATTTTATTTATGTATTTTGTTATATTATATATTTCACTAATTTTTTTTCTAACTTTTTTTAAAAATATTATTTTAGTTATATGTTAACTTTTTTCTAACTTTTTAAAAAAATATTATTTTCACTCTTGTATTCTGTTAAGGTATTTGATATGAAACGTAGAAAATATCGTAACTAATTTTTTTTATTTTTTTCTTACTAATTTTCTCAAATTACTCATGACTTTGTGTAATTTTTAATTATGTTATGTATTCACTAAATTATTAATTATTGATATAACGGTTAAAATTAAAATTTTGGTCGGACTGAATATAAAATATTGTTTAGAATGAGTTATGGGTTAATAGATATGTTTTAATAGATTTGTTTTAGATAATAAAAATAGATTAGTTAATAATTCTTAAAAATATGTTTAGGTGTTAAATTTCTAAATAACTTTTTGATAATGTGAAGCAGGAGAAAGAGAGCATTGCATAATTTTATTTAGATAGATATACGACTACTTTGATGATATGAATCCCCTAGACATTATTTGCAAAGTGATTTTGACAAATGTTCTCTGTACAATCAATTTTACTAAATAAATGTGACATGACACCCTAGAAAGATGACATCTAAATATGACATGGATGATTATAATTAAAGTTGATTTATATTTTTGTTAAGCTTTTCAGAATATATAGTAAGATATACATCATCATAAAAGTAAATATATTCAAATATGACATTAAATAATATAATAATATTTTAAATTTTGAAATATTATTTATTTTAACTTTTAAAATTGTATAAGTTTACTAAATAATATTTTCAAATTTTTACGATTTGTTTTTAAAATTCTAATTTAATTGTAATATTATTAATTTCTTTTATATATCTACAAATTTTAGAAATACTGTTTAGTTTTATTTTTTGATAATTATATAACTTTTATATCAATCTTTAGTTAATTCTATACAGGTTGATTTAATATATTTATTCAAAAGAAATAGATAAAAACATATCTAAGATTATAATTTTAAAATATATACATATTTATTTTTATAAAAATTAAATAAACAATTTTTAAAATTTTTAGTTTTATATTCAATTAAATCAAAATTTATTTTAAAATATCGGTTAGAAAATAAGAAAAATTATAATAATAACAATTAATATAATTTAGATTTTAAATTTTTATTGTTGCACATGGTGCAAGAAAACACATAGTTTGCTTGAATTATAATAAGATATAAGGATAAAGTCTACATTATACAACTCAAGCATATCTATCTCATATACGTTATAAGAAAGTAATATCTAAAATATTCATTTAATTTGAATTTTAAAATTAAATTCTTTAAATAATTAAGTTACATAACAATTTAAACAACACATTCTAAAAATATATAATGATTCTATATATTATAGATATATCAAATTAAGTATGTGCATACACATTTTATGGGTAACTACATAGTTATTCATTGTACCATATATAATTTCATCACATATATATATATATATATATATATAGAGAGAGAGAGAGAGAACCATGCACACCACTAAAATCAAATATACAAACAAACAAGCAAATATTTACATACACATAGAAGAAGAATTCAAACAACAACAAAAAAAAAAATTGGTCTACAAGGAAAATGAAAACACATAGATCTTCATACGTTTTTGAAAAGTCTTTTGTGATGGTGTCAACCATTCTCTTGCTCTTCATTTCAGGTGAGTCATTAGCTTTATAAAAATTCTAACATAAGGATTGATTTTACGACGGCAATTTTTCAATGTGTGATTAATGTTTTTATTTGGGTTATGACAGGACAAGCAAGTGCAATGAGTGTTCTCAACAATATGCTATGTCTTGATGGAGTAACGTGTTCTGACAAGTGCGATGCAGCGTGTAAAGAGAAGGGTTTTAGTAGAGGGTTATGTCAAACTGGACGTCCCAACGTTGGGCAATGTTGCTGCGATAAAAGCCCTACGCCATCGATATTGTCTTATCCTGTTAGACCTCCCCCGACCATCATGTCTTACCCCGTTAGACCTCCCCCGACCATATTGTCTTATCCTGTTAGACCTCCCCCGACCATATTGTCTTATCCTGTTAGACCTCCGCCCACCATGATTAATATCGAATCATAATTGCATGAGAAAATAAAATAAATTTATTTATAATAGTATAAGATTGAATATGTTCTTTGACATGTTGGTAATAAAATTTTCAGTTTGATCAACCTATTAACTTTAAATATGTTCAGTCTTGGTTATAATTTTTTGCTAAATTATCTAAGCATTTTTATGTCAAAACAATCTAAGTAAAAAATCTCAATAAGTGTATGTATCAACATATAAATACATATATAATCTCAATAAATGTTTAATTGTGCTGTCCTTAGAGTCGGTTTTGCATAATGAATATGCAAAGGAAGATGCAAAAAGTACTGTATATTCTTGAGAAACATACCATAAAAGAAGTTTGATGTTATAATGATGTAATGCAATTGTTAATATTGTATAATCATCGTCTGATAAGAGGGTAACCATTCGATATTTGTGCCAATGAAACACTTTCTTGGACTTCATTATTAAAGTCTGAAAGAAAGAACTCTGTTTTCGTATAAAAACGCTTTTGAAGCCATAAAAATACCTTTCGTAGGTTCTATAATATTAAAAATCAAAACCCACAAAACTTAAGAACTTTGTTTTCAATTCTTTGCTGCTTACGACAAATCAAAAATTATATGCATATTATAACCTAAACATTAAATTCCAAAGTACTTCACAAATTTTAAAATTTTCCTAAGTGAGTTGTTGTAAAAACAAAACCAATGGAACAAGAAGAGTAAAGAGACATAGAGATTCTGGAGGGGAAAAGAAAGTTAAGAACAGCCAAAACATTGTCTCAAAGAGAGAAATCCAGATGGTTCAGGGATCGGTTCCTGAAGAAGATCCTGTTTTGTACTCGGAAGATGTTTGAAGAAGGCCTTCACAGCACCAGCCACACCATCCTCGTCCTTCATCGCCTCTGCTAGAGTCTCTGCACTGCTCTTCACCTGCTCCAAATCATGCATATACTCAGTTTCATTTGTTAATCCAATGGCATTGCCATGATCATAACCAGGGATGAGCACATGATCCAGATATTATTTACCTTATCGTCGAGCATGAAATTAATGGCATCTTCAAGCTTATGGAGTGAGAATTCGTCCACTGGGATTGGTGGAGGACCTACTCCTCTATCGTGCACTCGTTCTCCCCAAAAAGGTTGGTCTCCAAAGAAAGGCACTATTGTAGTGGGGCACTGTGTGGTTAAGAGAAAGCAAAACACTTAGCAACTACTAAAGTCCCATCTCAAGAGGCAGACTTTTCGGCTCACACTCAAACTAAACTTACTGCTGCTTTAAGACCTGCAGCTGTTGTTCCAGCACCACCATGATGAACCTGAGAGCAGAAGAGCAACATAATGTGTGACACACTATGCTAAACATACGAAAAAGGGAATAAACGGCGAGGAGTTCCAGATTATTATAGACATACCACTGCTTTGCATCTCGGGAATAACCAGTCATGTGGGACATTATCCAACAAGTAGACGAAGTCCTTGGGTTCTTTCACTGTATGAAAGCCACAACAAGCATATGATATAACAATATACCAAACAGGGAAGCGTTTAATAAAGGAAAGGTCATAAGGAGTATAGAAAGAGAAAAGGTCATACAGTTTCCAAGGCCACCCCAGCCTTTGTTAATGATTCCTCTCTGTTTGGTTCTTTGAAGTGCTTCCACAATGATTTCAGTCATTACCTCTGGTTCTTGGACAGGCTTCACCACAAATAAACACACAACGGTAGAGACATTATTTTCACCATAGATAACGTTTGAGCGATAAGAGGATCCCAAAAAAAACTCACGAGACTACCAAAGCCGATATAAATAGGTTTGTCACCAGCTTCTAGCCATTCAACAAGTTCTGCAGGAGGTTCATAGTTTGATGCAAGATCAAGGAAGCAAAATCCCACTACATCGATCTGTGGCCCCCAGTCTGTATATAAAGGAGAAGTAACAATCTAAATTGCTATTCATCTAAACAGAAAAAAGAACATCACCATTTCATCAGTCAGCTCTTAAGCATGCTACCTTTTGGTTTTGGGACTAGATGAGGACTCCACATATATCCATGTGGAATATTAGAGCCAGAGCTTTGTGTTCCACTTAGATATGTAACAGGCCGTAGCTTCAGTTTCTTTTTCCTAAGGTCATTTACCATGTCCCTTATTCCAAGCCAGATCAATGAATCGACGATTTGATACGAGAGCTGCAATTGAATTGAGTCGATGTTAGAAGAAGAAGTCAAGCTTTATAGCAAACCAAACAGATAATATCTGAGTAAACAAGTCTCACTCTGTATCCTGCTGGTTGTTTGACACGTGACAAAGGGTGTGGAAATTCACTGGTTGGCCTGGATCACCATTTAATAGCACAAAGATAGTGTGAATGACTCTAAACGAGAACATTTATTCACCCTGAATATATTGCTAATACAAGACTTACGTCCATGGCATGGTGAAAAACACGTGAATAGGTATCTTCAGAGCTTCTGCCACATGCGTATGTCCTGCAATGGCATTTCCAAGTTAGTTCCCATACGAAGAGAATCTATGATGTCAGGGAGTAACAAAACATCTCAATGCTTCACACCAAGCTGTGAATGTTATTCCAAAGTTATTGAAACTGACCATATGCTGGAGGATTGGAAATAATAGCATCGGCTTTAAAGGAAATCCCAGAATCTGGATCAGGTTCTTTACATGCTGGAAGTAGAGAATATATGATGTCTTTCATTTGGTTTCGTTGGATTGGAATCTCTGAAGGGCCTGATGGCAAAAAACCCTTGTTCTTAACCATATCTGCACACAATGTAGCAAGGAAACCAATGAATGAATTGCTGAAAACTTTGAAAGCTACATATAGATTAAGTAACAAGGAGGAAGAGAAGAATGAGGAATGTTTGGTAGATTACATACATTCGGCTAGCACTTTTGGATCTCCACCTAAAGGATAGAACTCCAATCCAGCAGTCAAAACGAACTCCTTAAAATTTGCATGAGTTGCAAGTCTAACTCTATGTCCATAGTCCTGCACAATTCAAGACATGAAAGAAAGAAAGAAAAATGAAGAGACATATACTGCCACTGGATTCACAAGAGCCACGGCTTGTAAGATATCTACTAACCTGAAGCCGTTTGGCTATTGCAACAAAAGGCTGAACGTCTCCACGTGTTCCAACGATGAGCATCACAATCTGCATAGGAGGAATGTACTGAAAGTCTAACCCATCAATAAACTCATCAGGACAAGCAACGTTTTTAGATTCTTCACGGTCTGAAGCAATAGACTGTGGAATAACATCTGCCGGAACTTCAAACTCAACTGTCCCATCATGTTTCACGTTAGCTATACGGTTCAGCAGCTTTAGCTTCTTCCCAGCAGAGATTCTGTCGTCGAATATCTTAGCGGCATCCTCGGCAAGAATGTGAGTAACTTTGTGCTGCCTCTCAGTCTTTGATTTGTTTAACCTTGGCTTTGAGGATGATGATGGTGATGATGATTCAGCCCTATCACTGCTTGAAGATCTATCCATAGGCATTGACCATTGTCGCGTAAAGCTTTTATTGCCACCACCTGAATCATCAAAGGCAATGAACTTCAAAATCATCCACAAGGGATTGGAACCAAACACGATAAAAGATCAAGATACAAACAAAAGGAACAAACTTTAAGGCTAAACTGTTTCAATCCAATTCCACCTTCCCGTTCAATTACCTGAAGATTCAGCCACAGCGTTGTCGGCAATGGAGGCTGCAGCAGCTGTTTCCGATTTGCTCTCAGCTTCTTCAGAGCCATTGACGACGCAACTACCACCACCACCTTCAATCTCCTCGATTTTCACCGAAGCATGGTCCGAGCTTGAAGAAGAAGATGAAGAAGACGAAGAAGCAACCCTGTCAAGATTATCCGGTGATGTTTCCGGCATCGTATTCTCTCTCTCTCTCTCTACCAGCAGAGACGATCTTGGTCCTCCTCCGCTTCGTTGTTTCTAGAAGAAAAAGATTAATACGATTCTCTTGTTGTTTTTCTTGCGATCTTCAAGATCGAAACTTTAACAGAAAGAAGAGAAAAGGTTCGATCTTTGTCTCTCTCTCAAGAGAAGCGGCACGTTCGGACAATATGAGTTGATGTATGGCGTGATGTTTGGGCTCCGTGTTCAGACAAAGATTTCGCAAATAACTGTCGGAACGCTGGATAGTTCCGTCAATTTATAAATGGACGCATCTGGCTGGCTCAGAATAAATATTCCTTAAAACGCTGTCGTATGCTTTGACAGCAAATCTACTCTTTTTGTCATTTTCGTAATTTACGTCCCTGTCATCATTTCCCTCCCCCGTGGATATTTATTAATTTCTATCATTATTACAAATCTCTTTTCAAAAATTCAGATATTTTCCAATTTGTGCCCAAGAACGAAACACCTGACCTGACCTATATAAACTAATTTAATTTATTTACCATTATTCTTCCAACTTGGCTATATGCACTTTTGTAAATTATTTCATGGTTCATAGCTGTTGTGGTCTAATGCTAATATTTTATTTATTTTCTTTCTTACATATGCTGTCATTTGAATGACAGTTCTTTATATAAAAAAAAGCACATTAGTTTTGAGATATGAAATGTTATTTATAAAATTAATTAGTCTGAAAATCAATGCCTTAGTAATTTAATCTAAGTAAAACTTTGAATCTCACATATAATAGAGATAATGGCTTACTATGCGTATTTTTGAAATTATGTGTACTTTAAAAACGAAAAAAAAAAAAAGAGATTAAAACGTAAGATTGATTGGTCAAGTTAAAAGTTTAAAATCTTGAAAGATATAGGACCACACATAAAGATAAGGTGCTGTGGTGTAGTGGTTATCACGTTTGCCTTACACGCAAAAGGTCTCCAGTTCGATCCTGGGCAGCACCATTTTTGGGATTATAAATGCGGATTCTTTGTTCTTTTAACTCCACTCTAGAATCAAAATGTTAGTTTTTGCATTTACAGAGCATTTAATTTGATCAAAGAATATACAAGACTTATAGAAAGATCTTGACAAACACAAAAGAAAAGGAAGCCAAAATTAATTACAAAAAACAAAATAAGGTAGCACAAACTGATTTTGGACTTGGCTACACTAGTGCAGAAGAAGGTAGAAGAGAAGAAAACGAAAGGAACCTACTTCATCATTAGACTCCCTTGGGCTTTTAATATGAAAACTACCAAGGGAGATTTACAGAACTGTCTTCCTAAAAAAGCATGTGTTACGAGTTAAGGGTCTTTTAAGTACTAAAGGGAAAAAAAAAGCAGAGAAGCTAAGAGCCTATATAGCTTAGAGAAAGGAAATGAAACTTAGGCTTGGTTTTGGTAACTAGCACCACCACTTGAACGACCACCATTACCCATTCTTCCACGTCCACGACCATAGCCTCTTCTTCCATTATACCTGCCTCCTCTATATCCATCACCTCGGTCTTCGTATTTACCATATCCACCTCTATTGCCACCTTGAAACCCGCCTTCTCTTCCACCGTATCCCTGGTCTCTGCCTCCATATCCATCCTCTCTGCCTCCACCATATCCCTGGTATCTGCCTCCACCATATCCCTGCTGCCTGCCACCACCATATCCATCGTCTTTGGCTCCACCATACCCGACATCTCTGCCACAACCATACCCACCATCTCTACCACCACCATAACCGCCATATCTGCCACCACCATAACCGCCATATCTGCCACCACCATAACTACCTCTCCCACCCTGATATCCAGCACCTAACAAAAATCCAACAACTGTATTTCATACAGACGTAAAGAATGAAACCAAAAGAGCATAACACTTGATACAGAAGTGTTTAAAGCTGTGTGACAAGTATATGAACTAATCGATGTTGTATGTATAATCCATACATCCTTTCATTTGCTGGCCTTTTTCTAATTGATAATGTTCTGACTTACCACGATAGCCATAGCTCCGGCCACGACCACGGCTTCTGCCCCAGTTTGAATACCCGCCATCATTTCCTAATCATATCAGAACAAAGATAAAGTCAGTTACAATCTAGACAAATAAAAATGCATCTTCATCATAAGTCTAGGATTATGTTATTGAAAAACACATCAGTTTTTCAAAAACACTAGACTGCAATAAACTTCCCAAGTGAATGAAACGGAAAGAATTTCTTCTATGGTCTATCAATACCTTGATAATCTTCTTGATAGTTCCCTTGGTACTTTCCTTGATAACTCCCTTGGTAGTTTCCATATCCACCTATTCCCCTGCCTCTTCCTCTGCCACGTCCCCTCCCTCGACCATACGAATCTACAATAACCCCAAAAATTTAAAATCTGTTGCGTTATAACTTAACTCTAACAGATGTGCGTTCGAAACAAAAAAAAGTCAAAAGGCATATTACCTTCACAGTAAGCATTGTAAGGAAGACGGGTTCGACTAGCTTGATTTGGCTGATATTGAGGCTTAGCCTGATCTATCTGTTCTGGAGCTTGGTACCTGAACACATTCATAAACATTTATTGTAGCTAATAAACTGCCATAATAATGCGAATTCACCAGATATAACAACTGAGATGCCTCTCTAAAGGAAAAAAGCAAACCCTATGTAAAAACCTATTGAGAAGATGATTAAAGGTGAAACTTTACTCACCCAGGAGAATCTTGATTAAGCTCACTAAACGACAATGTAACTGAAATCATGGAAACATGGCGTATCAACTCAACCCTGCATCATAATATAATTCACTTAAAACCCACCCAAAAAAGGAAACAAAGGAGCAGAGTATAATGCAATGATACTCACGGTACAAGACCTTCCTCAATAGGCTCAAACACATCCGTAATGCTTATAGAACTGATTGCAACATCTTGATGCAAGCCTGGAACTTTACTCTGCAGTATAGATTACAATGATCTTTAGCACAATCAATGATAATATTCATACAAGCTTCATCAAGTGAGCTAAGCACTGACTTTGAGTATCTCACAGATGGCCACAGTCTTGCTGATTGCTTGCCCCATCGCCTTCAACACAATCTCCTTCACACCTTTCTCCTGAAAGCAGAACGTTTAACGAATCAATCAAATTAGAACAGAGAGAGAGAGAGAGAGAGAGAGGTAAATAGATGGAGGAGTACCTGAAGAAGAGTGATGGCATAGCTGATGTAGTTTCGTATAAGGCCTACACTGGTGATACGGATCTCATTCTCGTTGATCGGAGAACCTAGTTTCGGTTTCTCGACTCTATTGTATCTCTCCATTACACCAGCAGATGAAGAATCTAGAACACTCACTACTCAGTGAAAGCTCTGGAGATGATGAGTTTGGTTATAGAGTTAGAGAGTGAGAGTGAGAAACCCTTAATAAACCCTAGGAGAAGAAGGATGAAGAATTCGCGAGTTTCCAGGTGAACAGCATCGGGAAAGGCCGATGACGAGTATACGAAGCGACACCAAAGAGCCTTGCGCTATTTTGACTTGGCCCAAAACGGTATATACTTCGGGAACCGCTTCAAAACGGGTCAGCTTTTTTCGGATCAGGATCCGATTTTCGTGGACATCATTATCATCTCCTCTATTATTCGCGCGTGACTAGCACGAACGGGCAGATATCCATATTATCTCCATCCTAAACCAAACCAAAAATCAATGTGCACTGTACCGTTTTCGTCCGGTTTACTAAGCAACTGTAATTTTATCGGTTATCGATTCGATTGACTCCGCTTCATTCGCTATCCGGCGACCAAGGAGATCTATTCGCCTGCTGAAGAAGAAGAAGGCCGCGAAATCACGCGACTTTTCGAAGCTTATCTCATAAAGTATTTGACTTTACAGGGTTCTCCTCCGATTCCGTAATTGCGAAACCTCTGTTTTCCAATTTTGTTGATTTTGTTCTGTTTACTCTTACTTGCTCTCTCGCATCCAAAGATCATAGCTTTTGCACAAGTTTTGTTTTAGAAATGTTTAGGGTTCTCGCGATACGGAGGATTTTGAGTTTTTCGTTACTTTGACAGCTGCTTCTGTGGATGGATCTGGAAACTGAAAATCGAATAGCTTCGGTTCTGTTAAGAGAAGCAGCAGAGTTGAGGAGACAAGCTGAGAGAGAAGGTGTCCGAGCTTATCTTGAGAAGCCTAATGTAAGGCATCGACCTAACTCAAGGTTTCTTACAGCAACTGTCCTTGGTGTTCAGCAATGTATGCTTTTCTAGAGACCCTTTACGTATTTTCTCTCACATGTGTTCGTTTTTACTTTTTAATATTGAAAAGGAGAAGCCTTTGCATTGCTCTAGTGTTTGACATTTTTTTGTTCGTTGAAGCAATAGCTGCATATTTTGGAAGAGGATTTGTTTCTTTGTTGGTTAATGATTGAACCACGATAAAGCAAGAGCTACATGTGGAAGTTTTGTTTTAGTTTGTTCTTCTTACAAAGATCCTCCGATACTGTTCAATGTTATTTGATCAGTTTGAAAAGAAAAAAGAAGAAAATAAATCTTCTAAGTGATTGACTATTGAGTATGTTATCTTGTTTACACAGGCTTAGGAGGGTTTGTGACTTATGTGTCCGTCTAGTACTCAATGTAGCTTAACATGTTAATTGTTTACTTACATGTTCTGTTTCTTAACCGTACAGCAAACCGAGCGGTAGAAACCAATGAGATGTGGAAAGCTCGGGAGAAAGAGATTGAGCTAGAAAATGAGAGACTCAGAAGAAAATCAAGAGAGGAAAGTAGCAGAAGTAGCCAAATGAAGCGGAGTGGTAGTTTCTCGAAAAGGAGTTTGAATAAGAGATGTAGTTCCAGTGATGAGAAAGGGGTTACTAATCCATCATCATCGGACAAAAGATTGTACGTGGACGATGATGAAGGCTTAGGAGATGATGAGATTGAGTCTTTTCTCCAATCACGGTAATGTCTATTTGCTAGCTTCTGTTACCTATGAATTTGCTACCTTCCCTCATCTTCTGATGTAAATGACAGGAACAAACGTGGCAGAGGCTCTATTGGTTCTAGGATGGATGAAACTGGCCCTTATCTTCCTACCGAGAAGGTAGATAAGTTGCAAAGTTATGATACAAGGGAACGGAAGGTAGTCCTGGGACCAGAGAGACCACCTTCACTGAGACAACATTCAGATGACAAGGACCGTGGTCGGAGAATAAAAAAGGACTCCACGAAGAAGCTTAGTAAGAAAGACAAGAAAACAAAGAAGAGAAAACGTGACAAACGCTAGACGTTTCTTTTAGTTGAAGATGCTGTTGACAGTTCTTGCTCCAGCTTTAGTTCCGAACAATTTGTAGATTATATACAATTTGCAACTCCATCTTCTCAATCTCACTTTGAACTACTGCCAACAACAACTACGAATCAGTCTGATCTAAATCTGTAGCTTGACTCACAGTCTCTCTTCGGTTAACACATTATCCGCCAAGATACAGCATTAATCAATTGTCCTTTAACAAAGTCAACGTTTTATGCTGCTTTCATGCTCTGTCGATGTTCTTAAGATATTAGATAGCCCAACTTACTAGCTGAGCAAAAAGAAAGGGTCAAAAGTAGAAATCAAAATCGCTTCATGAAGCAAAACATGTGTATATCGAAAGTTTACTACACCAAATAAGAAAGAAAAACAAGACTGTTTGGTATAAATCACTCATTCTTCAGCTACATCAAGCAGTTCAGCCATTGGTACTTTTGCATCGATTTGGAATCCCTCTCCTTCATCCATGGCTGTAGCTTTGTTCTTTGCGTAGTCTACTTTGAAATCATAATCTCCGTCCATGGAATCCTCACCACCTGCTGCTTTCTTCGCCTTCTTCCTCATATTTTTCTCTGCCTTCTGCTTCTTTGTATTCAGCATGCTTTCAGCTGCATATAGCTTCTTGTTCTGTTTGCTCGTCTCTGATATTGACTTTGTTTCTTCCTCCTCTTCCGCTTCCATAGACTCATCATCACTCTCAGGATCGGCGTCTTCATCTTCTGTCTGAGTCTTAGACTCATCCTGGCATAAATAACCAACGTTACACCATACCAATCAGGTTATAAACCAAATGGAATCACAAAGTGAATGTATTAACCGACCTCAATCATACTTTCATCGAAATTTAGAGGACCATTTGAAGGAATTTCAACAGGGTTGAAGTCGTTAACAGTCTTCAAACTCCCGATGAAAGAGGATTCACCACTGTAAACCTCATCGATGTTGAACTCCTTAGCCAACTCGGTCACAATCTTTGACTCTGCATGTTCACCTTGGTCCCTCTTTGGTGGCATTGTATAGAATGGAATCTTACCTGCACACACCATTCACAAACGATGAGGTTTCAAGATTCCAAGTTTGTGAGTGAACTAAAAAGATGACAACGCACCTTCATTCCAGTCATGCAAAACAATCCTCGCAGCAGCTTCAGTATCCACAAGACCACCCTTCTTAAGCTTACCCCTAACGGTGGCAACTTTGTAAAGAAAATCATCAACTGCCTCAAAGCTCGGGATTTTGTACAGAGTCACCAGCATTTCTGTCGAACAAAGCTTGAGAATTTCCTTCACTATATTTCCCACAAAGCAGAAGATTACATAGTTAGATCACTGAGATTTATACACTTAACAAGAGAAAGTAGAAAACGATATTTGATTCTATGCATTATTACTAATTACCTGGACTAACTGGATCTTCTAACTTCTCGATTCTTTTACAGTTACGGAGAGCTATAGAAGCATCATTTCCTGAAGATTTGAGCATCACAACACCAGGACAATCCAATAACTTCACGTTTTTGTCCAAATGAACCTCTTGTAGAGACCTAGTCAGCCCAGGAGTGGCACCGACATTGACAACGTGAGCTCTCTTCAAACTGTTAATAAGACTACTCTTCCCCACATTAGGCAGTCCGATAATACCAACTGTAATAGATTTTTTCAACTGCCAAAACGAAACAACAAAGGAAGATTAATCCAAAACTGGATGATGTATCTAAAACCAAGGATGATCAGATTGTAGAATATGAAAAGGCAACCTCATGACTTCTCGAGTAGTTTTTCAGCAACTTGATGAGAGTGTCTGCTCCAAGACAATCACTCGTCTGCAAAATATTGCTTGGTTTTGATGCCTTGGATGATTTCCAACCCAAGTTTGATCTCTGTTCCTGGGTGCTACATTTGAAGGCAACAGCTGGAAACTCTTCCCTAAGGTACTTAAGCCATTTCTCAGCAGCCTCTCGGGGAACAAGATCTGGACAAAGAGATTCCATTACAAAAAGTAATTACACCAACCCAATGCAACAAGGTAGATTTTTTTAATGCACACAGCACGAGCAGAGACTTTAATAGAAAGCTTACCAATCTTGTTCAGAAGCAACACGAGATGCTTATTGGGACCAGCTTGCATCACCATCCTCTCCATGTCGGTACAACGAGTTCCAAGGGGGTCACGAGCATCAAGAACCTCCAGAATGACATCAGACAGTTCAATGACTTTAACAAGCTCCTTGTAGAAAGCCCTCTCGGAGTTATCTGTGAACCAATAGACATCAGCGAATGTAAGAAAAAAGGTTGACAAGTGACAGCTCTAGTAGAGTCAAAAACACAATAACACTCACCTCGAACATTAACAATTCTAGTTGAGACATCTCCGCTCTTCTCCTCTCCATATCCTTCTTGTGTCTTGGTATCCTCATCCTCAACCAAACCAAGCTTCCTCTTTTTCGCCTGACAATGCACTTAGAAAGTGAGATCACAACACAGATAGCACTTCACAGTAATTAACCAAAACTCAGAACACAAAGGAACTGTCTTTAACAATCGTAAACTCAAAAGATTCAAACTTTATGATAGGAGATACAAAGTTTCACAATATACCCTTTCTTTGCGGGCAAGTTTCTTCTGCTCAATCTCCTCTAAAGCACGGGCACGTCGAGCTTCAAGGGCCTTAAGCTCCTGTTCCTTGAAAGGCCAGTCATTGGGGATACCTGGGTCTTTCTCAACTCTTGGCTTACGGTTATGGCTGAGCTTCTTAGCCTCCTTTGCCTTCTTCTTGTGGTGCTCCTTCACCTTTCTAATGACCTTGTGCTTCTGCTTCAAGGTCACCCTTTTACTCTTGCTCTCTGCAAATTCAAACAAATCAATAAACAAAGACCTTTTTTAACAACCCAGGAACTGAGATTCGATTGAGAAGGTTTAGCTTACTTGTGCTTCGTTTCGGCATCTTTCTGTGCAAAGATAAGAAACTGATTAGGTTAATACGATGAGTAACGGCTTGGAACTAGGGTTTTCCTTAGAGCTGGCTCCCTTTGTGTTTATAAGGTTTTTGAGATTGGTTTATTAAGTTTTCCGGTTTTTTTTGGTTTTACAATATGTCCAACTAAACCGAACGGTTTGGTTTGATTAGTTTCCACTCGATTTTGAAATTTGGTTTGTTCGATTTCATTATGATTGATTATTTATTGAGCAAATCTCTTTCGTAACTATTTTTAAGTTTTTGTCACAAAAATAATCTTTACAAAAAAGATAAAAATAATTTTTTTCTTATTTTAAATTTTTTATTATATTGAGTTTAAATCATTTATTTTACATATTTGTATTACCTATAAATGATATAAAAACATTTTACATCACTTAAATAAATGATTTATTTTTTGATGATGCAAATAATTTGTATCAATTTATTCAAAACAGATGTAAAAATAATAAATATTTTCATCACTTATTTTAAGTGATGTTAATATGCACCAATTAATAAAAATGATGTTACCATTTAAATCATTTGTTATGATTGCTGTTAATTATTTATTTAAATTATAAATAATTGATGTTAAACTTAATATTAATTATTAAAAAAATAGGTCAATATAAGAAAATAATTTATTATGTTAAATAATTACCGTAATTATTATTTTTATTAATTAATTATATTTTACATAACAAACAATATCTTCTCCATTATAAATTGAGATTTCAATAACAGAACTGATTCTGGAATCAATTGTAAATGATGAATATTACATTTTTATCCGTTTTACTATAAATTAAATAAAATCATTTTCCATTATTTTATTTTTCATATCGTTTGACAAAGTCTGACTAAAAGAATATACAAATAAGAAAAAAACAGAAAAAAAAAGAAAGAAGATGAATTTCCAGAAAGCCACTAGAGTTTCTTTAGTTGTGAATTTTTTTTTTCTTTGTCTTCTCGTTGGTAGCTTAAAGCTAATTCAATTGGTGGTAAAGAGATTCATCAAAATTTTCCCTTCAGCCACATTATATAACTTCGTATCTGCTTTTCTAATCACTCTTTCCAGTGAATGATTTTCTTTGTCTGCCATAATTCTGCAAAGAGCAAAAACAGATTTATACCTTTAAAATTGTGTTCAGGTAAAACATACATACAAACAAAGATTTGAGAATGACTTTTACGATTATCTTGGAACACTTGTTAACATAAATGAATATAACTTGTTTAGAAATATGAAAAAAGAACTGAAATGAACAGAATCAAACTAATGTTTGTATATATAATCCAAAAATAATAATAATACACACACACAATAGATCCAAATTCAAAGAAAAACTGTGAACTTTTATCTTAGTCGAAGTGATAAAGCCAGAACCTCCTCTTCGTATTGGTAGGTGATGAACCATATGTTTCACCATGAATAGATTTTATAATACAGAGAGTGAGAGAGAGAAAATACAGGTTATCATGAAAGTAAAAAAGTTTTTCTGGTTTTGTTTTAAAAGATGAATGAGCGGTTAGAAAACGTGATTTAGAACTTGAAGAATGAGAGATAATAGGAATTTTAGTTGAAACAAATGTTGAGATTTTTCTACAATTTGTTTTCTTTTTCATTTTGCTTTGACTCCCCCTATGTAATTTTTAAAGTAAGATGTTTTTTCGTTAATAATAGTTAAATATTTTAAAATTACAACCATAACTGAAATGATGTCAAAAACTAAAATTTATCGACATTTGGTAATTAACATCAATTGTCAGAAGTAATTTTAACTAACATCATTTTCGTTTTGGATGTAAATGTTGCATCTTTTGAAAATTGATGCTAACAGAAGTTACTAAAACATCAGTTAAATAATTGATACTAATTCACATTACTGTGTCTTAAAATGAAGTAAACTAATATATATTTGTATAAATTATATTAAACTAATATTAAACTAATATTAAACTTGTCAACAAAAATAGTAAAATTGTTAAATAACTTATTTTGTATTATTTAGTAAATAAGTAACTTAAACTAGTATCAGTTTTCTTAGTGATACTATTTATCTGATTTAATACAATTTTTTTTTGTAGTGTCACTTGTATTTTGTTTCAACATCTTTTTGTCGACATAAGCAAAAAAAAACTGAGTAGGTTTGGGTTTATGAAGAAGGTAATATGATGAAGATAACGGCGGGAATTAGGGTTTTGCTTAGAGCCATGTTCGCATTGTGTTTATACGTTGTTTGAGATTAATTTATTACGTTATCTGGTTTTTTGGTTTTAAAATTTGTCCAACTGAACCAAATGGTTCGGCTTGGTTAGTTTCCACTCGATTTTGAAAATTGGTTTATTCAATTTTATTTTGATTGATTATTTATTCTGTATTTATTTTGTGGGAAAAACAAAAAAATATAATATGTGAAAATTCTGTACAAATTGTTTTACTTATGTTTATTTGATTGTTATAAACCAATTGGTTCATACTTGAGCCAAAAACGATTAAACTTTTAATTCGCCAATTTATTTATAGTTTCAACCGAATGTTTAACTGAAAACCAAAATTTAGATTTGGTTTGGTTTAAGCTCAATATTCAGTATTAGTCTTTGTTACATTTGGACAATGACCCCCCAATTAGTATTTAAGCCTGAATATTTTATCCGAACCTCAAAATTAGAACCGAATCCTAAAAATTCAAATTTTTAAATCTTAAATATTCAAACAATTTTAAGTTTTTTTAAGGTTTTTGAATATTTTCTAGATCATTTTCAAATTTTAAATATTTCATCTGATTTAAATTTAAAATATACCTAAAAATTATAGATATTTATTGATATTTGAATTTTAGATCTGAATTTACACACTCGAACCAACCTAAATATAACATTCACCAATTCAACTTTTTAATTACCTAATTGGATCTAATATTTAGGACTCAAAAGATTCAGACCTATGAACCGACTTGAACCCGAATGACTATGCTACTAGAGATCACTAAAAACTACAAAAAAAATAAAAAGTATTGGGGTGAGAGAGGCTCGAACTCTCGACCTCAGGATTACTCAGATAGCTATGAGACCTACGCGCTAGCCAACTGCGCCACCACCCCAATGTTCAAGTTCTCTGCATTAAACTATAATAGCGTAAGCTCTGTTCCAAAACACACAACCTCTGCTCTCTGCTTCTGCCGGTTGACTGAAACTTGAAGATCCCGCCGGCTCGATGCTGCTCGTTAAACCCTTCCAAAATCTCCACAAACTCCTTGAGCATAGAAACTTGAATCCACGATACAGAACATATTTTTTCTCGTAGAGACATGAACACATTGGTCGGAACATATTTTTTTTCTCGCGGGTAATACGGTTTGATTACCTCGACCAATGTGTTCTCTTTAGATTATGTTGTCTGTTTCTTCTAATCTGTATTTGGACAGTCTCTTTCAGATTCGTGTCAGTGAAACAAGTAACTCGAGCTTCTTCTTCTTGCTCTTCTTCTCTACATGTTGATTTGCTCTCTTACATCAGAGCTTCACTTGATAAACTTGAAGGTAAGCTCATTGTTACTAGTTTGAAACATCTCTTTGTGTTTTTGTTTGTAAACAAAGTTTTGAACTTTGAACTACTCTTTTAGGTCCTTCCCATCATTGGTTGAATCGTGACATTGCAAATAAACAGCTTTTCAACGAGAAAGGATTTATGTCGTTCGCGCTGGCCTTTTGCTTATTGATCCTACTGTTTTCTTTGAGAAACTTAAGTTGCCTCAGCAGAGGTTTGAGACATTTCCTTTGTTTAATTTAACCGAACAATCATGGCAACTTATGGATGAGCTTCTTTGAAGGTCTCCTGGAGTTTGTTTCATGGGCATCCACTTCAGGGATCAAGCTCGAATCACTGATGATAGAACTGCATTAGCTGAGTTGATTGTGAAGGAATATCTTACTTTTCCTGTACTACTTTCTGATAAAGAATTTCCAAAGGTAAAAATATTGTAAATTTACATCTTCTCTCAAGTTATATGCCTAAGTTTTGGATTTGAGTTGGATGTTTTTGCCGCTTGTTTTAGTCAAGTGGAGAAGAAGTATGCTACATTGTGTTTAGGGATTTTAAGAATCCTTTAATCTACCAATACAAGGATCTTGATATTGCTTCTGTAGCTAAAGGTCAAAACAAGCTGAGACTATCAAGAAATCACATTTCTCTTCTTTCTTGCAGGATTTGTTTCTTTACTTTCCAGGTATCTGTCTTCAATCCTCACACCTCTTTTTTTCTTTTGATTTGCGTCTGGAATTTGCATCTTATCTTTCATGCTACTCTCTAAGTACACTTGTGACATTCTCCGGGACAGGTTGTATCTCTGCAGACGAAGTTGGAGAGTGTCTGTTTCTTTCTGATAGCAATCATCATCGTATTATTATTTTCGATAACAGTGTAAGTGAACTGAGTCACATTTAGGGAATTCTTAGAGAGAAAAGTTCATGTGGAGCTACTTGTTTAACAAAGCTAAACCTCAAGGCAATTTTTTTTTAATTTCAGATTGGTTGTTTCCAAGGTTTTGAGGATGGAGAATTTGGATCAGCAAAGATTTTACGTCCTGCAGCCACCCTTTATGGCGAAGAGGAAGACTGCCTTTACATTGTAGATTCTGAGGTATGATTCCTAGAAGAAGTTGCAAAACTATGATCACTGATTGTGACATTGATAAACTTTCACGTTAAGATTGTTTCTCCTTTTCGTTTCCTCATTCTTTGACTTAGAATCATGCAATTAGAAGAGCATATATAAAGACGCTGTTCCTGGAAATTGTGTAACAAGGGGGGTTGGTTGTTAAGAAGAGTGGTGGCTTATGTTCTTGGATGATGGAGAAATTGGGTCTTGAAAAAGATGATGATACAACAGTTGATGCTGATGCTAAATCAGAAGAGTTTGATGCTCGCTCCCTGATGTTTCCATAGCATATACTGAAACGTGATGATGATAGTCTTGCAGTCATTAACATAAGGTAAATATATACTAGTTAAAGAGTGGTTGCTTGATCACATCAGAGAACCTAATAGGTTTTTATCATTTTTTCAGCTTTTCGAAGTTATGAATGATTCACTTAAGGAGAGATCGAAGAAGTCGTGGAAGGTTTCCCGGGGATAATGGAGATCTGTAACGAATTGGTCACAGAGAAGCTATCAGTCTTGGAACATTTGCCTTCTACTTGGTTGCAACAGCAAACTAAGGCTATCACTTCATGCAAGGAGCAGCCAAGTTCTGCTCTTTTGTCTTCTTTCTCCAAATTTGGAGACGACATTTTCATGACAGATATAGGTAAAACAAACTGATCACAGCTTTGTTTACATTGTTTCATCTCTTATTTTTCTTATGCGGTTCTCTACATATGAAGCTGGTCAGAGTGTGTTGAAGCTAAATACAGAATCTAGAGCATGCTCTAGCATACAGTTTTCAAACATTGAGATCCTTGGGTTCCCCTATTGGTTGGCCATTCCACTGGAGAGAGTTTTCAATTTGTTACTGATTCCTTCTCACTATTCTTTTCCATTGATTAAGAGCACTATTCTTGTTGTGAAACTTACTAACTGATGGTGTGTTCCTATGGGTTAAAACAAAACAGAGCTAATGGAATACAGGAAGCACACGTCAGCCATACTCATCAACTTCGGTTATTGCCAGGTACGCTTAGGTAGACAATGGCTGCAGCATGAAGATGGTTTTGACAATCTGATTCTGCAACTGCTAATTTTTTTATTTAAACAGGTAATATTGGCATACGGTTGAACATAGAGATCCCTCAATGCACGGAGCTTGTTGAACCGGTACAAGAAAGTTGCATATGAAGACAAGCAAGAGGCTCAATCACTGAAGTCTCAAATACTGGAAGTGCAGGGGAACCTTCTGAAAAGGTCTCTTAAGAGAATAATTACATTCACTTCTGATCTGTTTTAGTTCCGAGTTGGCTCACGAGGTTTTGTTTGCATGATTTACAGGTTGGAGTCTCACAACAATGTTATGATGAATTAGACAACCTAACTAAAGAAATAGTCAACCCTGAGTTAGCTGAGGAAGAGGAAGAGCAAGAAGAAGATATTCCTGAGGTCTGTGAATACGAGTCCTGGAACAGGCGAGGTAAGCCTGGAATCAACAAGAGCCAAAGTTTCATAAACAAAATATAACTTTTGGGTTTGTGCAGCTTATTGTTTATGCAGCTTTGTATCTACAACTAACCAAGAACGAAGAGACACAAGGTGCGAGCCAGGAAGATCTGGCGAGAAGAATAGCTGATGTTTTAAAGCCAACAAGGAACATGACAACGATGGATGAAGATTTGTTTGTGAAACTGTTGTTAAGCTCAAAGAGAGAAGTGAGAGACATTGTCTTCTTGAAGCCGATGCATGTGCGTATAAGGTTTGACACGATGGATCATCCAAAAGCTGATAACTCAAGAGACGTTATCTTGACTGATTCTTCTGCTCAGATCAATGTCTCTCTTTGACGAACGATAGAGCCGTGCGTGCAAACAATGATTCATTCTCTTACACAAGAGACATTCATAGTGACATTACTAGATACATTACTAGACATTCATAACAATAATGTTACAATAATTCACATTTTATGTTTAAATATATGTAGTTCGTGCCACCATCAACCCTACATCCAATCCTTTTGTTTCACTTATATCCATTTCATGGTCTCCATGTCATTCTTCCTTTCTTCAAACCATACGATATTAATAACACAGACTATAACACAAATCGCACGAAGCTCTTAGAGAAATGTGAGACACACAAACATGAGAGCAACGAGATATGGACACCATTTTCATATTTACTTACATTAATTAAACACTAGTTTAATTGTCTAAATTAAGAGAAATTTAGAAACTAACACCTGAAAAATCTAGTTTTCTCCTTCTAATTTTCTCGACGGTTTTGGTGTTAGATTTTGTTTTTCTTGATCTGGGTTTTGTTAGATCTTGACGATAAAAACATATTAAGGTGAAGAAGATAAAGAGAAAACCCCAAGGGTTTCTTGGAAAAGAAGCAACCATTGTTTATGAAGGATTATAAGGTTTGCTTTGCTTTCTCTCAACATACCCATCTTTATTTTCCAGATAACTTTTGTTTTATCTGAAAATATCGTTTTTGTTTCATGTTAACACAGGTATTTATTGATCTTTGATCACAAGAGAAGAAGGAAAAGAACAAAGAGACATCGAAGTTTTCTTGAGAAAGGGTTCTTCATAAGGGGACTAGAGAAGAGATGAATTGCTTTTCATGTTGTTATTTCCATGAAAAGAAAAAAACTTCCAAAGATTCTGATAACAGCCGCCGGAGAAATGGTGAGTTGACCGGTAGAGACATCAACAAAACACACCCTGGTAAGCACAGAAAAATATATATAAAATTTTCAGATATTAGGGTTTTATAAGTCAAGATTTTGTGTTCTTGCAGAGAATCCAAACAAGACTGAGAATGAGCAGAACAAGAACAATGATGCAGACAAAGAAGTTACTAACAACATTGCTGCTCAGACATTCACCTTCAGGGAGCTAGCTACTGCCACCAAGAACTTCAGACAAGAATGTCTGATAGGTGAAGGTGGTTTCGGTAGGGTTTACAAGGGAAAACTTGAAAAATGCGACAAGGTTAGTACTACTAACTAGTTTCAAGATCTTTCTCGGTCTAACTTTAACTAGTTAGTTAGATTAAAAAAAAAGATATCAATAGTTTGATTATGGAAGAGTTTCATAATCTATGTTTCAACATTTCTATACAACAAATCTCTCAAGAATGTTCTAATGGTTGTTTTGGATTCAGGTTGTGGCAGTGAAGCAACTAGATAGAAACGGGCTGCAAGGGAACAAAGAGTTCATCGTAGAAGTGATGATGTTAAGTCTTTTACATCACAAGCATCTCGTGAATCTCATTGGTTATTGTGCCGATGGAGATCAGAGACTTCTTGTCTATGAGTACATGTCTCGTGGTTCACTCGAAGATCATCTCCTCGGTAAAAACCTACAAAACTAAGAATCAGTGTTAACTGTTTTATTGGATTAGTTCCATATTTGAACGTTGTTTGAAATGGTTACAGATCTAACACCAGACCAAGAACCGTTGGATTGGGACACAAGAATCAGAATTGTCCTAGGAGCCGCAATGGGTCTTGAATACTTGCATGACAAGGCAAATCCTCCTGTGATCTACAGAGATCTCAAGGCAGCAAATATCCTTTTGGACAGTGACTTCAACGCCAAGTTATCTGATTTTGGGCTAGCAAAGGTAGGTCCTGTGGGAGACAAACAACATGTGTCTTCCAGAGTTATGGGAACTTACGGGTACTGTGCTCCAGAGTATCAGAGAACCGGTCAGTTAACCATTAAATCTGATGTTTATAGCTTCGGAGTTGTGTTGTTGGAGTTGATAACAGGACGAAGAGTTATTGATACAACAAGACCCAAAGATGAACACAATCTAGTAACCTGGGTGAGTTATATAAACACCTTTTTAACTATATCTCAGGTAGCAAGATGTGTATCTTGTGAATCAACAGTCACAAACCGTTATATATAATATTCTGCGGTTTGTACTCGATATACTTCAGGTTTCACTTTATAATCGGACTTTAAGATTCTTTGGTCTACAAGATACACATCTCTCTGTCTAATATATCTCCAATATAGCTTCACTTGCTTACAAGATCTCAACATAACAAATCAAGATTGTTTTGTTTGTTTAGGCACAACCGGTGTTCAAAGAACCGAGTAGGTTCCAGGAGTTAGCTGATCCAAGTCTGGAAGGAGTGTACCCGGAGAAAGCACTTAACCAGGCCGTGGCGGTCGCGGCAATGTGTTTACATGAAGAGGCAACGGTACGGCCACTCATCAGCGACGTTGTAACCGCTCTTGGTTTTTTGGGAACGGCTCCTGATGGCTCTATCTCTGTTCCACGCTACGACGACGTTCCTTCTCCTCCTCAGCCGTCTGGTGAAACGTCCGGTGACGATTCTGCGGCTGCTGAGGAACGGGAAAGAGCCGTGGCAGAGGCGATGGAGTGGGGAGTTGCTTCGAGAGCACATTCGCGGAACCCTAGTGCTGCACCTTCCTTAAACCCAAGTGCAGCACACTCCAGGAACCCAAGTGCTTCTTGATTTTTAAATTTACATTTTTTTTTTTGTTTCCTGATTATTATTTTTTGGATTTCTTTTAAGTTTCAGAGAATAGTGATAGAAGTTGTTGTTACCTTCTCCTTTGTGTTTTAATGTTCTGTTTTGTTTCACTGTGTATATTCCAGCTTGGTTTTCATAGCTCGAGAAATGTAAATGTTCATGGATTCTTATTCTTTTTATGATTAGCACATTGATCTCTCCTTGTTTAGCAATTAAAGTCTTGCTTTATTTTGGTCGAATAAAGTCTTGTTTTTTTCTGTCAAATGATTCATAATTATAGATTTATGTGTCTATGGAAGCTCATAAAGATCAGTTAAATAGCAACACATATATTGGCGAATTGGTGTGATACTTCATAGATAAACATATTCACAATATAGTAATTCATTCTAAAAACAACTTTCAAATTATTTCTCAAATTATTTCCAATTGTTTAGTAACTTGTTAGGCTTAAATTGACCATCCGACTTACACCTAATGCAATCCTAAACACATACATTTTCTATAACGAATCTGTAACTATATAAAACAACTCTTGATGTAATTTCAGTGAATAAAAAGGATTAATTGCTAGTTTGATGACTTTATTCTTTTTCCATCAAAATCAAGTCCTAAAACAGAAAGAAAAATATGACTTGGGTTGCTATATAGGTAGCTTAAAATAACTTAAAATATAAAATGGTATAAATCCCAAAAGGCCTTAACATTATTGCGCTAAAAAGAAAAGCCCATGTTGGGCCGATAAGAAAGCCCATGTTCAAGCTCAAAACATCCCTCAAAGTCTCTCTCGTTCGTGCTGGTTCTCTGATTCCGCTTCGAATCGCCATTGATTGAACAACTTGACGCCGATCTCATTATCTCCCCGGTGTGAAGGTATTCATCTACGCATCGCTCCCTTGCAGAATCCTTAAATTCTCTTTTGCATCCCTGAGAATCTTTTAGCTGGAAGAGATCTTAAATTCAAGCTGTACAATGTACCATTGAGAGATCGGTGAGATCAAAGTTTGTTCCTTTTCTCCTAATTTGGATTCGTGGAGATAATGTCAAGTAAATTATGGAGATGGGTATTAGGTCTCACATACATACTCGCTGTTGCCATGATTTGGATTGCTGCCAGCTTCGTTGTCCAGTCTGTGGTGGACGCTGGCGTTTCACCGTTCTTGATCACTTTCATATGCAACTCGTTGTTCGTCGTTTACCTTCCTCTGTTTGAGATTGGTCGGTATCTTGAGGATGCATATGGGAGTATACTGTTTTGGAGAAGCAAAAGGTCTCATTTGCTGGAGTTGGTTGAGTCTGAGAAGGATGTTCTGCTTGGACAAGGTGGTGTGGTTTCAGATGTGTCTGAAGGATCAGGGGTTGTTGCGAGAGAGGAGGGAGATGGTGATGGGATTGAATCTGGTGTGGAAAGTGTAGAGCTTGAGGTTGTTGATGATGGTAGTGTTGATGTTAATGGTGAGATGTGTAGTAAAGGGTTAGATGAGAAGGGACGTTGGACTCGGATGCGTGTTGCTAAAGTGAGTCTTGTGATATGTCCGTTTTGGTTTTTGGCACAGCTTACTTTCAATCTCTCTCTCAAGTACACAACAGTTACGGTAAGAACATAGAGAACTCTTCATTCTGAATGTTTTGTTACAAGCTTTATTTAAGACTTTTTTTTTTCCATTTTTGTGGGTTGCAGTCAAATACAATCTTAAGCAGCTCATCAAGCCTATTCACCTTTCTTGTGTCACTAATATTTTTGGGAGAGAAGTTCACGTGGTTGAAACTCTTCAGCGTTCTTCTTTGTATGTCTGGAACCATAATCGTGAGTCTTGGTGACTCAGAATCCAACTCAACTGCAACAGCTAAAAACCCTCTTCTTGGAGATGTTCTTTCTCTGCTCTCAGCGGCATTTTACGCGGTGTACATCACTCTTATACGCAAAAAGCTTCCAGATGATGATGAAAGAAACGGCCGTTTCAGTATGGCTCAGCTTCTTGGGTTTCTAGGTCTCTTCAACTTCTTCATTTTCCTACCTGCTGCTCTTATACTCAACTTCACAAAGCGAGAACGCTTCAACGCACTAACCTTGAAACAGTTGGGTCTGGTGGTTGGCAAAGGTATGCTAACCACATCCCTCATGTTCATTTCTTATTATGGTCAGGATTTGATGTTGAAGATATGTGGTTTGCGTTTTCAGGTTTGTTAGATAATGTACTCAGTGACTATCTATGGGCAAAGGCAGTACTTTTGACGACAACTACAGTGGCAACGGCTGGGCTAACCATTCAGGTTCCACTGGCAGCCATTGTAGACAGCTTATCAGGAAACAAACCAAGCTTCACCGACTACATTGGTGCTGCAGCTGTAATGGTAGGCTTTGCAGGCATCAATATTCCTGCAGAGATGTTTTGTAGATCCAAAGAGACATCTATTGAGTTAGAACCTGGGACTTCGTTCACAGATCCTCCTCAGGTTGTGCCGGATAGCAAAGGAATAGATTCTTCAGAGAACTTAGTGTCCTAATTGTTCCATATACAGTAGCCATGATGCTTATATCGTTTTGCTCACTTGTTCTTGTGATATTTTTTCTCTTTTGTTGTTATTATAGTCTGTAAATCGTTGAACATTGATATACGAATGTAGCTGGGAAAATAGTAATAAAATCGTTTGAGATCACTCGTACTATGTAACCACCATTTCATTTTGCTAATTGATTCACATCCTTTCTATAATTATATTTTATATGTAGTCGCTTTTTTGATGGAATCAAGAATATAATCACAAAATATACTATAAACAGTAGCCATCTTGTTGATTAAGATAGATTGTAACAGACGCACAAGAAAAATGGAAAGAAAAAAAAAAAAAAAGAGGCAACAGAAGATAAACAAAACCGTCTAATCTTTAGGACAAAACACATTCTGGTTAGGCAAATAAAAGCCTGGACTTGAGAAAGGTTCTATATAAAACAATGAAGAAAAAATCAAAGGGTAGTGCTAGTAAGATGCGTTGAACATGTGAACTTGGGGGCATCACTAAGCATGTATTGCTATGACATGGAATGGAGTGAAGGTTTCTTAGTTACCATTGTGAGCTATCACCCATTTTGTTGGACTTGGCGGTGTATTTGAAGAACCCAATCAACGTAACTAGTCGAACCGCCCATCTGGTCCTCAATAAGATGTCGGAGTAGAAGGAAGCCTTCTCGGGGTTGTTCTCCTTGCCTCACTAGGAAACACATGGGATGATATGACGGATCATTCTCCCTTACTTTCTTTATCAGCCTCATTAGCTTCTTCGACATCCCATTCTCTTGCTCTTGCAGTGTTACCTAAAGTCCCACCAACAAGATCGACACAGGCATTGTGATTTTACAGATACTTAACCAGCATACTATGTATGATTGCATGCCATTCCCGTTCATAAATCGCATATGTAAAAATGCATGTATAGATTAAAGAGTATACCCTTGAGAGCTCTGCTGCAAAGTTAGCTCCAAGAAGATTTTTAGCAATGTCGGGTGAAAGCATCCGGCCAAACCACAAAAACAATCTAAAACCATCATCATATATGTAAAGACCTCTAGAATCCAAACTCTCTGCAGCCAGAGGCACTCTCCTCAGCACGTCCTTGAGGTCATTAAGGTCTGCTGATGGCTGCAAACATGTGAATTCATAAATTATTTTGAGAATTTTCTGGAAAAAGATGTTTGATAATGTACATTGCGATAGAGATGCACAAACCTTTAAGAGCCACTCGTCAACACGGAATAAACTGGGATATAACAGCTTCAATAGCTTTTTGACAGGCAGAGCCATCATTGTGAAGCCTGCCGCACAGCGCTCGTCAAGTGAAGTATCAGCAGGTCCACCTTGAAGAGGAGTGGACTTACAAATTGCCAATCCGTACAATGGCAAGAACTTCAGAGACTCTGGGTATATTAATCTAGACCCCAACCGATGCTGCACCGAGTGAATATTACGATACTCTCTGAGAGCTTTCACAATCTTTTGCTGTATAACATTTCTTGCATCATCCAATTTTGCTGACAAAGTTTTCTCAATTGCTGCAGAATTAAAACGGCCATGAAAAAGTACCCAAAGTTTATATGATGCTACTGTGAAAATTTTGAATGTACCCTACCTAATCTAGTATATACAGAGACAATGGAACCGGTGTCTGCTTGTCTATACATCTCTCCAAGATCTGTAACCACTGGTGCAACAGATGTGTGTACCCTTATACGCCTCTCTCCGCAAGAAGCAGTATATCTTAGTTCTGTCAAGGATTACTAAAAGCACATGATGCGGTGTACCAGCTGAAATAAAACTTCAAACTCAAGTATGTTTATAAAATCAACTATTCAAGGATACAGTAAAGCGACTTGAAAATACACCGTCTGGGTTGTTAGCAATGTCTCTTCCAGAGTTAGCTGCATTGCATATGCTTTGTCACAGTCAACAGCAGGAAGAGCAAGCAGGTCAGTAGACCTTAGCATAAAGTTCCCATGGTAGGACGAGAAACGAATTCCTGCATGCCAAAATATATAAGATCAAATGTAGCACACCAACGAATTAAGCAAATCTTGCGCAACATAGCATGTAACACAAATAAATATCGGATCATCAACTGTTAAACCTTTTCCACATCTTATACGCATAACGGATTCCCAGGCAGTTTCCCTTGTAAGGTCTCTAGCTAGTTCGTGTCTCAACTTATCTCCATGAATAGATGATTGGAAGCCTGGATAATAGTACACCTGTCCTCCAGTGTATTTTGCCAGAGTCCCTGCACAAAGCAATGCATTTTACTACATAAAACTAATGAAGCCTCATTTAAAACAAAAATATTTGACGGAGGGGAGAAGACCCCACTAACTAGCCACTAAATCCAAACCCTGAAAACAAAACATCAGTGATAAGCCTAACGTTCACGTACCTAAGGAGGCAATATCAGTGTACTTATCACTGAATGCATAAACATTAATTCCTATCTGGAACTTGGTACAATCCGCAGCCATTTGCTTATAGAAGGTGTCTTCAGCTACCCTTAAACTATACTCTTTGTCAGTTCCATAGACACGAGGATCGTCTCCGCGCAACTTTAACCGCCCAACACCCAGAGAAGGTAACGAGTTCTGAAAAATCAGCAACTTGCCACCAAGTTGGTTCTGAAATAGAGAGAGAAAACAGAGTCAACGACAATCTGATATTCTATATGAGGTTCCACATAGGACATCAAATGAATTATGTGATTCTCATTTGATATGGCAGCATAATAACTAACCATAACCATGTACGCCGCTTTGAGGGCTGGACCAAAAGCCGATTCCACATTGACATTATTTTGAAACATCAGAGGCAGACTGTCCAAAAAGGCTTCCACCACATTTCTCGATTCAGATAGATTGACAAGGAGATCATCCGGCAATGGGACAAATATATCATCCAGATCTGAAACCACCATCATTTGTGGCTGGCTTAAAGATGACTGCATTACCAAGGTCCAAAAATAATACATGATAAGGGATAAAGTACTTCAGAACCAAAATTCCTGCGTATTAAGAACTCTCTTACCTTCATATTGTAAAAATGTAAAGTGCTGTCATAAGTAATAAATCCAATTTGAGTTCTAGGATAACCAGGCAGGTTATCCAAACAAGACTTGATCGTTTGAGCAGCAACCTGCCAAAGGAGAAAAAAGGTAAGTGTAAGAACTAAATTTGAGGACAGCTTGCCTCTAAAAGAGAGTGTGTGTCTAATCTAGTCTAGATCCATTGGCACGTAGTGTACTCAGATAAATCACGCATAGATTGGTTCTTACTAACTAAGGAAGAATAATTTTAAAGCACAGAAGAATTACAAGGAGGAATATTGGCATTCAGCATCCTTACCTCAAGCACCCCACTTTTAGCAGCCGAAAATGAAACATCAATGAGAAAGAAGTAGATGGGTGGCATTGGAGGCCGAACCATGTATTCTGTTGGTGCAATGATTTCAACACTGCCCTTTGTCAGCTCAGGCCGTTGGTCCATGTCCATTCTTCGGCCAGTAGCATCCAAATGTGAGAAGTATTCACCAGGCACTGAACACGAAATTTGATCCGTAACTTTGAATATTCATGTTATAAACATATGCCTAAATATATTGAACATATAGATCCATCGAGCAAATAATTTGTGGAAAGTAAGGACATTCCAATAACTGGACAAAGATGACATTCCACCACAATAGAAAAAAACATACACAACATAAAAAAACAGTTCCTTGTAGCTTTCAACAGATCCATTTACATGATTCTACTCCCTGATGATAGCCACTTCCTCATAAAGGAAAACCAGAGAAAACCACAAAAGGCAATTTAAGCACAAACAGATTATACAAAAGAACAATGGAAAAGAAACTGATCATTAATAAAAGTTTGGAGAGAGAGAAATTACACGACGATTAGAGAAGGCATATTCAACCAACAACGAAGTTCTATAGCACTTTGGTTAACAAACCAATCCTGAAGATTTGGAAAATTACCATCATTAAGCATAGAACAGATATTACACCGCCACTTTCTTCCAGAATCTGTAAACGTCACATAGGGATTCACATAGGTACGGCATCTTCTGCAGCGGATGATGCCACTTGAGCCAAAATCAATAAGTGGTACTTCCTCCTGAACAGATATAAACGACATTTTTCAAAATAAGGGAAAAGTTATACGGGGCTCATTTGTAGCACTTGAAGAGTTCCAGATTATCAAAACATGAACGTAAAAGACAGATTGTAACTTATAAGCTCGACAAATACTAACCCCTTCAGGAGCCTCAGCAAGTGGACAAACCACAGCTCCTAGAGGTAAATGCCACCTCGACGCCAGAGACTGGGAACTTGGTATAGCACTAGTTGTTAGACGTAGATATCTTGAATGGCAATTCATAGGATACATTTCAGCAAATGAATTTGGCTCCACGTCACCATCCAATGGCCTTGGAAACGAGGCTTGATCAAGTCCTGGCTCAAGCGATCCCGGAATATTTGTAAGGGACAGCGAATTAAAATCTTCAGCCAAGCCTTGTACGTTGCTGGTCGGAGGTGCATAGCCCGGATGCATGTTCTGCTGTCCTGGATGCTGAGGAAAACCTCCTGTCTGAGGATATGATGACGGAGGACCCTGAGCTGTAGACTGGAATGGCATTGGGGGACCCTGTGAGACCTGCTTGCTGGGATAACCAGGATAAGAAGGCTGTGGACCACCAACACCAGAATAAGACGGATTAACTGACGGCATGGACTGTTGAAAACCAAGTTGAGGAGGAGAAGCATATCCTCCAGGTACCCCAGAAGACATACTTTGTGGCGGAAGCCCCATTTGTTGCTGTGGGCGAAGAGACATTGAAGGCGACAAGTGACCTGCAAGAGTTTTAGTTGGTGGAGGACCACTAGGCGGAGGGTTTTGTGTAGCCGGGAATGGAGGAGGAGTTGGAAAACGCTGAAAAGAGCCACCACCGGGAGGACCATAAGCTGTAGAAGGAAACGAATTTGACGATGGCGGTGGAGGTGGAGGTCTACTCCCTTGACCTGGAGTCTGAGAAACCAAAGGAGGTTGGCCAGGCCTCGTCGCACCCACTGGTAGAGCCATAGGAGGACCAGAAGGTGTGAAAGGCCTTGTACGTGGTCTAAAGCCAACCGTCTCTGGTCCACGGGATCGCGGCGGAACACCTGGCGGCGGAGCACCTGGCGGCGGAGCAGCTGCGAACGGAGAAGAGGACGGAGGTCTAGCTGGAAAATTCGGATAACCCTGATTCTCCCTATTCATTATTGCTTACAACAACTTAACACCTGGAACTGTTATAGGCAAGCAAGGAACCAGATCAATTACAATCCTAGATTCTACCTAGCCTCATCTAGTTCCCGTTCACAGTACCAAGCTATACAGATCCGCCTCTGAGAAACGCTAGTTTCACTTCAAAATTCAAAAACTGGCAACTTCTGCAATGACCTTTGGCGGCTCTTGACAAGACGATCTTATAATATGATTTAGATCGAGAAACGTATTGGAGAAACTCGCTCTCCGTTTACTTCTTCTAAAGCTCGGAAAGATCTGGATCAATCATCGTTGAATATGAGCTGGAGAAGTTCTGAACTGACATCAATTTGATATATGGTTAGAGCGAGAACACTACCTCGAGTGAGAGAGAAAGCTCGAGAATCTGCGCAGCAGGAAACTGATTCTACAGCAGCGATCGGCTTCGGATCGTGACCCTGAGAAGATTTGACACTTGAAGAATCATGCGCGGTGAAGGAGACGATGTGATACATGGGCCGAGAATTGGGTCACCAATCGCTCCGTTTGTATGGGCTTCAGAATCCACGCTTGTTGTTACTACTTACATAACTGCATATTGTTGTCACCTCTTCCCCTTCTCTTCTTCTCTAATTGTATCTTTGCCCCTATAGTTTATATACTATTTCCTGAACCTACCTTTGCTCTTCTTGAATATAGTCTCCATAGTTTTGAACATAGATCTAACCCAAAACTATTTCGAATTTTACACATATTTGATCAATGCTATAGCGTTTGGTCAATAACCTTTTTATACAATCTGACTGAGCTGAGATCAACTGGGCTTTGCGTTGCGTAGTCCAAGTATTACAAAAAAAAAAAATCAATGAAAATGGTTAGTTCTGTCATTTACAATTTTGAGTTGTATTGAAGAATAAAAATATCGTCAACAGCAGGGTTCGAACCTGCGCGGGCGAAGCCCAACAGATTTCAAGTCTGTCTCCTTAACCACTCGGACATATTGACTCTTTTGATTTTTAAATCTCCATAAACCTAATTGTAGCAGACGGAAACATACTGTAATAATTCTTTTATTTTCTGAAACACATTTTTTTTTGAAACGCTCAAACTTATACAATCCCAACTTCAAATTCTGAGTCCAACAAAAATTCAGCTGGTCAAGGTTGCATAATGTAATGGGGAGGTTAGATTAATATCAAAATTCCATAGCTAAGACATTTTTGGTGATATATCATGGATCTTTTCTTGCTCACTCATAAACAAACCTTCTTTAACATTTTTCGATATAGCATGGCCAAGACTCCTTTACAAGACGCTACATCGGTAAAAAGGTTGGAGATCTCATAAGAAAAAAATTTCAGAAGATCCATGCATATTGTATCTAAACAATTGTAGAGTTATACTTATATATGGTGGTTGTCTTCATGGTACAAATTTCATTAACCTGATAACTTGTTAGTCCTATTACAAAAAAAAGATTGATAGTTCACATTTACCATCACTAAATAACTTTCTTTCTAACAAAAAAAAAACTATGGGAACATCCTAAACTTAGATCATTTTTCTCACCTAAGGACTCGTTCCTCATTGATCCATTTTAAAACACTTACACCCACAAAAATTCTTAAGCAGTAAAAAAATAAAAAAATCGAAGTCTAAACGATTAAAGAAAGTTAATAAACATTCCAAAAGAAAACAATAAAACCCAAAAATCAGAATTTTCAATTAAGCAAAAACGATGTTCAACACTCTCTAAACTCGATGCAAGAGGTAACACTTCCATTAATATCTTTTCGAAATGAGACACTTTCCATTATAGTTTGCATGCATGGAAGAAATAATTCATTTTCAATTACTTTAACTAATCGTTGTTATTAATTGGCCTCCGACAATGGAGAAAGGTTGTGGAGTTAAATGTCGGCACTAAAGAGCCGTAGTAACTCGTTAGCCGGACTAACACTAGACGCTGTTCTTGGCGGCGAGATCCTCCTACCACCACCATCATCATCTCCACCGTCACCACCGCCTTTACCGCAAAAACCTCTCGTACCGCACCCCACAACAACAACAACAACAACAAGCCAAACGCTATTCGATATCATACGCGACGAATACCACAAAGAAGGACACAAGGACCGGACCACGTGGCAAATATTCCGCGAAAAACTCCGTCTCAAACGAACCGGTTCTGCTTGGACCTCGTCTTTCCACATCCCCGCCTCGGATATCCTTATCCCCACTCCCAAACACATCGCATCAGCGTTCCGATCACAATCCGCCGGTTTAGTCTACCCGGTTCCGATGTCTGATCCACCTAGCTCCTCGGGGAGAGGGATGTTCACTCGCGGGTCGTCAATGCGGGTCGGGTCGGGTAAAAACCCGGAGAGTTTCGCTGATGTAACTGCTCCGGGAGACGGACCGCCGTCGGGGAGCTTTAAACCGCAGTTATCACGGCACGATTCCGTTAGGGATCACGGTGACGGGGACGACGATAAGATACGGCGTCATCCGGTGGTGAAGTTTGTTGACGAGAGGCAGATGTCGGCGAGGGAAGCGGTTGCGGCGCAGGAAGCGGCGGAAGCAGAGGCTGCGAGTGACGATGAGGAGGAGGAGGAGGAAGGAGATGATTCGGAAGAGGGGGAGGAGAAAGCTTCTTCTGCGCCGAAGCAGACGATGTCGCTGATGGATTTATTGGAGGAGACGGATAGGCAAATGGGGTTGACGGGAGCAAGATACGCCATGGATGAAGAAGAAGAAGATGAATACGAAGAAGAGGAGGATGAGGATGAAGAAGAAGATGGAGGAGGAGGAGAAGGAGAGGTGAGTTGCTGTGTTTGTCAGGTGAAGATCAAAGGCGCGACTTTTACGCCGTGTGGTCACACGTTTTGTAAGCTCTGTTCTAAAGAGCTTATGGCTCAGAAAGGTCATTGTCCTGTTTGCAGCACCTATGTTCTCGAGTTCCTCGAGATCTTTTAGAAACAAGCTTTTGAGAAAGTTTGTAACTTTTATTTTCTGACAAAAAGATTTGAACTTTTATAGGATATGAGACTAAGAGAGAACTTTTATTGAGACCACTGTTTTAAACTATGAGCTTAGTTATGGTTAACAAGGTGGTTGTGATGGGGTCATCGATCATGTTGTCTCATATTGTAAATCTGCTCGAGTCTTGATTTTTATACCGTATGTATAAGTGCCCATGTCTTGTTATTCATCTGCATTGAAAATTTGTAACTAATCTTATTTTATTAAGAGTCTAATCCTGACGTGATTTTGGCGCGTGTATCAGTTAGTTAAATCCGTTACCTCTAGGATTCCATGGCTTAAACTGCTTTATCTCAAGTCTCAAGGCACTATAATCAGGTTCCCAAGAGACAGACGTGGTCAAGTTCCAAGCCCAAAAGTTCTCCTTTCAGAGCCGTGGAGTACTTCAAAGAATGGACAAATTGGCTCTTTTTTTTTACAGATGTGGAATCAGTGTGAAAGGAGCTGAAAGCTGGGGAGCATGGTGGGAAGAACAACTCTATTTCCCAGCAAACACAAACACTGTTTTGTTTATATAACTCCATTTATCTAAAAGCTCGAATTTGGAGAACAAGTATGTTTCTAAACTGGAACCTTGGTCTAGAAATTGTTATGCACTGATCATTCCACTGTTTCCCTCAAACCAGGTGAAATACTCACTAAAAGCAGCAAAGTTGGCTCAATCAAATGCTTCTCTGTGAGCATACAGTGCTTCAGCCAGTGTGTTACACTTAAACCTCACACTCAATTATTTACAAGTGTCTTCTCTTTTCTCTCAGTCTCATGTGTTCATATTTTCTTTGGACAGCCGTTTTTCCTGCCTGTTGCAGGACACGGCAGCACTATACAAACAAGAGAAGGCAAAGTACATAACATGATTAACCAGAAAGAAAACGGCCTACGATCCTGTGGTCACTTTCAACCCCTAAGCATATATATGTAAGTCACAGTATCAGTTAATGCAGTCTTAAGTTTAAATGTAGACCTCATATGTAGCTTTTCGTGTTACTGACAGTATCAGTAAATGTTGTGGCAGTTTAGCATGGAGCTTATCGTTGGTATGAGCATAGCCTTGAGTTCATCATCTCTCATATGCGTGAGATCATCCATATCAACCCTGAGAAAGATAAACTGGAACTACGTACGTTGGATCAGATTCATCATTTGCGGCCTTTAGCATATCATAGTGTTGTGCTATAATTAGTAAATATTAGAATGTACATACTATGTATTTTCGTCTAGATACATTGTGCTAGCTACATTATATATACTTGTACAGTCACCATTATACGGTTAATGAGAGATTTATGTTTTCATAACAAACTCACTCCTTTAGCGCTCTCTCTCTCTCATTCACTTCACTCATAAGCTGCAACATGGTATCAGAGGCAGATTCTACATCTGCATCTACATCTTCCACTACTTTACCTGTCAACAGCTCTTCTACTTTGAATTCTGTTAACCCTGACAGGCCAAAACGACAGACCAAAACACCAAAGTACCTCTCTGAGTATCATTGTTTCACTCTATGTTAGTCATTTCCTTATAAAGTTCTTGGTCATTATTTCCATCCAACAAACCTGAAAATCAATACTTTTTGTAAGCCGTGGGTACTGATCACAGTCTTTGTCTAAAGACTTGTTTGGTAAGCCATTGGTGCTAAAAGTTTTGTCATACTTTGAATCTCCAAACATCATTTGCTTCATAGAGACGTGTGTAAAGCAACGAATCTGGTTTAGATTCAAGAGTCAAGTCGCATGTACCGTGGGTCGTTTTCTGTCTAAAGACTTCTTTTTTAAGTAGATGGTTGTTTTTGTAAAGCCGTGGTACTAGAGTATGTTTACTTTTGCTTAGACATCACTTCCAACCAATAGTTTTTTTTTGAGCCACTGGGACAATCTCATAGCCTTTGTCTAAAAGTCGTTGGCCTTTTCTAAGCCATATATAGGTACTAATTGAACATGTTTTCAACCAGCCTTTGTCTAAAGACCTTGCATGCCGTGGGTACTAATGTCATAAAAGTCTTTGTCAAGAGACTTTTTTTGCAAGCCGTGGGTACAAATGTGATGACGACGTTTACAATCACAATCTGTCTAAAGATCTTTCTTGCAAGCCGTGGGTACTAACGTAACGTGTTCACTCAGTCTTTGTCTAAAGATTTTCTTGCAACAGCCGTGGGTACTAACGTAACGTGTCCTTTGTCTTAAGGCATCTGTTTTCAGTTACAAGCCTTTTGTCTTACAATTTTTCATAAGCCATGGGTACAAAACCCCTCTTGTGATTGTTATTTCACTCGCAACGGGACTCGGGACAGTTAGTTTTCATCACTTGTGGTCGTTATTTCCATCCCACAAGCTCAAACCAATTCATAGCCTTTGTCTAACGACATTTTGTAAGCCGAGGGTCCATCCATCAATTTCATAGCTATAGACATAGATATTTTCTGTCTAGACACTTTTTTAAGCCGATGGTTATTTTGAAAAGCCGTGGGTACTTGAGTATTTTTCACTTTCCATCCCCAAACATCTCTTGCTTAGAGATAGCACTACCAACAATGGTTTAAATTTCCTCTAGGACTAAACTTTCACGCAACAGGGACTCGGGAAAATGTCCCCAAATAAGAATCTGGCAGAACACCATTAGATTAGTGTCTGCCTATGATCTTTTTGGGGTCTGATAAAACCCAAACCAAAACAATAAAAAAAACGTAATGACTAAAGCAGTAAAAGAAAACTTATCTGTTTTTTGTTGGTAATTCATTAGCCGTTTAACTCAAAGATTCACACTTGTCAATGGTGGGGTTTCTCCACACGCACATGCTGTAAACAAGGAGAAAACAAAAACAGAGAGAGAGGGTAAATTAAGTGACATTACTATTACTTGTACAGTGAAAAAGCAACTAAAAGAAACAATTTTTAAACTCAGAAAACAAATATGTATCAATATTGATTACACAGTGTGTATTCGCCACTTGTACAAAGAATATATAAGCAATCAAATCAGCACAGTAATATCCATTGCAGAACATCAGGTAGCACAAATCTAAAAGTGACATCAAGTTCTAAGTTAAACTACAAATCAAATTATCATGGTTCCAAAAAACATGGCTCATGTCAACTGCAAATCATCTCAACAGAAACTGGTCGCCCGAACAAAAAAAAATTGCGTAGACAGAGAGACGAAACGTACCTCAACGATGATTCCACTCCGATTCAAGCGCTTTCCAAGATCACTACAACAATAATTAAAGAAAAGATTAAGAAAAAACTGGAAACCCTAAACACAAAATCGTAAAACCCAACCGATTGCAACAAACCCTAAACAAGATTACGAATGGAACCAATAGAAAAAACAAATTCACCATCAATCAAGAAAGAGACTTATTAATTTAAGAACGTTGTCAACTTCCGTAAAAATCTTTGAATAAGAGTTTATCTCCATAAAATTTGGGGGAAAACCCTAAACAGTGAAGAACCGTGGAAACAGAATGATATAGGGAAAATCGCATAAAAAACCTTGAAAGTGGCACTCACTGACACTTTAAACCTTGAACTTTTCGACTATCACTTTAAACCTTCTAAGTGGCAATTGTATCACAATAAACCTTCAACTTGGCTAACTTGTACATCAAGTAAAAAGTTGACCTGTTGTACAGGTAAAAGTGATGAGGTGTCAATTTTTTTCGAAAATAATTATTATTTAATTAATAAAATAAATAAAAATTAAATAAAAATCAGAAAATTAAATAAAAATCAGATAAAAAATCAGAAAAAGTAAATAAAATTTTAAAAAGTAAATTAAAAATCATAAAATCAAAAACAAAATTCACAAAATCAAAAAATAATTAATAAAATAAATAAAAATAAATAAAAAATCAGAAAATTAAATAAAAAACCAGATAAATAAAATAAAAATAAAATTTTAAACTAAAATTAAAAATCATAAAATTAGAAAAATATTTCAAAAAATCAAAAAAATTACAAGATTAGTTTAAAAAAACAAATATATCATCTTTAACAATAACAATTTCAAACATATCACTAATGACGATAGCGGTTTCTCACATAATCATTATCAATGACGTTTTGACATATTCCTAACGATAGTTTCATTATTGACTTATCTCTAAAGATAATTTCATCCTTGATATATCTACTGTTTTAAATGATGGTTATCTAAAATATCGTTATTGACATATCTACCATCATTTTTAATGATGATGTCGAAAACAATCGTTAGAGATAAGTCAAAACGTCATTGTTAATAGTTATCTCAGAAACCACTATAATCATCAGTGATATATTTAAAATTGTTATTGTCAACTGCTTGAAACAATCGATAGGTCAACGATGAAACTATCATTAGAGATATGCAAAAAAATCATTGTTAATGATTTTATTTTATTTTTATTTTTTGTATTTTAATTTATTTTTTGATTTTTGAAATATTTTTCTTATTTTATGATTTTTAATTTATTTTAAAATTTTATTTTTATTTTAATTATCTTATTTTTATTTAATTTTCTGATTTTTATTTAATTTTTATTTATTTTATTAATTAATTTTTTGATTTTTGATTTTTTGATTTTTAATTTACTTTTAAAATTTTATTTATTTTTTTCTGATTTTTTATCTGATTTTTATTTAATTTTCTGATTTTTTATTTAATTTTTATTTATTTTATTAATTAAATAATAATTATTTTCAAAAAAAACCGACACCTCATCACTTTTACCTGTACAACAGGTCAACTTTTTACTTGATGTACAAGTTAGCCAAGTTGAAGGTTTATTGTGATACAATTGCCACTTAGAAGGTTTAAAGTGATAATGATATATACGCTTTTATTTATGTATCGCAACGGATGCTTTTCAATCGGACGGTGCTTCTCTTTCCACGTGTAGTTGTTATAAATGCACCCGAGTTAACTTACTCTCAAGATTTCGTCTATCCTGCATATTAAATGGGTTTCAAATGTAGGCTTTAAATTTTTTAAACTAGGCCCATTAAGGACCATTATTTCAATCTACTTGCGCATCAATGGATATGTTCGCAGAGAAACTTTGTCAAGAAAGCTTAACAAAACATTATTAATTTAAAAATGGAGCTTTCAAGTTTCTTTACCTTTACGCATATATCACTTAGTTTATATTCATTCATACGTAATAATATCAATTTGTAAGAGAAAAAAAAGTGAAGAAAGCATATACCTGAACTAAAATCCTTAGCATCAATGAGGATATGAACAGTCTGCGAAGCACATACCTAAACAAAATATAACAAATCTTCACTTAATAATGTCAGTTTCTCATGCTTGTGATTTTAATAATTGTGTCAACTATAAGTAACAAACAAGTTTTGAAAAGCACAACATACCTTTCAAAGAAATCTGATACACTTGAACTCATCTTTGTGTCTTCTGAAGCACTACATACAAAACCTGGGGAATTCATAACTAACTAGTCTTAAGTTGAAGCAAAAATTAATCAAATTTAGTTTATGCATAAAGACTTGGTTTAAGATGTTGGTTGTTTTTACCATCCAAAGAAAATAATTCAAAATTTTGGTTTCATAGTCTCTGTATTAACACTTGGTTTAACTTGTTGGTCATTTTTACCATCCAAAAACCAACTCAGTCTTTGGTTCATAGTGTCTCAAGACTTCTTTTAAGCCGTTGGTTTATCTGTAGCAAAGAATTCTTCACAAGCCGTGGGTATTCACAGTCTTTGTCTGGAGACTCTTCACAAAGCCCTTGGTTCTAGTTGTCTAGTCTTCATAAGCCGTTGGTTGTAGTAATATTTTCTAGACTCTTTTTAAGCCGTGTCTTCTGTATAAAACTTTTATAAGCCGTGTGTACTTAATGAATCCAACCTTTTACAAGTTGTGGGTTACTACTATCTGTTTTCAATTCATAGTAAGGTGTTTTCTGAGCAGTTGGTTGTTATTCCATCCAACAAAAATTTTCCAAGCTGTGGTTACTTTTCACTCTCTTTTAGTCTTTTCCTTACAAAGTTGTTGGTTGTGATTTCCATCCAACAAAATTGAAAATCAAGTGCCATAATACTTTTTGTAAGCCGTGGGTGCTATTCTAATGAACACATTTTCAATGAGTCGTAAAGAATTGTTTGGCAAGCCGTGGGTACTAATCACAATCATTATCTAAAGACTTGTTTGGTAAACCATTGGTGCTAAAAGTTTTGTCATACTTTGCATCTCCAAACATAGTTTGCTTCAGAGAGACGTGTGTAAAGCAATGGATCCGGTTTAGATTCAAGAGTCTTCTCTCAAGTCGTACGTACCAAGATTAATCTAAACCAATTCATAAAGCGGTGGGTAAGTACTTATTTTTCATAAGCCGTGGGTAGCAAGATTTCCAATGACTCTTCAAACATAGTCTTTGTCTTAAGGCCTTTTCTAAGTTGTAGGTAGTGAGGTAATGAATATACTATCACAATCATTGCCTCATTGAATTGTTTCACTGTGACCTTTTCTCATTTTCCTTTGTCTACAACTGTTTATTTGCAAAGCCGTGGGTACAAATGTGATGAAGAAGTTTTCAATCACAGTCTTTGTCTGAAGACCTTTCTTGTAAGCCGTGGGTACAAATGTGATGAGAAGTTTTCAATCACAGTCCATGTCTGAAGACTTTCCTACAAAGCCGTGGGTACAAGGGTGATGAATACGTTTTCATTCATCGTTTTTGTCTAAAGATCTTTTTGGTAAGTCGTGTGTAGTACTAATGTGATGAAGATGTCTTCAATTACAGTCTCTCTGTCTACAAACTTATTTTTAAGCCGTTAGAACTAAATTCTGTCACATTTTTCATCCTCAAACATCCATTGCTTCACATAAAGGTAAGCAATAGATATGGTTTAGATTTAGACTAGTTTTTGTTTGAAGACTTCTTTGTCAAACCGTGCATACCAATACTCTCTAAAACCCCTTTATAAAGCCGTGGATAGCAAGATTTTCCTATTACTTTTCATAACTTGACCTTTGTCTAAATGAATCTTTCCAACGATCTCATGGCCCTTGTCTAAATGTAAGACTTTGGTCTAATTAAGACATAGTCATTTTTTGTCTAATGACTTTCTTTTGTAAGCCGATGGTTGTTTTTGTAAAGCCGTGGGTACTAAAGTATGTTTACTTTTGCTTAGACATCACTTCCAACCAATACCTTTTTTTGAGCCGTTGAGACAATCTCATAGCCTTTGTCCAAAAGCCGCTGGTCGTTTCTAAGCCGTAGGTACTAATGTATAATTGAACACGTTTTCAACCAGCCTTTGTCTAAAGACCTTGTAAGCTGTCGTGGGTACTAATGTGATGAATACAATTTCAATCAGTCTCTGTCTAAAGATCTTCTTGAAAGCCGTAAGTACTAACGTAATGAAGAAGTTTTGTTTCACTCACAGGCTTTGTCTGAAGACCTTTCTTGCAAGTCGTGGGTACAAATACGTGATAGAGACTTTTCATTCACAGTATGTGTTCTTAATGCATCTGTTTTCAGTTACAAGCCTTTGTCTTGCAACTTTTCATAAGTTGTGGGTACAAACCCCCTTATGATCGTTATTTCACACAACGGGACACATGACAATTAGTTTCATCACTTGTGGTATGGCCTGTTTAAAGACATTATTTTGTAAGCTGATGTAATGAAAACGTTTTCAAACACAATCTCTCTCTAAAGACCTTTTTTGCAAGCCGTGGGTACTAAATTGATGATTCACAGTCTTTGTCTCAAGACTTTCTTGCAAGTCGTGGGTACTAACGTAATGAGTACGTTTTTTCATTCACAATCTCTGTCTAAAGACTTGTTTTAAAGCCATTTGTACTAAACTTTGTCACACTTTGCAACCTCAAACATCCTTTCTTCATAGAGTTGTGGGTAAGCAATGGATGTGGTTTAGATTTAGATTCTTTGTCTGAAGACTTCTTTCTCAAACCGTACATACCAATATTGTCTAAACGCCCTTAGGTTAACAAGATTTTCCAATTACTTTCCTCAACGTGTGATCGTTATTTCACTTGCAACCAATAGTTTCTAAGGACTAAGCCAAAAACTAACTCAGTCTTTGCTTCATAGTGTCTTAGACTTGGTTTAACTTGTTGGTCATTTTTACCATCCAACAATCTAAAATCCGATTTTGCTTATAGTCTCTGCCGTCAAAGATTTGATTTAAGCCAGTCGATCCCTTTTCCCATCCAAGCAGCCAAAATAACTGATGTGTAGTCCTTTTCTAAATGCTTTGACGACAAGACTTGTCATTAGTAGGACTCTGTTTTTGATTCATAGTCTTTGTTTTCCAGGATTTTCCAATTACTTTTCGTAGCCTGGTCTTTGTCTACATGAATCCTTCCAACGATCTCATGACCCTTGTCTAATTATAAGCCTTTAGTCTAATTAAGACATGATCATTTTCTGTCTTAAGACTTCTTTTTAAGCTGATGGTTGTTTTTGTAAAGCCGTGGGTACTAACGTATGTTTACTTTTGCTTAGACATCACTTCCAACCAATAGTTTTTTTTTGAGCCACTGGGACAATCTCATAGCCTTTGTCTAAAAGTTGTTGGTCTTTTCTAAGCCGTCGGTACTAATGTGTAATTGAACATGTTTTCAACCAGCCTTTGTCTAAAGACCTTGCAAGCCGTGGGTACTAATGTCATAAAAGTCTTTCTCGAGAGACTTTTTTGCAAGCCGTGGGTACAAATGTGATGACGTTTGTTTTCAATCACAATATGTCTAAAGATCTTTCTTGCAAGCCGTGGGTACTAACGTAATGACGACGTTTTCAATCACAATCGGTCTAAAGATCTTTCTTGCAAGCCGTGTACTAACGTAATGAAGACGTGTTCACACACAGTCTTTGTCTAAAGACTTTCTTTCAAAGCCGTGGGTACAAATACGTGATAAAGACTTGTCATTCAGTCTGTGTCTAAAGACCTTTTTTGGCAACCCTTTGTCTTAATGCATCTGTTTTCAGTTGCAAGCCTTTTGTCTTACAACTTTTCATAAGCCATGGGTACAAAGCCCCTCTTGTGATCGTTGTTTCTCTCGCAACGGGACTCGGGATAGTTAGTTTTCATCACTTGTGGTCGTTATTTCCATCCCACAAGCTCAAACCAATTCATAGCCTTTGTCTAAAGACATTTTGTAAGCCGAGGGTCCTTTGTCTTAAGGCATCTGTTTTCAGTTACAAGCCTTTTGTCTTGCAACTTTTCATAAGCCATGGGTACAAACCCCCTCTTGTGATCGTTATTTCACTCACAACGAGACTCAGGACAATTATTTTTCATCACTTGTGGTCGTTATTTCCATCCCACAAGCTCAAACCAATTCATAGCCTTTGTATGAAGACATTTTGTAAGCCAATGGTCCTTTGTCTTAAGGCATCTGTTTTCAGTTACAAGCCTTTTGTCTTGCAACTTTTCATAAGCCGTGGGTACAAACCCCCTTTTGTGATCGTTATTTCACTCACAACGGGACTCGGGACAGTTAGTTTTCATCACCTGTGGTCGTTATTTCCATCCCACAAGCTCAAACCAATTCATAGCCTTTGTATGAAGACATTTTGTAAGCCAATGGTCCTTTGTCTTAAGGCATCTGTTTTCAGTTACAAGCCTTTTCTCTTACAATTTTTCATAAGCCGTGTGTACAAACCCCCTCTTGTGATCGTTATTTCACTCGCAATGGGACTCCTCGGGACAATTAGTTTCGCAACGGGACTCCTCGGGACAATTAGTTTCGCAACGGGAATCCTCGGGACAACTAGTTTTCATCACTTGTGGTCGTTATTTCCATCCAACAAGCTCAAACCAATTCATAGCCTTTTGTCGAAAGACATTTTGTAAGCCGATGGTCCATCCATCAATTTCATAGCTATAGACATAGCTATTTTTTGTCTAAACACTTTTTTAAGCCGATGGTTATTTTTGAAAAGCCGTGGGTACTTGAGTATTTTTCAATTTCCATCCCCAAACATCTCTTGCTTAGAGATAGCACTACCAACAATGGTTTAAATTTCCTCTGCGACTAAACTTTCACGCAACAGGGACTGAGGACAATGTCCCCAAATAAGAATCTGGCAGAACACCATTAGATTAGTGTCTGCCTATGATCTTTTTGGGGTCTGATATAACCCAAACCAAAGCGATAAAAACAACTTATCTGTTTTTTTGTTGGTAATTCATTAGCCGTTGAACTCAACACACTTGTCAATGGTGGGCTTCTCCACACGCACATACTGTAAACAAGGAGAAAACAAAAACAGAGAGAAGCTAAAGTGAGTGATATTACTTGTACCGTGAAAAAGAAACTAAAAGGGACAATATTTGAACTCAGAAAACAAATCTGTATCAATACTGATTACACAATGTCTACTCACCACTTGTACAAAGAATATATATAAGCAATCATCACAAGAAAGAACCGTGTATATATATAACCAAGTTCAAGTCAAGATATCTATAACATAACATCAGGTAGCACAAATCTAAGCGAGATCAAGTTCTAAGTTATACTGTATATCAAAATATCATGTCAATTGCTAAAATCACAGAATCATCTCAACGAAAACTAGTCGTCCGTACAAGTACAATTTGCGTTGACAGAGAGACGAGGCGTACCTCAGCGATGATTCCACTCCAAATCAAGCGCTTTCCAAGATCTCTACAACAATAATTAAAGGAACGATTAAGGAAAAACTTGAAACCCTAAAATCAAAATCGAAACCGATCGCAACAAACCCTAAAATCAAAATAGAAACCGATCGCAACAAACCCTAAACAAGATTATGAACGGAAATAAAAATCAAATTCACGATCGAATAGAAATAAAACTTACTAATTTAAGACTGTCGTCAATTCCGCTTGTAAAATCTTCCCAAAAAGATTTATTTTCTCCAGAAAACTTGAGAAATAAAATTTTAGGAGAAAGTCGTAAAAGTGAAGAACCCTGGAAACGTTTCCTCTGATATAATAAATATATACACGCTTTTTATTTTATGCAATATTGTTGCATCTTTAGACAACAACGAATACATTTTCAATCGGACAGTGCTTATTTTTCCACGTGTCATGGTTACAATTTCAAACGCAGATTTAACAGTTTTTAACTAGGCTCAACAAAGCCCATTACTTAAAAGTTATGAACCTTCTGATCTCTCAACTAGCCTACGCGCTAAAGACGAGCTATTTTATTTTATTTATTTAAAAGTAAAATCTAAATATCTATTAAAATTAGACATATTATAGCTTTGTTATTTGCAAAATAAACTATTAATATGAATAAAAAATAAAATAAATATATGATTAATATAATATCATAGAATCTATTCACCAAAATATCGTTAAACCCAACCGATTGTAACAAATCCTAAACAAGATATTAACGGAAACAAAAAAAAATTCACGATCAATCGAAAAATAAACTTACTGATTTAAGAATGTCGTCAATTCCGCTTGTAAAACTCTTCCAAAAAAAGATTTTTTTCTCCAGAAAACTTGAGAAAGAAAATTTTAGGAGAAAGCTGTAAGTGAAGAACCGTGGAAACGTTTCATCTGATATAATTAAATATATACACAGTTTTATTTTATATAATATCGTTGCATCTTTAAACAACAATGGATCAATTTTCAATCGGACGGTGCTTCTTTTTCCACGTGTCCTGGTTACGTTATAATACAACTTTTTATATATCCTGCAGATTAAAATTAAATGGGTTTTCAATTTCAAACATAGGTTTAAGAGTTTTTAACTAGGCTTAATATAACTTGAAACCCATTGACATCTATGCTTTCCACTACGTACTGCTGAAGCTTCTATCTTGCTCAGAGGTCTCGTATTGCATTGGTATATCTGATTCATCAACTTCCGCAACAATCTTGACTTCATCATTTACTAGGAATCCACCATTTTTGTCATCAAATTTAGTAAATGACAACAGGTGTAATGCAGACCGCCTCATTGTCCCTTCTGTAACATTTCACAGCAAGGATTAATCAACACCAAATAAAGAATTTCTTGAGAGATCACTTCTTGGTTATGATAATCACATTGACAAGGACCAACTAACCTCTCACTATGGATAGCTCTTCTGAAAGTTGATTCACTGTACTACAGTTAGGCGATACTTAAAAGAATCTTATTCGTTCATGAGGCAGAGATGAATAGGAAACAATACACAGAGGCAAGGTCTTAGATTCCATTAAAATAGGAGTTGTTGCAATGTGGCTGCCACAAAAGAGAACGAGGAAAAGTGTTATGTTTTACCAGGTGTAGCCAGTAGTACCAGTCTCAAAAATATCAGAAAGACAAAGGTTCATATACCAAAGAGCCAAAATTCTTAATCACCCAAGTAAACTTTGTTCCACCTTTCTTGGCCATTGGTCTGGTGACATTCCTCCTCGCAATAAAACAACAAGAGCATGACAAGAATCAACCCTTAGAACAGAACTTAATACAGCCAATCAAACAAAATCTGTAGTATATTGTAGTTTGACTAAAATTTAACTGTAGACTCAGCGCCATATCAACTCTAACCAGTTCAGTGATCAAAGGGATTACCCTTCAGAGTAGGGGTATATAGAGAGCTCAGACACTGCAGTAATACCGAAAGAAAACAATTACGTTCTTGTTTCAACTATGAAGAGAAAAACAGGGTGTAACATTTTATTTTATTGTTTAGAATCATCTACAACTTAAAACCAAGAGATAAAATGGAATGTTAACATTTAGAAAAGGAAATGTTCTAAAATACACTCTGAAAAGGAAGAAAATAGGGGTTTGGTGACTAGATATTCGAAAGAAAATAAGAAAAATAAAGTTTTGTTAAAAGGAAATTTTCTAAATTCCAGAATACACTCTGAAAAGGAAAATAGGGTTTTTGGTGACTATAAATACAGCACCTAGTTACGACATTAAGCTAAAGTAAGGGATCGCAGCAAAAAAAAAAAAACACATACAAGGAGGAGTTGGTGAGGGCTTTTGTTTGGTTGGTTTGGTTTGTTTGCTGAAGAGAGTCTTGGATATGATGATGAAGAAGCAGTCAGAACGTAGGAATCTACCAGTATGGGTGCAAAAAGAAGTGTTTCTCCGAACTTTTATGGAGAATCAGATAGTGGTGCTGACGGGTGAGACAGGTAGTGGTAAAACAACGCAGATCCCACAGTTTGTTTTAGAAGCAGTGATGGAAGAAAACCCTAGCTCTGACTCTGATGATCAGTGGTTGGTTGGGTGCACGCAGCCTCATCCAGTTGCAGCCATGTCCGCGGCACGTCGTGTAGCTGAAGAGATGGATGTAGAGATCGGGGAAGAAGTCGGTTACACGGTCCGTTTCGAGGATTGCAGCAGCTCCCGAACAGTCCTCAAGTACATGACTGATGGAATGCTTCTGAGGGAAGCCATAGCGGACCCGCTCTTGGTGAACTACAAAGTGATTATCCTGGACGAAGTGCATGATAGAAGTTTAGCCACGGATTTACTCCTTAGTATCCTTAAAGGGGCCTTGATTAGCCGACCTGATCTTAAGCTTGTTGTGATGTGTGCAACCCTAGAGGCTTTTAGCATAGAGTCTTTTAGTGGTGCGCCTCTCATCAAAGTCCCTTCTGCTAGGCTCCTCCATCCACTGGAGATCTTGTACACTCGAGAACCTGTGATGGACTATCTCGAGTCTGCTATAAGCAAAGTTATCGAGATTCACATGTTTGAGCCACCTGGTGATGTTCTTGTTTTCTTGACCGGGGAAGAAGAGATTGAACAAGCTTGCAGCAGAATTGTCGGTAGTCTTGGAGATCAAGTCACAGTTGTGCCCTTGTATTCCTCTCTTCCATCAGCTTTGCAACACAAGATTTTCGATCCTACACCACATTCAGTGAGGAAGATCGTCGTCTCCACCAACGTAGCTGAGACTTCTTTGTCCATGGAGGGGATTGTTTATGTGGTTGATCCTGGTTTCTCCAAGAAAAAGGTTTACAACTTTCGCACTGCTGTCGAGTTCAGGTTGGTGTCCCCAATATCACGCGCAAGTGCTGACCAGAGAGCAAAACGTGCCAGTGGAAAATGTTTCAGGCTCTACACTGAGCAGACTTTCAATGACTTCATGTATAGGGAGACTCCTGAGATACTTAGATCAAGCCTTGTTAACACAGTTTTGACTTTGAAAAAGCTGGGTGTGAACGACTTGATATCATTTGAATATATAGACCCCCCTTACCCTGAATTGCTCCTTCATGCCTTGACCCATTTGTTACATCTTGGTGCCTTGGATGACCAAGGTAACTTGACAAATATAGGCCAGATGATGGATAGTTTGCAAGAGCCATTTTGAATTTATGTTATATTTTTTTCATAATATTTGTTAACTTTAGTTTTATAAAGTTTTTTTTAATAATGAAGATACCTTCTTAAATGGAAATAATTAGGATTGGTGTTTTGTTTTTCTACGACAAGTTCAAGTGTTCGCCTTCTGTTTCATATTTGGGCATTTGTTTGCTGGTGCTGTAACCAGAAGAATCTTTCCATCTATTCCCTACTACACTCGTTAATTAATTAAACTCATAGAACTAATGAAGAAATACACAAATAATAAAGAACTGGATTTTGATCCGTGTTTTGCAAGCACATGATATTTTACGATTATTTATTAATAACTTAATAAATATTTTATTAATTTTTTAAAAATTATATGTATTTAAAATAATTTTATATTTAAATCAGTGTTTTTAAATTCAACTCGGATCCATGATCAATCGGTTAATTCAATGATCTGATAATTCGGTTCAGGTTTTAAAAATATTCATATTTAAAACCTATGAAAATTATTAAAACCTAAACTAATAAATTAACCCGAAACTAATGAATGGTTTGATCTCTTTAAAAGCATTTATTCTAATTCATAACTAAATTAATCTGAAAATACAAATATAATAATGCTAAAGGACGATGGTGGACAAACGAAACATTGTGGATGCTCTAAGAGCATCATTAGGGCATTTTTTTAGTAGGAATTCTTAACATTTCTAAAAAACGTTTCTTAACTTTTAACTAAGAAAACTTAAGAACCGTCTATTAAATAAGAGACCTAAGAGCCGTCTCTTAACCAAAATTTTTTTAAAAAAAAAAATTAAATTAAGAACTCCAGCTTAAGAGACCGGTGATAAATATGGTCTATAAGTTTCTTAAATTAAGTCTCTCAACATTAGTTTATTAATATTCTAACATAACACAAATTTATAATTAAAATTAAAACTGTTAAAATTTGACAAACAAATAAGTGTAGAATGGAAGGAGAGATGTCTCGTCTTGAAAAATCGTTTCTTTACTTCTGGGACTCTTTTCTTACTTTTAACTTTTATATTAATATTTGTATGTAAAGACTCTTTCATAATTTGGTGACTGCTGGTGGTTTATATGTATGATAGGTTGAGATTTGACAGAAGAATGTAGAGTACTGCGGATGCTCTAAGCAGAAAATCCACGTGGACATATACCTAGTATTGTTAACAACTTGTAACAAGTGTTTATGTTAATCATAGTTATATAAGATATGCCAATCAAAATTAACACTGTGATTAGTTCAATGTAGTACCAATGATTTGGCTCATATACACTCTCTCCTTCCTTCCCGTAAAACTTTATTTTAAGAAAATGCATATTATAATAATATATAAACTTTATTAAATTTGTTGTTTCGTAATAGTTTACATATACCATTAAAATAAATATACTGTTAGTATATTTTATTTGAGAAAAATAATTTTTTTTCCAAATGTGAAACAAATTTTAAATATTTACCTTTTTAAAAAAAATATTTTTGAACATATATTCAAATTCTACATGCCACTATCAAAATCTGCAATTTTGAACTTAAATTAAAATATATTTAAATTTAAATTTATTTTTAATAAATTTAAACAGGTATTCAAGTTGAACCTGCAATTTTTCAAACCGAATAAGAACCAAAATTTATAAATGCTCGAATGGAGTTTAAATATCTAACATGTTATATTGTTATGTGTTATGTTTTGAAATGTCTGTATATTTATTTTAAAACGAACATCCGCACGAGCATACATATCAAACTCTAATGAAATCTAAAATAGATGTTGTATAAGGTTTCTTGTAGATGGATAAGTAAAAGCGAATATGTCAAAAGAATGATGAGAGAACTGTAAAATATGTCAAGAACACTAAATGGATTACCATATGGAGAAGTATATTTTTCAGAAAACATTGTCAAACGTACAAGTGAATTTAATGATTTTTTTTACTTTCTAAGGCACTTTTTGTCTTTCAATTTATTTTCTAAGACACATTGTACATGCGACAACCTTAAGCCACTAAGAAAGTCGTTGATATCCTCTATTAGGAAAGAGACAAAAAAAAAGCAAACCGGAATGTGTAAACATAACCGAACCCCCCTCTCCCCGTTTACCTTTACTCTTCTTCTGCTTCAAACCCTAATTACTCCCAAAATCAAGAGATCGTAATTACAATATCGAGTTTTTCTCCTTCTAATCGTTTCACGCAGACTACACTCTTCTTCTACTTCAACCCATGCCAGGTTAGTTTCTTATAACTAAAACCATCTATCGCCATCAGATTTCTAACAGAGAAGCATCGTTTTTGAGAAAAGTTCTTTTTTTGTTCAATCTTATCTTCTTTTTTGATTTTATAACTGAGAAACTTCGTTTTTGTTGTGTTTTAGTTTTGTTGTGAAGAAACCAGAGATCCTCGGGTTCTCTTTTTCTTTAAATCGTTCTCCTTTTCTTCTACTACTTCTTTAGTTATTGTCTGAATTCTTAATGTTTTGTTGTTTTGATTTTTGATTTTGCTATTTTCATGATTTTTTTAGAAAACAATTAACTTGACCACTGTCTCTCACCGAAGCTCTTCGCAACCGATAGGTTTCCCAAGGGACGCCTTAACATTTACTCAAAACCAGACCTTCTAGCTTTCATCAGACATGTGCTACGTGACACTGGAAAATTCCAGTATATCAAAGACTCCTGCTTCGAGAAATTGTTTGACCTCCCAGCTCGTTAATGTCTTGATTCCTGTAAACTAATATATGCCTTACTCTCTAGACAACTAGTTTGTGAAGACATACACACACTCTAGTCTGCTTTCGGAAACGATCCCATATCGTAAACAACTCGAATTTAATTTATTTGGATGTACATTTGATATTAAGATAAATGATTCATATAGTGTTGTTTGCTTTCATTTGTCTAACTTTTACCCTTTTTTGCATAGGCCAAATAAAGACATCTAAATAATATAATGTTGAGTACTACATTTAGCAGAAAATCCACGTGGGACATATACCTAGTATGATTAAAAAATTTCGGGGGTATTGGAGATTTGTGAAGTTTAAAATCTGAATTTAGTAGTAAGTAAAGAAGAAAATATTTTTCAGATTGGTATGCTCCGGTTTGAGATTGTGAAGGCTCAATTTCGGTTTGATTTAAAATTTAAAAAAAGTTGAAGAAACTTAAGTAAAATGAAAAAGAGGACCGTTAATGAAGTTAAAAAAAAAAGAGCCGTTAAATGAAAAAAGAGAATAAAAAGAAAGCTTTTTTTAAAGTCTTACATTAATCTTCTTCTTCGCGGTCTTGTCTTGTCTTTTGTCCCTTTGTCCTTTGTCTTGTAATCTTGTCATCTTCTCTGTCTCTCAATTCTTTCCACCGTGTCAATCTTTCCAGCTGTTCACCACCTCTCTCACCTTTTCTATTAACGTTTCTTTTTACTACAGGATGGACCCACCAGCAGCAAAGCGAAGAAGAAGAGTACAAAGTCAACTCCAAAGTCTCCCTCAAGACGCAATTCGTGAAATCTTGCTTCGATGTTCTGTAGAGACGATACAGAGGATATGTAGCGTGTGGCCTAGATGTTTATCTACTGTCAGAGAAAAGAACTTTCTAGAAAGATACCACGAGAGGAAGCGCCGTGAAGAAGAGATCATATTGTTTGGGTCAGAGGCTCCTAATGGATGTAGTAATTTCGTCTCGACCATCGTTGGCCAGCAAGAAACATCTCTTCTCTTCTCCAGTTCTCAACTCAGGCGAGATATGGAGTATGCATGTGGCATACTATGTTCAGGCACAACAATCTTCGATCCTACTATTGGGATTTCAAGAAGCCTTCCACCTTTTCCTGTTGACCAGTCCCTCGTTCCAGCGGAAACTTTAGTGAAGACTTACATTGGTTTTGACCAAAGCAGTTCTAGGTTCAAGATTCTTGGGTTGTCTAAGAAGAGCGGTTCTAAAGTTTGGGGGAATCACCACATCTTTACTCTCGAGCAGGAAAGAAGAGGAGTTTCTTGGAGACCACTCATCTGCAACATCCCCCATGAGATCTTCTTGAGTGGGATTAATCCAAAATCTATTTCCATTGGAGGCTTCCTTTACTACTCTGCCTTTTTGCCTAACAAGAGGTGTTCAATGATGCATTTGAACTTGAGGAGTGAGACTTTTGGATCCAATGTTGTTCCTCATGTTTCAGTCTCTGGACAGTACGTCTTCCACCAAGGATTGTTTGATGTCAACGGCAAACCTGGCGTCTGCTTTCTACAGATGGACGGTAGTTTCATTGTCTGGATTTTGGAAGACTTGAAGATGAACATTTGGTCTTCAGTCATTGTTAAAACTCCTGACATTATCCTGGACCAGCTCACTCAGTTCTCTTCACTCAGATTTGAAGGTTTTACACGAGTAGGAGACTATGTCTTCTCTGAAGCAAAAGAGCCATTCTTCTATCTCTACTTCTACAATGCTAGGACCAGGGTAGTCCAGAGAACATTGATCCCCGAGTCTAGTGCCTAACCCCTGAGGAGACATTGTTTCAGAAACCACGTCGGAAGTCTTTTGTTCATCTGAAGATGAACAGTTCAGTAGCTGAGAAGTTGTTTTACCCCTCCTCTAGATGATGAACAGTTTTAGCAATACTATTGATTTGATTTGATTTGATGTAAACAAAAACATATATCGCCTTTCACTACATGGAAGAGTTTACTTTTACTGAAGAAAGTGTTTGCATCATCATTAGTTTCTGTCGGTCACTTTTATGTTCCTACCAAGTATGGTTGACCATGTGTTATTTGATGACAGTGAAGCATTGCGTTTAAAAGTTCCTTGGAGGTCGACATGTGTTCTGAGTTGGCTCGTTTACTTGCTTGATTATCTTCTGTACTAATTTTAGATTATCATGGTAGCAGATTCACTCGTTTTCTTGCCAAACTTGGGACAATGGTGTCTCCTGTGGAGAACACACTTGCTTGAGGTTTTTGTTTCCTTTTGCTTGAATGAATCTTACTGTAGATATGTTCTAGATAGAAAATTTGGGTTACTTGAGTTGTTTTGCTCTTAGCTTAAGTTATTAGAAATGGCATCTCAAAGAAACTTGAGAGGATGATTATGAATGGATAGCAAACACCAGCTGAAACTGTTCTCTATGATTTGTTTCCCAATTCCAATGTGTCTGTAGTTGTGCTTGGTTCTGTCTCGTTCAACTAGTTTCAAATCTTCCCAAATAGTGGAAACTGTGTTCTGATTGATGTTATTATAGACAATCCTATCATTAGTGGGGGGGGGGGAATCAAAGTTTTGACAACCAGACCCTCCAAAGCCAAATTTTGGTTGGAACCAAAAAACCTGAACGGATACATAAAAAAAAATTCTAGCCTTTTTAGAATGTATGTGAAATAAAAAGCTCCTAGACTTGGTCAGCTCCTTTGATCTATTCCTAATGATGCCATTCTACTTTACAACTGTTGGATTCTATTTCTTTATAAATGAGTTATAGTCTTAGCGTAGTTGAGACCTGCATCCAAAATGTTTACCTTTTAATAAGAGCACTCTCATGGTATCTCATTTTACCTCCATTTACAAAATTTAGCTGCCAACTCTATAAAAGAGGCCTTGCATCATCACTTTATTTTTTGTAATTTGTACATGGAGCTGTTACTAAGTATGGTTTCCAGGAACTAATGCTGATGAATTGACATTTACCTGGCCTCTTGCAGTTGACGCTGCTTACTGTGTATACTTTCTTATATTTTCTGATATGATTGACAATGAAGCATGTGTTTTAAAACTTCATTGGAGACTGGCATGTGTTCTGACTTAGATCCTTCATTTACTTTACATCTACTGTACTTATATTGGATTATAAATGGCCTTATCATAACAGATTCACAGGCTCTCATTTCTTATGTTTTGGATGTAGTCTAAAGGTGGTGCTTACTGGATATGGGCATATAGTCATTTGGTGTAAATGAACTATTTACTTTTGCGTTAGTAGAATCTATTTCTTATTGAACCATCTTTCATTGTCAGTTTCACAACGAGGCAATTTCCAGCTATTATGTACAGTCTCCTCCATGGTGGTGCTAGTGTATATAATCTTTCTTGTCCTCGGTTCTTAATCTTTCTTCTCTATATTTGTCTGGAATGTGATGAGACAGTGTTTCCAACAGTACCAAGCCACTGGGAAGAGGGTTTGTCGTCAAGCACATCAAATTTTCTGGAAAGATGAGGCTGGTGCTGTTTCCTACATTTTCTGACACTGTTTTGTTTACATAACTCCATTTATCTAAAAACTTGAATTTGGAGAACACGTACGTTTCTAAACTGGAACCTTGGTCTAGAAATTGCTATGCACTGATCATTCCACTGTTTCCCTCAAACCAGGTGAAATAATACTCACTGAAAGCAGCAAAGTTGGCTCAATCAAACGCTTCTCTGTGAGCATACAGTTCTTCAGCCAGTGTGTTACACTTAAACCTTACACTCAATTATTTACAAGTGTCTTCACTTTTCTCTCAGTCTCATGTGTTCATATTTTCTTTGGACAGCCGTTTTTTCCTGCCTGTTGAAGGACACGTTGTCCTGGCAGCACTATACAAACAAGAGAAGGCAAAGTACATAACATGACCAACCAGAAAGAAAACACGGCCTAGGATCCTGTGGTCACTTTCAACCCCTTAACATATATATGTAAGTCACAGTATCAGTTAATGTAGTCTTAACATGGCTAACCAGAAAGTGTTTTGGATGTAGACCTCATATGTAGCTTTTCGTGTTACTGACAGTATCAGTAAATGTTGTGGCAGTTTAACATGGAGCTTATCATTGGTATGAGCATAGCCTTGACTTCATCGTCTCTCATATGCGTGAGATCATCCATATCAACCTGAGAAAGATAAACTAGAACTACGTACGTTGGATCAGATTCATCATTTGCGGCCTTTAGCAATCATAGTGTTGTGCTATAATTAGTAAACTCTTTTCCCATGTCTTGCTATGGTATATATGGAACAACAACCACCACTAAAGCAGAGAACAAAAAGTCAGATCAATGATCCCTGCTTCATGATTCAGATTAATACCATCTGATGATCACTTGTGAGGATATAAAGGTTACGGTGTGTTTTATATTTAGGGTTTAATGATGTTCTGAGTGTGTGGAGTATGACTGGCTGGTTGGATTATATATAAATTTGTATACAAATCTTTTTAGGCTTCCAATGTAAGAGTACAATTTACCTTGCCATCTCTTGTATTTGCCATCCCTTACATAAGAGTAATGGTTTTGTCATCACTCATCAGGGTGTAACATTTTATTTTATTGTTTAGAATCATCTAAAACTTAAAACCAAGAGATAAAATGGAATGTTAACATTCTCTTGAGGCAAACCAAGTGATCAAGATGTTTCTCTCTGCTGCCTTTGATCGGCCTTCCAAATACTTTTCTGAAAAGTTAATATGGCTGTACGCATCAAGAGGAAAATGTTGGCTGTAATTGATTTCTTGCTTGCTCTCAAGTATTTCAGAAGCTTGCAACCAGTGCAGTCCCTAAATATTTAGAGGCCCTAAAGCAAATATGAAATAGCGTGGCCTTCATACATTTTGACAAACATAAATATTGTTTTTTTTATAATATTTTTCTAATCAAAAATATATAAGTTATATATATATATATGTATATATTTTGTTTCAGAATATTGTTGATAGTACATCTCAAGCTTTCGGTAGTATCTCAAACTTGAGAACTTTATAAACACATAAATGTATAAAATAAAAATCCAAAAATAAAAATAATATGCAACATATAAATTTAATCAAGTATGACCAAATATATAAAAAAAGAATTACTCTAAGATAATGTCTAAAAAAATTGTGTTATCAAAATCATTTTTAAAAGAAAAATTGTAAAAAATACTATATTCATGATACTATCACTTTTTATATTTACTTTAATTATTTTTATCCTTCTTAATAACCTATCCCATTATAGATAGGAGAGGCTTGTTTGAGCCCATATTAGTAAGTACTATTACTCATTACTCGCTTGGACCATTTTCATTACGTATAATTGATATTTTTGAAATTATTTTACCATATTTACACTAGAAACCAATGAACTTTAAGACTATATAGTAGGCGATAAATAAATAATCTCACGCGAACATATCATATGTTGTGAAATGCTAATTTACAGGTTTTCAAATGGATCCACACCTTCTGGATATTTGAAACTAAATTAATCTGTTAATGGTAATCCCCAAGCCAATTTATATGTGTTTTATTCGAATTGTAAAATTTCGACTTTATCTTTGTCCGAATAAACGAAGGTAAATAAATTGGCCACTGAAAATAACTGAAGTCTATAAATCACCAATCGTGATTATTTCCATTTAAAAGCTATCTTCATTATTACTTTATAAAAACTCAAAGTTAACAAATCTAAAATTAAATAAAAAATTGATGATAAGTGCTTAAAATAATTTCATATATTTTAGTATCTGTCAGCAACATATATATATATATATATATATATTACAAACAAAAATCAAAATGGCTCTTGCAAACTATCCATCATCCTGGCCTATATTTGTCAAGTTACCTTGGTCATCCACAGCTCCAAGATTGAAGCAAATGGGTCAAGGCATGAAGGAGCAATTCAGGGTAAGGGGGGTCTATATATCCAAATGATATCAAGTTGTTCACACCCAGCTTTTTCAAAGTCAAAACTGTGTTAACAAGGCTTGATCTAAGTATCTCAGGAGTCTCCCTGTAGATGAAGTCATTGAAAGTCTGCTCAGTGTAGAGCCTGAAACATTTTCCACTGGCACGTTTTGCTCTCTGGTCAGCACTTGCGCGTGATATTGGAGACACCAACCTGAACTCGACACCAGTGCGAAAGTTGTAAACCTTTTTCCTGGAGAAACCAGGATCAACCACATAAACAATCCCCTCCATGGACAAAGAAGTCTTAGCAACCTTGGTGGAGACGACGATCTTTCTCACTGGATGTGGTGTAAGGAGCGAAGATCTTGTGTTGCTGGGCTGGTGGAAGAGAGGAATACAAGGGCACAACTGTGACTTGATCTCCAAGACTACTTACAATTCTGCTGCAAGCTTGTTCAATCTCTTCTTCCCGGTCAAGAAAAACAAGAACATCACCTGGTGGTTCACACATGTGAATCTCGATAACTTTGCTTATAGCAGCCTCGAGATAGTCCATCACCGGTTCTCGAGTGTAACAAGATCTATATACAGAAATAAATACATTTAGCGTCAAATTTAAATTTTTCAAAAAAACATTTATGCTTTCCAAAATCTAACCCTAAGAACACATACAATACTACAACATATGTTGGCAAAACCTAAACCAAAGAATATCATGACTCACTACTTTCACTCATCTATGTTGAAACAAATTAAATTTTGTTATATCTTAATTTATATTTCTTTAAACATACCGTTAATTACATGATTTCAATTTTTCACTTACCAAAATATATTTTACAAAATTTTTAAATTATTTTTAAGAATACTATACTAGACGACTTACTAGTAAGTCGTCCAGACGACTTACTTGTAAGTCGTCTAGACAGAAGACTTGCGGGGGGTTAGAAACGTAAAAAAAAATTCCGTTTTTTTTTTTGTTCACAAGGAGCTGGTTGTAATTTCAATAGCCTTTTAGGTTACTTTTGCATTTGATTCAAGTTTGGGTTTACTTTTGCATTTCAAATCAAGTTTTAGGTCAGTTTTGGCAAAAAACCCGTTTACAAATATCCTAAAGTTCCACCAAAATCTTCATAATACTAATTCCATTTAAGTTCCACCAAACCCGTTCTCCAATAAACGCCCATGTATTATAAATATATAATGACACTGCTTGAAAAAACAATATTGAAAATAACAATAATTACTTGTGGGAAACCACTTTATATTCAGCTAATCCACAAGTAACGTGGATTTTCCCTATTTACACTGACAATAATAGATACCCTTTTGTCAACCACTTTCATCATTTTACCATCACAATCCTTTCCTTCTTAAGAGAAAAACAATTATAATGTATTGCGAATTCCCAATCAGTGGCCTCTCCCACTTGTGATTGCCTCACCACTACGACCGTCACATCCAACCCAAATCGTATCTTTTAAAATGTAATCTTAAATAGTCAACCCACCATGACAGAAAACCCTAACCTTCATGCATATATATAGAAACTCTCTATATTATTCGTCTTAAGGGTACTTAACTAAACCCATAGACCGAAGCTTGTATAAATTATCTGTAGAGGTAAGTTGTGCTCATTTCATGTCAATATAATTGGATCAAGAACTCTATTTATTTCTAAACCACTCAGTTTTTCTTCTGCAGATCATAATATAAAACCGAGATGAGGGTAAAACTTAAGCTTATTTTAGTTGCCATCACGTTGGTGATGATCATTGTATGCTCTTGTTTGGATGCGAGGACAACCATTCCACGAGAAAACAATCAAGAAAAACCATAAAATATCCCGAGAGATGACATGGAAAGAAGAAGGTTTAGCTGAGAAATAGAGCACTCCAGAAGCAGTGTGGAGAATCACCATTACATCCCAAGACAAGATTTCAACAACTACGGACCCGGAGGCGATAACAATGGAGGTGGTGGGGGATAACTAAATGAAATCATGAAAACCAAATCAATATATATATATATATATAATATATAGTTGTCAAAGAAAATATATTATATAACAAATAAAACATGGATGTATAAAAAAGGATGTGTATGTGAAATTATATTGTATGACACTGTATGAGTCCTCTTATGTTTAATAAGCCCTCTAGTTATGATCTTTTCTTAGATATTATTGTACTGTGTTTTTCCCTATGTAAAAATAAGATATTCTATTGCAGAAAAACATATTATGAACTTCAATTGTTATTGATGATATGGCGATCTCAAGCCTCTGGATTCCATCCATTCTCACCTCTGTTACCTGCAGTGGTGATCTCGTTTCCCCTAGCTTAGGACATCTATACTACTTGCTTTTTCAAGTTTCTCAACTATGATTGCAAGTCAGTGTGTGTCATGATAATCACCAATTGATATTCTTCCCACAGTATCTCTTGTTATCAAACTCAAGAACACAAACTTGTAAACTCGATAAGAAACTCTTCTTATTAAACTCTTGAGGAAAATCACTCAAAACCTCAAAGCTAAATAAACTCTCACACATTATGCAAACTCTTGCATATGTTTATATAGCCCCCCTTTTATCCTAATCTCATTAGGATATATACAACAATAGATAACTCCAAATCTACTTATATTTAGATAACTTGTCAATCAAGTTATTCTCAAGTTTATCTCCAACAATCTCCTCTTTAAACTTGAAATGAACTTGACTGACGTCTTGAACTCCCATCAACTCCCTCATCTCCTTATGCTTGATTCTTCCAAGTGCTTTCGTCAGTATATCAGCTCTCTGCTTGTCACCGGGTACGTGTTGAACTTCAATGAGATCACGCTCAACACATTCGCGTATAAAATGGTAACGCCTGTGGATATGTTTGCTGCGGCCGTGGAACACTGGGTTCCTAGTCAAAGCCATAGCTGATTTGTTGTCCACGAGCACTGTTACAATCTCACGTGTCTTGCCAGTAATCTCCTCGTATAGGTCTTGTAGCCAGATCGCCTGTTTAGCCGCTTCCGTAGCTGCCATGAATTCTGCTTCGCATGAGGATAGTGCGACTGTCTCCTGCTTCGATGAACACCACGTTATTGGACTGTCTTCCAAATAGAACACGTGACCTGCAGTGCTGCGACCATCATCTTCATCAACAGCATGAGAACTGTCGCTAAAACCTATCAGCTTGCCTTTGTCTCCTCGCTTAAAACAGAGACCATACGAGGTGGTTCCCTTAATGTACCTCAGCACTTGTTTAAGTGCTGCTCCATGGGACTTCTTGGGTTGCTGCATATACCTACTCAAGACGCCAACTGAGTATGAAAGGTCTGGTCGGGTGTGAAGCAAATACCTGAGGCATCCAATGTTTCTGCGATACTCTTTCTCGTCTATGTCTTCCTCGTGAATTCCCTTTGAGAGTTGCAGACCTTGTTCCATTGGTGTTTGTGCGGCGTTGCAGTCATCCATCTTGTTCTCACTTAGAATCTTCTTCGCATACCTTTCTTGGTTTAAGGTTATTCCTTGCTCAAACTGACGCACCTCTATTCCGAGGTAGTATGTTAACTTCCCCAAGTCACTCATCTCGAATTTCTTAGACATGCTCCTCTTGAAATCTGTTATCATCTCCAAACTTGTCCCTGTAACCAATAGATCATCAACATAGACAGCCACCAGAAGTAGTTGATCTTTTTCCTTTTGTCTATATAACGCTGGTTCTTTTGAGCACTTGAAGAAACCGAGTTGCTCAAGTACTTTGTTCAACTTCTCATTCCACGCCCTCGGTGCCTGTTTTATACCATACAAAGCCTTGTTCAGTTTGAACACTTTCTCTTCCTTTCCTTTGACTACATAGCCTTCGGGTTGAGTTACATAGACGACTTCCTTTAAATCGCCGTGGAGAAAAGCCGTTTTTACATCCAGATGATGTACTTCCCATCCCTTAGACGCTGAGAGTGCTAATAAGAGGCGGATGGTCTCGATGCGTGCAACCGGCGCGAAAACTTCTTCATAGTCGATCCCATGCCTCTGTATGTATCCCTTCGCCACCAGTCTAGCCTTGAACTTGTTGATGCTCCCATCTGAGTTTCTCTTGATTTTAAACACCCATTTCAACCCTATCGCCTTAGCTCCTTTTGGGAGATCAACAAGATCCCAAGTTTTATTCCTTTCGATCGAGAGTATTTCATCATCGCAAGCATCTCTCCACACCTTTTCTTCCTTTGCCTCTCTGTAGCTCCATGGTTCGTCATTCAGACACATTAGCAACTCTTCACCCTCGAACTCTGCTAGCAATACATAATCCTCTAAGTAACTTGGTTTCTTGCTCTCTCGGCTTGATCTTCTTAACACAATGGGATTAGTATTGTTATCGTCAGACTCGTTATCATCACTGCAACTTTCTTCTGCAGCTTCATCCTTGTCACTATCCCTCACGTCTTTAATCATAGCACCTGTTTCTTCTTCATTCACGCTTATACCTCTGTTTCCAGAGTCACCAAAAGATATGGTAAACACACCAGACGCATTCTCCACCTCTGTTTCACTCGACTTCCAGTTCCATCCTTGGCTCTCATCGAACACGACGTCTCTACTCACCACCACCTTGCGACTCGTTGGATCATACAGCCTATAAGCCTTTGATCCTGGCTCGGTTCCCAGATGCACTAGCTTCCGTGATCTGTCGTCTAGCTTCTTGAGATGGACATTGTCTATTTTAGCGTAACCCAAACAACCAAATACCCGCATATGCTCAATGTTTGGTCTTTTCCCTTTATACATCTGATATGGAGTCTTAGATAGAACTCTCGTAGCTACACGGTGATAGTGTATGTGGAGTGTCTCACAGCTTCCCCCCATAGATAGTTTGGAACGCTCATGTGTTTAAGAATACTCCGTGTCATTTCAAGTAGAGTTCTATTTCTTCTTTCAACAACCCCGTTTTGTTGAGGAGAATAAGGAGCAGTCAAATGTCTTGCTATGCCGTTTGTCTCGCAGAACGTCTGAAACTCCGTGGAGCAGAACTCTCCGCCTCGATCTGTCCTGAAAGTCTTTATGCTTGCTCCTGTCTCTTTCTCCACAATCTCCTTGAATCGTTTGAACTTCTCAAACGCCATCTCCCTTCTCCTTGAGTAGGATCGACCACATGTAACGTGAGTGATCATCAATTAGAACAAAGATGTATCTGTTCTTCGCCGGTGTAGAGGGAGCAATAGGTCCGCAGAGGTCCCCGTGTATCAACTCTAAAACATGACTTGCGTGATATGAGGTTGCCTTTGGGAATGAGTTTCTTGCGTGTTTTCCAAGCAAGCACGAAGAACATGTCTCTCTCCCAATGTACACGCTCGGTATTCCGCTGACAAGCTCCTTCTTTATCATAGATTTCATTGAGTCTCTTCCGATATGGCCCAACCTCGCATGCCACCTATCACTTTCGCTAAGAATCTCTGTCTTCAAACACTTCTGTTTCGTACCATCAATAAGAACTTTATATAGTCGATTCTGAGATCGTTTGGCTTTTGTGATCAGCTTCCATCCTTGTCATGCAGTGTAAGACAATCACCTCTCATTCTCACATCACAACCCGACTCCGTGGCTTGGCCTAGGCTGATAATATTACTTCTCAGGTCAGGGATATAGTACACATCAGCTAAGACTCTTTTCTCTCCATTTGTAGTGATGAACAGAACTGATCCTTTCCCTTTGATGTCGATCCGTGAATCATCACCAAAACGCACCTTCCCCGTGATCGTTTCATCAATGGACCGAAAATAAGCTCGATTCCCAGTCATATGGTTGCTCACACCATTGTCTAAATACCATGTATTTTCTCCACCCTGGTTTGTTTCGAAATCTTTTCGGTTCATGTTCTGTTCGTTGAGAAGAATTACTTCATGCATCATCAGATTTTCAGTTTCTTGCGTATCATTATCGTTCGTCTCCTGAGCCTCTTGTAACTTTAGGAGTCGATCGGGACAGTCCATGGCAAAGTGTCCAGTCTTGTCACATCTAAAACAGACAATCTTGGAGAGATCACGATCATAGTTGTAGGTGTAACGACCATGACCTCTTCCTCTGTTATTAAAACGTCCTCCTCTGCCTCGACCCATGTAGTTATTGTTGTCACGGTTCTGTTGTGGCTCGTTGTTAGCATACATAAGCTTTGTCTGATTCTCCTGCTCATCTTCTTCCTCCTCTGCTACACGTTCCTTAAAAGCTTTCATACGTACCACTATATCTTCGAAAGGAGTGCTTTTTAGATCGAGAACTTGCTCCAAAGAGGCCACCATGTGTATATATTTCTTTCTTGGAAGGCTCTTAAGAAATTTCTTGACCAGTTTGCTCTCTTCTATGCTCTCACCCAAAGCAGCAGATTTCGAAGTTATCTCAGTAAGTTTCCCAACAAACTCCTCGATCGATTCTGTCTCTTTCATCTTTAACCGATCAAACTCTAAGCTTAGGGTCTGTAACCGTGCTTCTCTAACTCTGTCAGCTCCTATGTTTCTTACTTTGATAGCTTCCCAGACCTTCTTTGCTGTGCCTAAACCTCCAACCTGCAGTATCAATGCCTCCGGGATGGATTGAAACAGAAGCGCCACCGCCATGTTGTTCTTCTTCACGTCATTCGTTTCTGTTAAAACTTCTTCCCAGACCTCATGAACCTTTAACAAAACCTCGATCCTCATCGCCCAAACTATATAGTTTGTTGTCTTTAGCATTGGACAACGAATAGAGGAAGACCCCTCCTTAGGTTTCGTGTATGGCACGAGATCTCCCATCGTTCACGCTTGCTCTTGATCGTCTTCACGAGCTCTGATACCAATTCTTGTTATCAAACTCAAGAACACAAACTTGTAAACTCGATAAGAAACTCTTCTTATTAAACTCTTGAGGAAAATCACTCAAAATCTCAAAGCTAAATAAACTCTCACACATTATGCAAACTCTTGCATATGTTTATATAGCCCCCCCCCTTTTATCCTAATCTCATTAGGATATATACAACAATAGATAACTCCAAATCTACTTATATTTAGATAACTTGTCAATCAAGTTATTCTCAAGTTTATCTCCAACACTATCATTTCAAGTTACCTGCTCGGATTCCTGGTTGATAAAACTATAAACCAAAGACAAAAAGATTCGGTCGAAGAAACATTAAATACTTGTTTTCGTTCTCGTGTCGTCTAAAGCCATGTTCATTGTGGGGTTATTAGGTGGGATTTTTAATTTTTGATTTTTTTTATTTTTTCAATTTTTTATTTTATTGTTAAGAATCGGTTTTTAAAACTCTTATTTAAAAGTCGGTTCTTAGTTTTTCTTAGTTAAAAACTAAAAAACGGCTCTTAACAAAAGTTAAGAACCTCACTTAAAAACCCTGCAATAAACATGGCCTAATGCACTCTTCTTTACGATACTATGCGCTTTTAACTATCGAAGGTAAGCTCCTATTATTGATGGATTTTATAGAAACCCATTAAGCCCAATTAAACCTGACTTCTATCTTTCCACCATACTTAAAATTAAAATACTCATTCAACTTAAATTTGAGAGACAATATAATGTGTGTCATGTATTAAATTAAGTGGGGGTAATTAAAATGGCTGGAGATTTCTTGTAAAATAAATTAGCCATTTCATTGGCTAGCATGACGTGGTTACTAGCTAAACCTCTTTTTAGCATACATAAGTAATGTCTTTATTAGCATATTTTCTTCTAGCAAGTTCAGGACCGAGCTGTCAAAACTCCATTTTCATTCAAAAGAGTTCATAAATCAAACGAATTAAATGAAAACTTTGACTTTTGCCATTGACAGAAATTGTCAGGATATCTATATAAAACAACGGTCTATATCTTTTTATTTGTCGACCAACAAGGGTCTCACTGTATAGCATTTATATGTATAGCATTTATAGAGACTAGACTAAAAATGTGGATAAAAAATTGTTGACAGACGTTTTCAATAGAAAACTACAGTTCGACTGTATAGCATTTATAGAGTACAAATATAGAATAAAAAATTGTGATTACTCTACTTCTCTCTACTATTTACCAGTTAAGTGAAAAAGGAAGATTTTTTTTTACTTTATTTCTAGCTAGAAATAATCATTTATTTTGTCTTTTATTAGGAATTAATTAGTATAACTAATGAAAAAACAATATGTAATAGAAACAGTATATTACATAAATATTATGCTTTCATAAATATATTTAATAAAATAATGGGTAGAACAGTAAATAATTTATGTATAAAAGAATTTTGAGTAATAAAACCCCTTAATTGAAGATGAATTATAAAATAATCTCAACTAAAAATTTAACAAAAGAAATTCTCAATTTTAATTTCATTAATAGTTCCTAATAGTTGTTAACTGAATAATAAAGAGTATCATATTTATAGTAATGGTCTTCCAATCAAGACTTTAGTTTGTGGTAATATCTTCCATCTCTTTAGTTGGAGTAACGTAGAATAGTAACACACAAACTATAATTATAGTTAATGTAATATTTTATTTTCTCTCAATTCTTTAACTGCTTAATTCTTTCACCTCAAGTTTACTTTGTATATATTACTCTAATATTTTACCAAGTCACACCCTAAGTTTCAGTCTTTGACTTTTGAAATTTCGATAGGGACATAAAGATGCTTAAGATAGAATATGAATACAGCCTGTATTTGTTGTTAGTGACTGAGACGCTTGATCTGTACGGTTACTATAATACTCATCGTTTGATTTCATTTGATAAGAGCCTCTGACTATCTTCTTATTTATTCTTTTTTAATAAATCAAGAAGTGTTCGTTTCACACCTATATGTTGACTGAACCGCCATTAATCGTGGGTTCGCTTTTATCCGAATTTGTTTCGAAATATTATTATTTCAATTAGTTTTGTTTTTTCCCAACCATTTCAATTAGTTTTCTTTATAATATAGTAGAAAAAATAACGGCTTCGTAACTCTTATTGAACCCGTGGTCACATTACACAATATCACAAAGTACAAATTCATAATCACATTAACCAAGGTTCTGAAAACAAAGCTTGGGTATAAGATTTAGGAAAATGATGAAATTTTACTTGACTACTTTTCTTTTTAAGGTTTTTGTTTTGCTAAATTTTGGTGCATCTTTTTAAAGTTCTTACAAAGGTTACATTTCACATTTATACTAGAAACCCTAAAACTAGTTAAAATTGATGAGACATCATCTTAAAAGCATTTTAGTGGAAGGTTACCGGTGAAGAGACAACGTAGCGGGTGGATTTAGCCTCAGATCTGAACCGTCGGGTTCCTTTGCTCCGATCGATGCTCCTTTCAAGGATATCGATTAAGATTAGGGTTTCTCCGTGGTGGTGGAAGCGAGACGTTTAAGGGGTGCGACTAGGTCAATCATTTCACCTTTTTAAACCGATAAAACTGTCAGATTTGTTGTACTTTTACCCTCTTCTCTCTCTCGCAATCTTTTTATGTGTTTAGATCCGATGAGATTTTTTCGTGCGTGAGTGGAATTTGTTGTCTTTCTCCCAACTTTTTTCGTGTAGATTAATCTCTCCAATGGAAGTCGCTCAACATCTCGACTTAGCTCTTTGGATTCCTATTCGGCGGCAGTCTTAGCTGATGTGGCCTTTCGATTCCGGTGGACTGGTTGGTGGTGGTGGAATCTCTTTTGTCTTTCGGTATCCAGTTTGTAGAGTTTCGAGTCAACCTGATTTGGATGAAACTTGTTATGATTTTTTGGTTTAGTTGTTTTTTTAATTTATTTTCTATTTTCTTAAACATCATGTTATCTTCTATAAAAAAACAAAAAAAGAATAATACGATGAACCTTAAAGATAACAATTACTACAAAATAATAAGTCAACAAAAGAGGACAAAGGAGGCCTGAATAAGGGAGAGCAACAAGATGAGGATCAACTCGATGTACCGGTGCCGTACGCCCAACGTACGTTATCATATCTGCAATCTGTCAACACTAAGTGACACTTTGGTTGCTACATATATATGTGATACTATCATTGTGAAATTAGTATAAGTCAAACAACAAAAAGTTTTGCCGCAGGTGCCGGGAGGTGGCATGGTCCTTAATTTAGGAGCTAAAAAACCATGCAAAATTAAATCTGATGAAAATGAAAAAAAAAGTTTAATTTTTGCGTCCGTTACTTTTGTAAATTGAGAGTTTAAAAGAAAAAAAAAACATTTGTGTGCTATTTTTTCTTTTCTAGGATTGTAAAAATAGAAAGAATGTCAACAGAAAATCTATATAGTATATTTGACTGTTAGCCTTTTTAAGAAATATATTTTTAAAATTTTCAAGGAAATATTTTTAATATTTTTTTATTTAGACTTAATAAAATATATTTCTTCAAAATCATAATTACAAGTCTCTTTAAGCCAGTAACTGACCAAATGGTTCATTAACATTTTCAAAACAAAAGGTTTGAGATTTCTTTTGCTTAAAAGAAAAAAAAATAGCGCATAAATGGTTCTTTTTTTCTTTTAAACACCAATTTACAAAGTAACGTTCGCAAAAAGTTTGAGATTTTACTTTTAAACTGTGCTTTCTACCAATTAATTGTGACAAATATATCAAAAATCTTCAATGTTGAGGTGTAAATAAACAATTTGTCGTGATCATACATATTTTGCATAGATCATTGCGGAATGGATAAAGTTTCTTGTTGAAAACTTATCTTATATTTGTCTCATAAGTTAATAGGACAATTCAGATCGCAAAAGTAACAACTTTTAAAGAAACCTATTTATTTTCATTTCTCATGTAAAATGTATTTATTACAAAGAAAAAGAGTTGTGCTTTACAGAAAAAGAACAATTCAAATTACACAGCATGAATTTTTAATAAGGGTGCTAAAGTATAGAACGCAATGGAACTACGTTAGAAATTCATCTTATACTAACACAATAATCAAATGAGTGGAGTTGCAAACATTACACTGTAACCATATAATTGCAAACATGTATCAGAAGGCAGCTGAAGAGTGGAGAGATTAGGGTTTGACTGAAGGTGATTAATCTTTTTGCACTAAGAAGTCTAGGCCACGAATCTAATAATTATAAAGATTAATAAAGAAAATATTTACAAAGATTGGTGCAAATGAACCGTCAAATATTGATTTTTATAAGACAAATCAGATAGCGCAAATAAAACCTTCAGACATGAGTTTTCATATCTATATAATCATTATTATAAGGGCAAATCTCCCAAATAACCCTTTTTAAAGTTTTTGTCACAAAAATAATCCCCAAGAACAAAAATGACAAATCTAGCTTTTTTTATTTTCAAAAAATTAATTTTTTTTTTCAATTTTAAAGCTCACCCCCAAAACCCCACTCCATAACTCTAAACCCTAAGTCTAGATTAGTTAACCCAAGGGTTAATAAAATGACTAATATACATTTATACCCCTTGGATTAACTAATCTAGACTTAGGGTTTAGAGTTATGGGGTGGGGTTTCGGAGGTGAGGTTTAAAATTGAAAAAAATAAAATAAAAATTAATTTTTTGAAAATAAAAAAGACTAGATTTGTCATTTTTGTTCTTGAAGGTTATTTTTGTGACAAAAACTTTATTAGGGTTATCTTAAGGTATTTCTCTTATTCTTATTATAATTGGTAATATAATAATAAATTAGCCTTAGATAAATATAACAAAAGTGTAACTGAATTTTTTTTTTTGAAGTTAAAGGATCACATAATTGGCAAGGCTATGTGGTAAAAGGTTTTCGATTATACATATACTTCAAAGGCGATATTTTGACTTTTTGTTACCGTTGTTGTATTTTAAGTCTCACCTTTTTTGAAAACTATTTAAGACTCACCTTTGAATGGATATTTATTCTATTTTAAAAAACAAATAATTTTAACCATAGTACTCTTTAGAAACTAATTAATAAATAAAACATAGTTTAGTGATTAGTATATATATTAACTTCTTTGGTACAATATTTCTAACATGGGTATGACAACATTGTTACTAATCCACAATTAGTATTTCTAACATGAGTATAGACAACATTGCTACTAATCGAAAATTAGCATTTGGTTGTCTTCGTGAGGTCTTACCAAGTTGGCAAATTTTATTAATTAAAAGCCAGACAGCTTAAGTTCAAAAAAAAAAAAAAAGCGAGACAGCGTGCTCCATGACATATACAAACATCTACAACGTGATGTTGTCAACGACTTTTACATCACTTATCTGTTTCGGAGTTGGATATCTTATGCATTAGCATCCAAGAAAGTTTTTTTGTTACCTCTTCCAAATATTTAACAATTCATGTAATACCATACGCTATAAGATAACGATTATTACGATCGGTAGATCTGCCGGCCTATATCGCCAAAACCACTACTCGATAGTCGATATGGATGTACATTATTTGGCTCTGGCTATAACGATAAATCAATCCAGAGTTACAGTAATTCAAGCTAAATTGGTCAGATCGATCGTGTAAGAGGATCTTTGGCCATTGAGTTAGAGATTCTCAAGTTGAATAACCGTTAGGACAAAACTAATATTAGATAATGTAGTTTCGAGCATAAAAGATTATGTGGCTTCGGAAAAAAAAATTAGGCCTCTTCTAGACCCTTGTTAATAGAACTCGACCTATGCAACGGAACCTAAATTTTTTTTCATATGCAAGAAAGTTATTAGCTGACTATTTTTAAAAAGATTAATAATCCTAAATTGCCCAAATTATCCACCAAAATATATGTATTCCCACCAACCCCCCTCCCAAGGAATTGCGACATTTCCACACTATATATATTATGGTACCAAAAATAAAAGGGGGAAAACAAAAACCCAAAAAGCAAACCTGTGATAAGAACAAGACTAAGACTGCACGTTTTGTCGTCAGTAGAGTCTTGCTTTCTCCGATTCATTGGGAACAACAATGCTCACCATAATGAAGACGACGAAGGGTCTATTGGACTTCCATGCATGGAGTCACGGCCGAGGGAACAAGTTCTTCTCCTTCTCTGTCCAAGACGGTGAAGATGGCCCCATCACACGTACCAGCCGTTTTGATTGATCCAACAGCTTAAGTTCGCCTTGCCGGTTGACTCAGAACATAGAGCCACAGTGTTCAAACCATTTTCATTTGCGAAGCCACACATGAGGAGCTGTTCCACTTAGGATGGATCTCTTTCTTCACTTGCTTTATATCCACTTTTGCCCGCCGCACCTGCTGTATCCCATCATCAGAGATAACCTTGATTTGACCAAAAGTGATATCGGAAACGCAGGAGTCGCCTCCGTTCTGGTGCATTTTCTCGAGGCTCGCTTATGGAGCTGTTTGTGAC
>CAJHQP010000467.1:0-189166 GCA_905132765.1 Moricandia arvensis
TGGTCAGGGTCCTTTTCAGTTGAGCTAATGACCTCTGGTATCGTTGCTGGACGTTACGAACCTTAACAAATAGGCAATGTGGAAAAACACCAATCTGCCATTTACATTAAAAAAAAAAGAAAATGGGAAGAAACGTCTTTTTACACTTTACGGGATAGTTTATTTTCAATCTTTTCGAGTTGTGATATATAGAAAAGTAACCTATTGTCACCAAAGTGCTCTTGATTTTCGTCACCTATCAAGTTAGTGTAGAACGCTAATTCGAACTCTGGGATTAAGTGTGCTCTGTTGCTTATTGTTGTTGGCGAGTAGCTGAAAGGATATGTGATACCTTAGCGTGAGAGTAAATTTTAGTGCAAACGAGTACGTCGGTCTGAGTCGAGGCCAAGCACGGGGAAATGTCACGTGGGTGCATTGCAGCGGTCAGTAAACAAGACCTTCAAGTCTTTGGAAATTTATGCACTGACCGTCTGGGACGAGCATGGGGCCACGGGTCGATGAGCGTGGCATGATAGACCTTAGTCATGTGGGTCGGCCAAAGCTATTAACAGGTTGGTATCATAAGCCAGGTGTTAGCATCTCGTCTGGACCCAAGACTGGCGTGATAGTATACGCCTAATTATTACCAGTTTGTAGACGCTCTGTCTAGGCTCTATTTAGAGAGTACTCTATTATGTATGTCTAGGCTATGTTTTGGAGTATTTACAGATCCATGAACATTATGGAGATATATCGAGATACTTGGATTTTTTTCGAGTATTTAGAGAAGAAGAACCGTAGATGATCATTTAAGGAGTCGAAGTACAAGAATGTCGTCGATCGACGACACAACCTGGCGTCGACCAATGTTAAAAGACCAAGGTCGATCGATGTTGCACACTTGCCATTGATCGACATCCAAATCGCAGATAACCGATTCAAAGTCCAAGTTAGAGACAAATGAAAAAATGCCCTGGACGAGTTTTGACCTAAGTTTTAAGGTTTTTATATTTATGCCTTATATAACCAGGGTGCATGTGTGCATGAAGTGCAAAGTTTTTGTGCACAAGGAGTTTTAGTTTCTATTATAGTTATAGGGAGATGATTCATAACTCCTTAGAGATATTTCTATTGGAACCTTAATATTTTATCTATGCATTATATTCAGACTATTATCCTTTCTTTAATTATGCATGAGTAGTTATCAACTAGATTTATAGTTGAATGTATAACAATCATGGATTAGCCCAAAAGTAGGATTGCTAGGTTAAGTTAATATCCATCAATTGAGTTGTGCTTCACGCTGCATTCTAGAGTAGCTAACTAGGATCTCGAAAGTAGGATATGGACGACTACGAGAGTAGGTTATATGCCAAAATAGACTCCATTGAACTAGGCTGTTAGGTGCATGCGAGAGCTGGTCTAATAAGTCTGGTGGACTTATCAAAAGTCGTTCACACTTCCTTATGATTTCACCGTCAATCGACATCTGGCCTTAGCCGTCGATCGATGGTCTTTCCTTTTGCTCGCATACGAGAATTGGAGTTAAAAGTTCAGAATAGTTAATATTTGAGTTCTAGAATATTTACATTAATGTGCCTCCTATTCCATATAATCCATTAACCTTGAAATCCTAGACCTAGTATATTTAAATTTACATCTAGTTAGTTTATTTGCATATATCCATATTTGCATTATCAGCATATTTCCACATTACATCCCTACTTCTTGATGAGGAATATTTTCTTAATTAATTGTTCACCACTAATATATATATTCACCTAGCTTAGTCTTTAGAAATAAAAAATCTATTGTATGTCATTGCTCTCTGTGGATTCGATCCATAAGTACTACACCTGATTTCTCTTGGCAAGAGTATTATTTGTATGTTAGATTAGGGTTAATTTGATAGTTAATTGTTTAGAATATTTATACCCTGCTAGAACAATAAAACACACCATGTCAAATTTGGCGCCGTTGTTGGGGAGCATTAATCGCCATTAGATTTAATTTCTAAGATTTAGTCTAGGTTTTTTACTACTTTTCAAGTTACTAATTTTTCTTTTCCTTTCTTTTTCATGTGCATGCAAAGAAGCACCAGGAGCAATAAAGGACACGAACTACTATTCTATAACCCCAACAAACTCGAACGCATGATCCGCAAAGAAAGACGACAATCATCGATCGACATCACCTATACTGCGTCGACCGACACTTCTTTACGAACAGCATCGCCCGAAATCAGAAATTGAGAATCAACTGACACTGATAACATAGCAACGATCCACAGCAACTTACCCACATCGATCGATAGAAGTAGACGAGTTCAGATGGTTGCCACATTAATATTGGTTCGTGATGAGAATGGAAACCTACATGACCTCGATGTTCATCTGCGTAATACAGTAGGTCAAAAGATCACGGAGAAAATAGAGGCTGGAAAGAAGCACAATTTCAATGCATTGATTGGTGATTATTTTTTGGCAGGAAGTTAAGAGGGAAAAGCTCGAAGAAGGAGATTTTCATGTGGAAAGTTCTATGTTATTTGGCAGTTCGCACTGGTATCGATCGACACCAAGCAACGAGCATCGATCGACAAAAATTCCAGCAGTATCAGTAGCTTCATGTGAATTGACTAGCGTTGATCGACACCGCACACGAGACAATCGACCGACAGAGAGATAAAGGTATCGATTGACAATGCGACCTGAGCATTGATTGACAAATGAGAAAGCCGGTTCGACTGCCAAGCATCACTGCGAATTTGATTGTGGCATCCAACTAAAAGTTTCAGAACATAATACTGACACGTCTGAAGCTATGGTCTTGATAGAGAAGATGAGAGACACCCCCAAGAGGAAGCAAAAGATCCCCAAACATCACGCATAGAAGCCAATGAAAATAGATGGATAGCTTCGCCAAAAGAGTTTCAAATTCTTTTAGATACTCCTTTTGATGTAGCTTATTATACTCACAGGTTGTGGATATTTTTCAGGGAAACAAGGGAGACAAACGATGATATAGAGATGACCTTCAATCATCTGAGAGAGAGTATAAAACAGAGGACTTATCTGAAGAAGAAAAATGATCTTGGGAAATTCGTGGTTCCATGCTTCATCAAGGGTAACGAATACCCCAATGCCCTGTGTGATACTGGATCATCAGTGATATTATGCCAAAAACTATGGCAGAGGAGCTGAACCTAAAAGTGGAACCCTCCAATGATTCTTTCACATTTGTAAACTGCTCAAAAGTGAACTCATGAGGGATGGTAAAAGATGTTCTAGTACAGATTAACAACACCTTGTCCTGTAGATTTCTACGTGATGGGACATCAGATAGATTGAAACTCTTCACTACTACTTGGGGAGCATTCATGGCTACCATGGAGCTATCAGCGATATAAAATTAAACAGGTTGTGTCTATCTCTAATTGATCAAAATATTTTCTATGAACCTGTCAAGAATAAGAGCAAGGCTACTTTGATTGAATTGTGTATGATGCAGAACTTGTGGCCACATGCTTATGTGATTATAAGTTCAATGAAGAGTTGGAAGATGGAGCATCGATCGATACCCAGCCCATACAATCGATCGACGAGTTTGCAGTTCAGCAATCGGTCGACACAAGCCTTCGTTATCTATCACAACCTTACTCCAGAACTGATCAGCACTGCAACACAAATGGTGGTTACAACCCAGCCTACCTCGAGTACGACAAAAATTACAGAGAGGAAGAGTTGATTGAATATCACAGCTTAACATCATAAGACTCTGGCTGGGTGATGAATGAGACAATGGATAATCGAGCATCGATCAACGGCAACTCCTGGCTATCAAACGACATCAGACACGAACTAGAACACAAACTTGGAGCAGAAGACACATATATTGGTCGTCTTAGACCAGATGAGTTCGAAATTTTCAGAGACCCAGAGGGACGTGCACGGGCTCTTTATGGCAGAATCTACATATATCTAAGGAGGATGTAGCAGATGCCTTTATTATGGCTAATGGATCGGGTAATTTATTTGAACAATACAGCAACAATCGGTCGACGCGCATCTTACAGCGTCGATCGACATTGAGGAGCAGAATAATGAGACGATCCGTAATGTTCCATACACTTCCAAGCATCCTAGATCGATCGACAGCATCCATCAAGCATCGATCGACATCACCTTTCCGGAGGTACACAAACTTCGTCCTTCCAATGCCTATATTCAGAAAGTCCACAATCGATCGATTGGAACAAACCACTATCAATTGACTGGCGTTTCGAGCAAGGTACGAGAGATTTTGATGCTAAGGGCAACAAAATTTTCCATTGGGAAAAGAAAGATGAGTATGGAATCAACAAAAGATGAGAATGGTAATGCACGAGCTACAGACGAAAGAGTAGTAAATCTGCAAACTGAAGACATCAGAGCAGTTCTAGAAAGAGCTAATATGTTTGAGCAGAGCTAATATGTTTACCAGAACATGCAACAAAGATCTCTATGTCTATGACGAATCAAAGGACATAGAGCAGAGCAGAGATTGATGATATTGTGCATGAAATCTACAAAGCTCAAGAGATTTCTACTATCCTATAGACACCTGCTTCACCGGTTTGTCTACACTCATGGATGAGATGAAGAAAGATTTGGATATTGTTCAGAGACAGCATGTAATTGTGGCAAACGGATTGGCATCGATCAACGAAACATCAAGCCATCGATCGACACTGACCCCAATGGACAGAAGACCGCAGCAGAAATACAATTGGAAGATATGCTCGATGAGATTGCTTTTTCTCAGAGCCTGATGAAGGAAGTCATTTCTCAGCAATTGGAGGATATATCAGAGAATACAACTGCCAGACTTAGAATGCTACAACACAGTATTGGGAACCTACAAAGGGGAACACATTCAATGGAGGTTGCTAGAGAGGTTATAAGGAATGAGAAAACCAGAAGAGATGAGGCAATGAGGAGCTTCATTGGTACATGGTTTCATAAGAGCAAAGAAGATGCATACATTTGCTTTTCAAGTGTTGATCCACCCTCCATACTGGTCAGAAATTTCACAACGTCGAGCTTAAGACTATAACCAAGTGCTGAGTGGGAGGCAACCCACTGTTTAGTAAGTCTTTATTCATTTTTAGTTATACTACTATTTATTTCAAGTTTTACTTTGTTTTGTAGACTGTTTGAGTCCATCATCGATCGACACCATAGTGGCACCATCAGTCGACAATGGATCGCGACCATCGATTGACCCCTCACGCCTACCATCGATCATCACTCTCTTACTGAGAGAGGTATCAAGATTTCTACTTAAGCTAGTTACTTATGATTTAATTTTCCTAACCAATCAAGGACTAACTACACTAGGGACAGTGTAATTTAAGTTTGAGGGAGGTTCGCTAAAGCTATTTAGTTTGTTTTGAACCTTATCTACTATATCTATAAGTTTTTTCAAAAGGTTTTATTGAGTCAAGAAAGAGACTATGATGAAGATTTATTATTGACTAACCACACTTTAGCACCATTCTTAGAAGGTTGTTTGCAGAGATTACTAAAGATACCAAAGTGGATCATTCTGTCACTATATCACACTTGCTTAGAAAGTTTGAAGGAACCGAAGCTGATTTCCAACACTAATCCTAATATTATGTGCTTGCTTTGGGGCTTGGCATACACTGGATCGTATTCCTTCTGCAAGTATGTAGGTACAAGTCATTGCACATTTGGTTCCCTTCTCTCTCTCTTTAGCATCTACCTAAAAGCTTAAAAGATTGAGTTGACTTCCCGAGATGCAGAGGGGTAGGTATATTACCGATGACCCCACTATTCTAATTAAGAGGAACTATCACACATTGTTGGAAGCGAGGGGTAGGTACATTACTGATGACCTCACTATTCACCCTACAACTTTTCCCAAAAAGCAAAATAAAAAAATAAAAAAAATATCGAAAATAAGATAGCAAGATGGACTGTAACGACATCATTGTCCATTAAGTTTGAGATCTAAAAATATTCAGAGAGAAAAGGGGGAAGAAAGGAACCAGAGAAGACTTTGTTCCTGGTTGTTCAGATACTTTGAGAGGTAAGAGTCCATGTGTTCTGTGATCAATAATCTCAAGGTAAAGCGTACACTTTTTTATGCAAAGAAATGAAATCAATAGAGGGGAGAGTCAGACTAGTATTTGCTAAGTTGTTAGTAGAATGGATCTGGTTGCTATACTAGGATAGGGTATATAAAATTTCTCTGCGAATGACTTGAAAGGATGTGATTGCAACAAAGTAGGGTGACAATTATACTTAGATATTTTGTGAGTCTCCGCTTTTCAAAGTCTCTTTCACAGGCTTGGTTGGCTTGAGGACAAACAAAGGATAAGTTTGGGGGAGTTAATATAGCCTATTTATTACCAGTTTTAGACCATGATATAGGCTCTATTTAGGATCTGTTATGCCGTGTCTACGCTCTGTTCCCGAGCAAAAAATTCAAGAGAAACGGAGCACTAAACCAACAAAGCAGTCCAATTCGCCGAACAACAAAGTCGGGTCGAACGAAGCCAAACAACTCGCCGAATGGGCAAGTTGGGCAGTGCAGGCCGACCAACTCGCCCGTTTGGCGAGTTGGGCAGCGTAGGACGACCAGCCTCACCCATTCGGCGAGTTGAACAGCGTGGGCCGACCAACTCCCCCGTTCGGCGAGTTGAATCAACAAGACAACCAACTCGCCAAACGGGCGAGTATGTAGCACAAACAATCCAACTCACCAAACGGGCGAGTTAGGTAGCATAAGCAACCTAACTTGCCCGTTCGGCGATTTGGATCAATCAATCTATTTTCATCTCATCCTCGTAACTCCCTCCTTTGAACTTGATCAAACTTATCTTTGTTTTGCCTTGATCGAGATTGACGTTGGAAGTTTTCTGGAAGAACTCATTCCCTCGTATAAAGATCGGATCGATCGTGTAGGACGGTAACGGTTAACTAAACACCTAGAGTTGCCTGAATTATACGAAAGATCCTAACTCTCGTCAGGGACTACGTCGTCTCAGGAATGCTCTTTCGATACAATCGCAAAAAACGCTTACGTCGAAGAACGGCTTGAGAATGTCTAAAACTCGGCGAAAGGTCCACTAGCGATATTATTCAAAATCGAGGCCAATCTTTATGATGATTTATCATTTATTTTGCAGGAGGAGATAAATGTTAAGTTCGGAAGATAAATGTCAAGATCGGAAGATAAATGTTAAATTTCCAAAGATAATTATGAAGATCAGGGCGAAAAGGAATATTTCAGCGAAGAGATAAATTCGACCGAAGGCAGAAGAGGAAAGATCAAACCACCTCTAGGAGGAGTATATAAGGACTTCGAGGTTGAGGATGCAAGGGACACACAAAAAATTCTTACTCAGAGCAAAGATAGCAATTAGGGCAATTAGGCATATTTATGTTTTACTGTTATCGAGCTGCAACTCAACTAGCTTATTCAGGTCTTACGAAGTTAGAACTAGGAACTCGCCGACGACTCTTTCCGCTTAGGTTTACATGTTGTAACGCTCAATCCACAGATTCGGAATAAGATCCTCTTTGTTTTCTTTCTGTCTTTACTACTTCATCGTTATATTGTTGTTCTCATTGTTTGGTCGCTTGACGTTTTTGGCTTAGCAGAATTCCGAGACCTCTGGGAAACTAGGTTTACTATGCCTTCCTAAATCAACGGAAATCGACAGTGCGAATTTCGGTTCCCACAGTTTGGCGCTAGAAGGAGGGGCCTTAGATTATCTAACCTGAAACACCACCGAGCGATGCCATCTCCTTCAAGGAAAGAGAAACGACCGACCCAGTCAAATCTCTCAACGATCTCCTTGTCATTGAACTGACAGTCCAGAATATCGATGTCGCGAGGATATCGGTCGACACCAAAAAGGTCGGCCAACATTATCTTCAAATACACCCTCGAGAGAATGGAAGTCGACCTATCCGGGTAGGACTTTCAGGGGAAGCTACCATGACTCTCAGCACAATCAACCTCTCGGTAAAAGCCGGTAGCATGTCAAAAATTGTGGAGTTCTTAGTCATCAAACAACCCACGTCTAAAAACGCAATCGTAGGAACCCCATGGTTTAACTCAATGCAAGAAATCCCATCGACATACCACATGTTCCTCAAGTTCCCAACCGCTCACGGAATCGAGACTATTTGGGGAGATCACAGAATCTCGCGAGTTTGCTTTGCTGCAGAGTTAAAACGGAAGATTCCGTCAGTTGACTTTCCACCTAAAAAGAAAAAGAAATCGTCTGCTGTTGACAACGCCCCAGAACAGGACGATACTGAAATCTTTTGGCAGTCGCGAGTAGCTGAAGCTTTGGAAGGAAAACGCGAACCAACCTGCGAGCCCGTTGTCTCAGTATGTTTAGACGAAGCATTCCCATATCGTTGCGTGGAGATCGGTGCGAACCTGGGTGAATCTTTGAAAATCGATCTTATAGCTTGTCTGAAGGAGAACTTTCACACATTCGCATGGGCCTCGGAAGATATGCTAGGGATTGACATCATCGTCACATGTCACGAGCTCAACGTTGACCTGACTTTCAAGCCTGTCAAACAAAAGAGACGAAAGTTGGGACAAGCACGCGCCGAGGCAGTCAACGACGAGGTCGAAAAACTCCTCAAAGTCGGGTCCATAACAGAGATCAGGCATCCCAATTGGCTTGCTAACCCAGTTGTTGTTAAAAAGAAGAACGAGAAATGGAGAGTGAGTTGATTTCACCGATCTCAATAAAGCGTGCCCAAAGGATAGCTTCCCAATGCCACATATCGACCGCTTAGTCAAAGCAATGGCAGAGAACAAACTCTTGTCCGTTATGGATGCCTTCTCCAGGTATAATCAGATTAGGATGAACCTTGACAATCAAGAAAAACAGCATTCATAACTAACTGCGTCACTTACTGTTACAAGGTAATGTCGTTCGGTCTCAAGAATGTTGGCGCAGCTTATCAACGGCTCGTCAACCGTGTATTCTCAGAACAGCTAGGAAAAACAATGGAGGTTTACATCGACGATATGCTCGTAAAATCCCTCGAGGAAAAAGATCATATCGCCCACCTCCGAGAATGCTTTGAAAGGCTAAACCTACACAATATGAAACTGAACCCCTCATGTCACCAACATGGGAAGAACTGGAATAGTCATTCCGACTAATCTTCCACGCCTCAAACAACGAAGCTGAGTATGAATCCCAGATCGCATGATTAAGATTGGCACACTGCTTAAAAATACGCAACATTCACGCCTACTGTGACTCCCAAATTGTGGCGAGCCAATACATCAGGGAATATGAAGCAATATACGCTTACTTAAAACTCGTTCGAGATTTAGCTCAAAGTTTTGACCAGTTTGCACTTACCCGGGTCCCTTGAGCCAAAAACGCTCAGGCCGATGCCCCAACCGCCCTACCATCCAGTTCAGATCCATGATTAAGCAGGGTGATTCCCGTAGAATTCATGGAACATCCTAGCATCGGACCACCTGTTGTCATTAACCTAATCGACTCTCCCGACGGTGATACCAACGAAGTCGATGACCAAGCCACGCAAGAGTTAAAGTGGAGAGAATACAGATTCGACGAACCTTGGACGAGGACAATCCTTTTGTACATTGCTGATGGAAAACTCCGAGCAAAAAAATGGGCAGCTGAAAGATTAAAACCCAAGCCGCGCTATACGTCTTGGTTGAAGGAAAACTCTACAAGGGGAGATTTTTGGGGCCAGTCATGACCTGCATAGAAGGAGAGAATGAACAAAAGATAATGGAGGAGGTCCACTCTGCGTGCTGCGGAAATCATTCTGGTGGAAGATCTCTTGCAGTCAAAATCAAACGCCACATACACTATTGGCCAACAATGAACAAAGATTGCGAGAACTTTTCGCGGAAATGAGAAAAGTGCCAAAGGCACGCCCCTACTATCCATCAATCGGTAGAGGTCTTCTCATCAATCTCGGCACCATACACGTTAATGCGATGGTTGATGGATATAGTCGGACCCATGCATATGTCAAACAAAAACGATTTCGGCTGGTTTTGACAGATTTTTTCTCAAAATGGGTTGAGGCAGACTCCTACGCAAGCATTAAGGACGCTCAAGTCGAAAGCTTCTTATGGAAGACATTGTTTACAGGCACGGAGTCCCATACAAAATCATAATAGACAAGGGGTCTCAGTTTACTTCGACCAAATTCAAGGCCTTCTGCAAAAAATGGAAGATATGACTAACGAAATCGACCCCTAGATACCCGCAATGCAACGGCAAGCCTAAACTACTAATAAGATCATCCTTGATGGAATTAAAAAACGTTTGGACAGGGTAAATGGGCCGAAGAACTCGAAGGAGTCCTATGGTCACATCGCAAAACCCCGAGATGTGCAACGGGAGAAACCCCGTTCGCCCTCGTATACGGAGCATAATGCATGATCCCAACAGAGGTTGAGTTTCCCGGAGTACGCAGAAGGTTACTCCGAGAACGATAAGAGTCAAACAATCTGATGCTGCTTGACAAGCTTGATCTGATCAATGAATGTCGGGACCAGGCCCTTATACGAATTCAAAACTATCAACAGGCGGCCACAAAGTACTATAACGCTAACGTGCGCAGCTGCAGATTCAAAGAAATTGACCTAGTCCTTCGAAAAGTTTTCTAGAACACCGCCGAACGGAATGCTGGAATACTCAGAGCAAACTGGGAAGGACCATACAAAGTAATAAAAGTCGTTCGACCAGGGTCGTACGAAATCGCGAATGTGCAGGATATCAAAATTCTGAGAACTTGGAATGCGATGCACCTCAAGAAATACTACCACTAATCAACGTTTGGAACTAAACTACAAGACGGCTTGATCCCTGAAGAGGGTACGTGGGTAATTCATCGCAAGACAAGCTCAGCTGTCCCCTCTCATCAAAAGGGGGGGGGGAGGGGGTATGTATACGTATACTCATATATTCCCAAAAATTCAAAAGTACCCGCTTCCAGATTCAGTATTTTTGAAACTTTTTAAAATAATACAGCAGAAAACCTCCCAAAAAATTTTCTGTCATCAGAACACCACATTCCGCGACTCGCTCCGCTTAAAAACAATGAAAACAAATTCAACCTTCGACATAGCAAGACATCGCTAACGCTCGAAAGACCTGTAAGTGCAAAGATGACACCACAATTAAGTAATGCAGAAAGTAAACCAGAGACAAAACAATACAAGCAACCACTATGCTTTATTAGAATCTCCTTTTAAACAATCTTTACAAGACTTGCTTAATCAGCCTTACACGGTCTGTTAACACCCTAACAACTGGTACTGAAAGATTCCTAAGCTACCCGCTTGTATCTCTCCTTCGTCACGTACTTCGGCAACTGCTTCAGCACGACCAAGAACACACCAAGAGATTCTCTCTCTATAAAATCAGTCTATGTGTCTCTGTGTAATTACAGACGACCCCATAACTATTTTATAGTTATTCTCCAAGTTCCTGAAACCCTAGTCTCCAAGAAACCACAGTATGGACATCTTCCATATCAATAAGTGCAACTTTCCTTTTCTTGGAATGCACTTATTCCTCTTCATTTAAGTCATAAACTTGCTCCCCAAGTTTTATTCCTCTTGCCTTTTCTCTAAGATACCCACTTGCTCTCCAAGTCTACACGACTCCAGCTCAGCATCTTGACTCTACATGGTCTTCACCACTCAACATGTCGTCTGCGTCAGCATCTACGTCAGCGACTACTTCAGGGCAGACATCTTGCATCTTCAATCTCCCCCTTTTAGCTTTGTGTGCCGATCAAGCACAACATTCTTCTGGTTCAACAACCACGTTCCCCACTTGGAAACTTCCATGCTAATTATGCTTTTCTCCCCCACGAGATGTGCATCACACCATGCTTTTCTCCCCATGAGATATGCATTCTTCTCTTGACCAGAACATCACCATTCTCCCCCTGCTTGATTGCATACTAAGCTAAAACATATGCTTAGATGTCAAGCCTTACAGACAAACCCGTCTGCTTCTTCATGCGTAATCATGATACAACCTCTGCTGCAGCGGAATAGATTACAAGTATTGCATCATGCTCTGACGCACCTGTCGAACTACCTTTCGACCAACTTCTTCTGAGGACTTGGCTTCCTTCATGTGTCGTCTTCTTGACCATGAGCCCTTCCTCATCCACACCGAGTGCATTCTGCACTCGTTGCTACTGTCTTGGAGTGATTTCACTATCACCCTCCTGAAGATCACCTCGCATTACTTCCTGACACACTTCGATCTCCTTCTCCTTTGTGTCATGAACCACTCTTTGTTCTGACTCCAGACTTGGTGCTTTCTGATCTTCCTCAAGATCACTCCTAACCGAGCTGCATCCTTCTTTTGATGTCTCTTCCTTGATCTCATCAAGTAAGCCATTCTTGGCTAAGAACACCTCTTCAACCCTCTTGGGTTTAATGAACGTCTTGTTCACCTTCTTGGCCATGTTTCTGCTCTTCTCACGTGCAAAACACTCCACCTTCTTGTGTCCAACCTTCCCACAGAACCAACAGCATATCCGATGTTGCTTATTTATGGGCCTGACACAGTTACTGATGCACCGATCAGTCTCCTTCCTTGTACCAAATGCACAACCATGCTTCAGAACCTCCTGTCTGACCTTCATGTTGCTGCACTGATGTACCACTTTTGGCTTGTTACTCACAGCCACGCGCTGTAGAACTTCTTGCCGTACTCCTTGTCGTACGTCCCGACGTACTTCCTGACGAACATCTTTGGCTTCATTTTTTTTATGTGCTCCCTCGCACGAAGTGTGACAGCCCCTTTCGATGAACTTCATTACTCTCAGCTCCTCGGTATCCCAGTCCCCAATTCGCCTTGGCTGGTTGTCCATGAGAGTATTTGATCCAAGTTCTTGGATCCACTGTTGAGCATCCTGATCTGCTTGTGATTCTCAGCCAAATCACGTTCCAGCACCCTTGCTCTCTCTTGTTCTCCAGTAGTAACTCTTCTCAGCTTGTTGTTTTCCTGCTCAAGAATCTCATTCTTCTCTTTTACAACCGCAAGTTCTTCATGAAGTTCTTCAAGCAACTCGTTTTGCTTCTGAGCCACATTATCCAATCTCAGATTCTGATCCTTGACCCTCAACCACTTGTTGAGCAGCACGTGATACTCCTCATCATCTGTACTGCGATCTGAATCAGAGGATTCACTAGATCCCTCCTTACGTGCACCAAATGCAACCATATTCTTCAACACCTTTTCGTCTTCTTCAGACTCTGAATCATCAGACGACTGTACTCCTTTTCCCTTATTTAAGTTTGGACATTCGCGCCTTGTGTGTCCAACACCTCTGCCACTCAGAACACATAAGTTCCTTTCGTTGTGCCATAGGACAGTCAGCCTTCACATGACCTACACCTTCACACTCGTAGCACTTGACACCTTCTCTTCTTTTGTCATGCCAACTTCTCTGTCGACCATACTGATTCTTCCCACCAGAAGAATTCATCATCTAACAAGATTTCTAGCCAACATACCCACATCATCTTCAAGCTTCTGAAATCTATCAACATCCTTGTGAGCTACAAGTGCTATGCTCTTTGAGGTACCACCTGACGTAGAGACCGAGCTACTGTCTGTCTCCATCTCTTCTGCCTTCAGCATACCCACAAGCTTGTCAAACTTGAGCTCATCTGTGTTTGTAGTCCATATTCAAGACCGCCTTATGAGCTCCAAACTTCCGCTGGAAGACAGCGTAGCAACTTCTTTACCAGCTTCTTCTCCTTGTACTTCTTTCCAAGTACACATGCTTCATGCGCCATAGCACTAAGTTTGGCACTGAAGCTCGCCACAGAATCAGTATCAGACCACCTGAGATTCTCAAACAGCGACCCAAGATGATCCAGATGTGTCCTCTTGACACTATCATCTCCTTCAAACGAATTCAGCAGGATCTCCCACGCCTCTTTAGCTGAAGTACTCCCCTGAATCAAGCTGGAACTGCTCTGCTGCAACAGCTCCAAAGATCACCGACAACGCCTTTGCATTAAACCTTTGATGCATTGCGCTCTTCCTCTGTCTAATCTTCTTTTGGCTTGGGCTTCTTCCCATCATCCGTGACTATGGTAGGCTCCTCCCACCCAGTCTCCACAGCAGTCCACGCATCTTCATTGATTCCTCGAATCAACTGCTTCATGCGAGCCTTCCAATGACCATACTGGTCCGCATTCAACATGATCATCTTCTGCATAGAAACAATCGTGTCCATCTTCACCTTCAAGATTACACCGATAACTTAGGTGCCCCGCTCTGATACCAATTGTAAGTGCAAAGATGACACCACAATTAAGTAATGCAAAAAGTAAATCAGAGACAAAACAATACAAGCAACCACTATGCTTTATTAGAATCTCATTTTAAACAATCTTTACAAGACTTGCTTAATCAGCCTTACACAGTCTGTTAACACCCTAACAACTGGTACTGAAAGATTCCTAAGCTACCCGCTTGTATCTCTCCTTCGTCACGTACTTCGGCAACTGCTTCAGCATGACCAAGAACACACCAAGAGCTTCTCTCTCTATAAAATCAGTCTATGTGTCTTTGTGTAATTACAGACGACCCCATAACTATTTTATAGTTATTCTCCAAGTTCCCGAAACCCTAGTCTCCAAGGAACCACAATATAGACATCTTCCATATCAATAAGTGCAACTTTCCTTTTCTTGGAATGCACTTATTCCTCTTCCTTTAAGTCATAAGCTTGCTCCCCAAGTTTATTCCTCTTGCCTTTTCTCCAAGATACCCACTTGCTCTCCAAGTCTACACGACCCAGCTCAGCATCTTGACTCTACATGGTCTTCACCACTCAACACGTCGTCTGCGTCAGCATCTACGTTAGCGACTACTTCAGGGCAGACATCTTGCATCTTTAGGACCCCCTTTTTCGTTAAAACTTTCCGAAACGGAATGCTCACTTTAAGAACAATCCATATACGACTATAAAACACACACACCTGCTTAACATATATCCTTTGCAATGAATCCAAAACGGTAATATCCACCGATAAGTTTGTTGCTGATCACAACAAACTCTTAACGTCCTAAACAATCTAAGCCATCTCGTAGAGATAGCTCTTGAACACCCGACACAAGGGTAAGAGAGCTATAAAAATTCCAAAATTTTTGTCAGCACTTTCGGGAGACTTAAAAATTGTCCACGAAGAGATACTCGATTCCTACCATATGAGTCACTTAAACCGAGAACATATCGCGGACTCGAAAGCGGGACCAAATCAGGTCAAAAACGATATGGCAAACGTAAGTCGAAGTTGTCACCGCATCCGCTAGAACCGTGATTAGACCTAGGTCTTGCCCTAAACCCAACACATAGGTCTCTAATGTCTCAAGGCATGATATCGAAAAGATACGAGAACCTAAAAGCATGTCTCTTTGACCATATCTAATCACTCTCAAAATCTTGGGAAACTTCTCGAAACTTTGGGAACGAGCACGAATAGGACGATCAGTAAAAGAGTGTAGAAACAAGATGACAACTCTTACCCTCCCCTCTATACTTAAAATCCAAATCTACTTAAACTCCTTCACCCATGACAATGCTCAATAAAACCTTGAAAAACAAGGAACAGAGTTCATTTAGAATGGTCGTAGAAGCAACGGGATTCAAAGCCATAAGCGGTAAGTCCCGAGATAAAAATACGGCCACACTCGGCCGGAGGAAAACACAAACAAATAACATTAAAATAAAAAGTCTCATACGGGACTAAAACTCAATCATCCTCCGCACGCAGAATCTCACCTTCACCAATCACCCCCTCCATACTCAGAACCGCCTCGCCTACACCTTCCTCGGCTGTGGGACCCTGACCCTCAGTGTTACCCGAGCAAAGTGGGAGGATACACTCAGATTTAAGCCCTCGAGGATCAGGTCAAAGTCTCCATCCGCGTCCACTAACTCCGCTCTACGAGCAGAAAGCTTGGCCTCCTCGGTTCACGGAGACAGAGGCGCATCACCATAAAACAACTATACCTCTTTCATCCTTCCTTGACGCCTACCAAGGCAAGTCCCTGACGCAGATGACCGCCAAGGAATCTAGGGAGTCAGAGATCCTCGCTAGACGGTTCCGAAACTTGGCACAAATGATCTCCTTGGCCTCGTCAATCGTACCAACTGACTCCTCCTCCCCACTCTTGATCCTACGCTTTAGCCGACGCAATTCTGAAGACTTAGCCATCCGCGCATCTTTCTCTTTAAGCAAAGAGCTCGCGGTCTTCCGAAGATCCCACTCTAGCTCGCCAATCCAAGACTCAAACTGAGTTATCTTGAGGCAATGAGCATCCTCGATAACCTTCAACTTCCCTTCAAGCTGCGACAAACCTCTCTCTCGACTCTGCCAATTTCTTTGCAAGACGTTCAGATTATGACCCACACTCGCGGATCATCCCATCGATAAACGAGACAATTTGTGAAGCAACTGAAAAGAGGCGGTCAGGAATTGGTTGGTACGCAAAAAGAAAAAGGGACGAAAAAGAACGAAGATTTTTCTGAAAACGCACCTTAGCTCGATGTCTGGACACCGTCTTAGGCAAAGGTTCAGCCTCGGGGTCCTTGGTACACCTCCTTTTCTTGGACGCGTCGGGATTAGGTGAAGGCAACCCCAAGATGATTGCCCTCTTGGCTGGGGGAGGAGGCATCCATTCCTAAATTGGTTCCATATCGACGACGTGGACCGGGGTCATAGAGGAACCTGATGGCTAAACCTCGGCCCTAGATATCAACGCATGTGCGGTGATCTCCCCTCTGGTAAAAAAACCATCGCGCACCGGCCCGCCTCGAGAGTCAAAGTATTGGCTGAAGCCGCAGATCTCAGAGGCATGCTGCGTGTGGGGTTTGCCATCTCCTCGGCCTCGCGACAAGCCAAATCATTCTGAAAGGAAAGAAATTCTGTAATATGAGCTGGGACAGCTCCGGTGGCAGGAAGATCTGGCAAATTCGCACCAGCAGCGTTGCTCATCTCGACATCACCACTCTTCTGAAAGTCGCTGGAAGAAGAGATCTCGGTGGAAGGATTATTTCTAAGAGAAAGAGCAAAGAATTTGAGAAAATGGGAGAGTGTGGAGAGAATGAAAAATGTGAAGCTATATTTATAGAAGAAACAAAAGTTGAAGGATTTTACGCATTAAAATAATCGGGAATTTTTTTCAGAAATTCAACTTCTACCGTGGATTTCGATTAACACCCTCACTTGACCGCAGGAATCGTGCCCGAAACTTGCGAGCTGGGGGCTAACTGTTGGGGTCAAAAATGGTACTCTCGAAATCAACGTCTAAAAATTGTGTTTCCACACGACTGCAATCTTGACACCATCCCGACAAGAGTTCCCGAGCTAAAATCTCAAGAAAAACGGTGCACTAAACCAACCAAGCAGTCAATTTCGCCGAACAGGCGAGTCGGGTTGATCGAAGCCAACTAACTCGCCGAACGGACCACCTGTTGTCATAAACCTAATTGACTCTCCCGATGGCGTTACCAAAGAATTCGATGAACAAGCCACACAAGAGTCAAAGCGGAGAGAATACAGATTCAACGAACCTTGGACAAGACAATCCTTGCGTACATTGCCACGGAAAACTCCCAGCAGAAAAATGGGCAGCCCGAATGATTAAAACCCGCGCGATACATCTTGGTTGAGGGAGAACTCAACAAGTGGAGATTTTCTGGGCCACTCATGACCTGCGTAGAAGGAGAGAGGCACAAAGGATAATGGAAGAGGTCCACTCTGGGTCATGCGGAAATCATTCTGGTGGAAGATCTCTCGCAGTCGAAATCAAACGCCACAGACACTATTGGCCAACAATGATCAATGATTGCGAGAAATTTGCGCGGAAATGAGAAAGTGCCAAAGGCACACCCCTACTATCCATCAACCGGCAGAGGTCCTCTCATCGATCTCGGCACCATACCCGTTCAGTGCGATGGTTGATGGGTATAGTCGGACCCATGCATAATTCAAAGCAAAATGATTCCTGCTGGTCTTGACAGATTTTTTCTCAAAATGGGTTGAGGCCTCCTGCGCAAGCATTAAGGACGCCCAAGTCGAAAGCTTCTTATGGAAAAACATTGTTTGCGCACAAAGTCCCATACAAAATCATAACAGACAACGAGTCTCAGTTTATTTCGACCAGATTCGAGGCCTTCTGCGAAAAATGGAAGATACGACTAACGAAATCGACCCCAAGATACCCGCAATGCAACGGCCAACCGAAACTACTAATAAGGCCATCCTTGATGGAATCAAAAAAATTTGGACGCCAAAAGGGTAGATGGGCCAAAGAACTTGAAGGAGTCATATGATCACATCGCAAAACCCCGAGACGTACAATGGGAGAAACCCCGTTCGCCCTCGTATACGGAGCAGAAGGCATGATCCCAGTGGAGGTCGAGTTTCCCAGAGTACGCAGAAGGTTACTCCCAGAACGATAAGAGTCAAACAATCTGATGCTGCTTGACGATCTCCATCTTATCAACGAATACCATGACCAGGCCCTTATACGAATTCAAAACTATCAGCAGGCGGTCGCAAAGTACTATAACGCTAACATGCGCAGCTGCAGATTCAAAGAAAGTGACCTAGTCCTTCAAATTTTTTCCAGAACACGGCCGAACGAAATGCTGGAATACTCGGAGCAAACTGGGAAGGACCATAAAAGTAATAAAAGTCCCGACGAGGGTCGTACGAATTCGCAAATATGCAGGATATCAAAATTCCGAGAGCTTGGAATGCGATGCACTTCAAGATATACTACCACTAACAACGTTTGAAACTGAACTACGAGACGACTTGATCTCTGAATAGGTACATAGGCAATTCGTCGCAAGACAAGCTCAGCTGTCACCCGTCATCAAAAAGGGGGGAGTGGGTACGTATACGTATACTCGTATATTCCCAAAAAAATTCAAAAGTACCCGCTTCCAGATTCGGTATTTTCATAATACAGCGGAAAACCTTCCAAAATTTGTCTGTCATCAGAACACCCATTCCGCGACTCGCTCCGCTAAAAAACGCCGCAAAAAAAAATTCAACCTTCGACGTAGCGAGACGTCGCTAACGCTTGAAGGAACTTTTTTTCGTCAAAGCTTTCTGAAAGGAATGCTCACTTTAAGAACAGTCCATCTACGACTATAAAACACATATACCTTCTTTACACGTATCCTTTGCAAAGAATACAAAATGGTAATATCCACCAATAAGTTTGTTGCTGACCACAAAAAACTCTTAACGCCCTAAACAGACTAAGCCATCTCGTAGAGATAGCTCTCGAACACCCGACACAAGGGTAATTACACTATAAAAGAAATCCAAAATTTTGGTCTGCACTTTCAGGAAACTTAAAAAATTTCCCCAAAGAGATGCTCGATTCCTACCATACGAGTCACTTAAACCGAGAACATATCGCAGAGTCTAAAGCGGGACGGAATCAGGTAGAAAAAGATACGGCAAACGTAACTCGAAATAGTCACCGCACCCCCTAGAACCGTGATTAGACCTAGGTCTTGCTCTAACCCCATCACACTAGTCTCTAACGTCTCAAGGCATGATATCGAAAAGAGACGAGAACCTAAAAGCATGTCTCTTCGTCCATATCTAATCATTCTCAAAACCTTGGGAAACTTCTCAAAACTTTGGGAACGCGCAACGAACAGGCCATCAGAAAAATAGTTGAGAAACAGATGACAACTCGTACCCTCCACTCTATACAATCCAAATCTACTTGAACTCCTTCACCCATGACAATGCTCAATAAAACCTTGAAAAACAAGGAACGGAGTTCACTTAAAAAAGTTGCAGAAGCAACGGGGATTCAAAGCCACAGATAAAAACACGGCCACAATCGGCCGGAGGAAAATACAAACAAATAAAAGTATATTAAACAAAGTCTCATACGTGACTGCAAACTCAATCATCCTCCGCACGCAGAATCTCACCTTCACCAGTCACCCCCTCTATACTCGGAACCGCCTCGCCTACACCTTCCTCGGCTGTGGGAACCTGACCCTCAGTGTCACCTGAGCAAAGCGAGAGGATACACTCAGATTTCAGACCCGCGAGGATCAGGTCGTAGTCTCCATCCGCGTCCACTAACTCCGCTCTACGAGCAGAAAGCTTGGCCTCCTCACTTCACGGAGACAGAGGCGCATCACAATAAAAAAACTAGACATCTTTCATCCCTCCCTCGACGCCTACCAAGCCAAGTCCTTAACGTGGATGGCAACCAAGGAATCAAGGGAGTCACCGATCCTTGCCAGACGAATCTGAAACTCGGCACGAACAACCTCCTTGGCCTCGTCAATCGCACCAACCGACGACTTCTCCCCACTCTTGATCCTACGCTTTAGTGGGCTCAATTTCGAAGACTTAGCCGTCTTCGCCTCTTTCGCTTTAAGTAAAGAGCTCCCGGTCTTTCCAAAGATCCTGCTCCAGCTCACCAATCCGAGACTCAAACTGAGCTATCTCGAGGGAATGAGCATCCTTGATAACCTTCAACTTCCCTTCAAGATGCAACGACCTCTCTCCCTACTCTGCCAATTCCTTAGCAAGACGGTCTTCTGACCCACACTCGCTGATCGTCCCATCGATCAACGAGAAAAAACTGTGAAGCAAAGGAAAAGAGGCGGTCAAGATTTGGTTGGTACGCAAAAGAGAAAGGGACGAAAAAGGAAAAAGATTTTTCCAAAAATGCACCTTCGCACGATGTCTGGATACCATCATAGGAAAAGGGTCAGCCTCGGGGTCCTTGGTACACCTTCCCTTCTTGGGCGCGTTGGGATTAGCGCAAGGTCTCTTACGACCCTTCAGCGTAGGAGTCGGAATCGTGTCAGGTGCAAGCAACCCCAAGACGATTGCCCTCTTGGCTGGGGAGGAAGCATCCATTCCTGAAAGGTTCCACATCGACGACGTGGACTGGGGTCGTAGAGGAACCCGACGGCTGAACCTCGGCCTCGGATACCAACGCATGCGCGGTGATCTCCCCTCCGGTAAGAACATCATCGCAACCGAGGGAACCTCGGGAGTCAAGGTATCGGCTGGAGCCGCAGATCTTGGAGGCATGCCCCGTGCGGGGTTCCCCATCTCCTCGGCCTCGCGATGAGCCAACTTGTTCTGAAAGGAAAGAAATTCTGTAATATGAGCTGGGACGGCTCCGACGGAGGAAGATCCGGCAAATTTGCACCAGCAGCGTTGCTCATCTCGACATCACCACTCTTCTGAACGTTGTTGGGAGAAGACATCTCGGCGGAAGGAATATTTCTAAGATAAAATACAAAGAGAACTTAAGAAAATGGGAGAGAGTGGAGAGAATGAAAAATGGGAAGCTATATTTATAGAAGAAATTGAAGGGTTTTACGCATGAAAATAATCGGGAACAATTTTCGAGAAAAATCTATTTTTACCGCGGATTCCGATTAACACCCTCACTCACCCACAAGAATCGTGCTCGAAACTTGCGAGATAGGGGGCTAACTTTTGGGGTTAAAAACGGTACTCTCAAATGCAATCTCGACACCATCCCGACAAGAGTTCCCGAGCCACAAACTCAAGAGAAACGGAGCACTAAACCAACCAAGCAGTTCGATTCGCCGAACAGGCGAGTCGGGTCGACCGAAGCCAACCAACTGGCCGAACGGGCGAGTTGGGCAGTCCAGGCCGACCAACTCACATGTTCGGCGAGTTGGGTAGTACAGACCGATCAACTCGTCCTTTCGGCGAGGTTGACCAGTCCAACGCGCCGAGAGAGGAGTTGGGCAGTGCAGGCCGACTAACTCGCCCGTTTGGCGAGTTGGACCAGTCCAACACGTCCGTTCGGAGAGTTGGACAAGCCAAACTCGCCAAACGGGCGAGTTAAGTAGCACAAGCAATCCAACTCCCCGGTTTGGCAAGTTGGATCAATCAATCCATTTTCATCTCATCCTCGTAACTCCCTCTTTCAAAACTTGATCAAACTTATCTTTGTTTTGTCTTGATCGAGGTTAACGTTGAAACTTTACTGAACGAACTCGTTACCTCGTATAAAGATTGGATCGATCTGTAAGACGGTAACAGTTAACTAAACACCTAGAGTTTCCTGCACTATACGAATGATCCTAGCTCTCGTCAGGGATTACGTCGTCTCAGGAATGCTCTTTCGATAAAATCGCAAAAACGCTTAAGTCAAAGAACGGCCCGAGAAGGTCTAAAACTTGGCTAAAGGCCCACTTGCGATTTTATCCGAAATCGAGCTCAATCTTTATGACGGTTTGATATTTTATTTTGTAGGAAGAGATAAATGTTAAGCTCAAAAGATAAATGTCAAGACCATAAGATAAATGTTAAGTTTACAAAGATAATCATGAAGATTGAAAAAAGAATATTTCCGCGAAGCGAAAAATTTGACCGAGGGCAGAAGGGGAAAGAGCAAACTACATCTGGGAGGAGTATATAAGGATTTCGAGATTGAGGATGCAAGGGACACACGAGGTTGAGGTTTGGCTGAGTTATATAAAGCGACACGGCTGAGTTATAGAAACATTTCTGATTTTAGGGTATGTTTGTGGTTTGACTGAGTTACAATTCTACGATACGGCTGAGTTATATAAATGCTAAGGCTGAGTTATATAAACACTAAGGCTGAGTTATATACACATACAAAATCAAAGGTTCAACCGTTAAACATACTGTTTAGAAATCTTTATTTCCTCCTTCATCAAAATCTTTGTTGCCATCTTGACCCTTACACCTTGAATTTTTTATCGTTTATCCCATAAAAAGTTACACCAAGTGGCTAGACATTCAGCAAACTTCAATGAATACACTTCACAACTGCCAACTTGGACGTTTTGAGGAATGTATTTGCCTTTCCTCCTTCGGAATGTAAACTGCTTCTTGCTAGATTTTCGGATATTGGCATGAATAACATCATTCAAGATCGCATGGAGCATTTGCATAATCAGCTTAAATGCATTTACAATTTTTGTCGGGTGTTACCTCTCCAATGATTGGATCGTAATAATCAATTTATCCTTCAGCAGATCCACGTAAAACACCACCCAATGATCGCCGGAAACTTGAAGCACTCCTTACAAGTGATCCACATCTTCATACCACTTCAAGTTTGTTTGAGCGTCAAGAGGAATCAAACCCTTCATTAATTATTTATAACTAGTGTCCTTGAATTTCATCTCTGCGTTTTATCTTGAAATGCTTGTAATCGAGAACCCATACACAGGGAAACCAAAGGTTAATAAAGGCAATGCGCATGGACCAGAATGGGATGGGATCTCGCATGGACCTTCCAATGAGGATTCTTTTACGAACCGACATGCTATATAAAGAAGATTAAGTCAGTCATCAAATAACATTTAACTCAGCCGTAAGGTATCACAAGTCAGCCACCAAATAAATAATAACTCAGCTGTAAAGTAGACTCCATTATCAAACAGCCATCCATATTCTAAGTCTGCCTCGGTCTTTCTGTGATGAGGATTCTGTAGAAATCACCCTCTTTGTCATATGTTAGTTTACCTCCTGGTTTTGAAATTGGAAGGTTCCTAGCGTGTTCCTTAAGTTTTTCCACTTTAGCCGGATCAACAGGTGCTAGAGGATCATATATTCCTACTGAAGGTTTAAAATTCTTCCTCATCCACGTCATTCCATTGTCTCCAACGTAAGGAAAAACTCGTACTGAAGGAGCCCATGTTGGCATCACTACACACCCATTTGGATATAATTGAACATCTCTCTCTCTCGATAACTCTTTATTTTTGCACATCTAATCTTTTCCTCTTCCTCCACATCAGACTAGAAAAGCGTTTCGTTTTCTATCTCCAACCATTCGTCGGTCACATCCGCAAGCTCACTGTCATCTTCAAACTGCTTCTTTTGTGGAACAGCTATTCTTATTACACCGGCACACGTTGTCCTTTTTAGAGGAGGAGCCTCCTTCTTTAACTCAGCCGTCTTTCGCTTCTTTAACTCAGCCTCCTCCTTCTTAGCAGCAGTTTCTTTTTTCTTTAACTCAGCCTGTTTTTTCTTTAACATCAGTCGCGCGCTTTTCTTCTTATCAGCCGCCTCCTTTTAGTAACTCACGCACATCCTTTTCTACCATGCTGCCATGTCCAAAGTCTGGTGCCCTTAGCATGAGCAAACAGTAAACAAAATCAACATCATTAGCACCGGCCAGTACCAAAGCGACGTCAACCGAAATTCTTTTCACATTAGTTGCCTACTTCATCATTCCAAATTTCAAGTTTAGCCGCCTAAACCTTTGGCTTGACCTTACCAAGCTCCTCAGCCAAAGTCTGTTTTGCGCCCCAGATGCTAACATCAGGGGGTCTTAGCTTTCCGGTTGGACTATTGACATTTATGCGGTAAAATTGTGTGGTGGGAGCCCATCAGTAAAGATGGTTCCGGGACTTTTGGGAGGAAAATCAGTTTCAGCACTTTCACCTACACCCATAAATTTATGACGCTCATCCACTGCAGCTTGGACCATATCACTAAATTTCTTCTCCATATTGAAATGTTTCGGGCTAACTCTCTAAGTGAAAATCGTATGTAGTTAACCCGCGACTCATACATCTCAAATCTACCAGCATAGTTTTCATTTTTTTCTGGAAATAGTATCCAGAGTAGTCATTATGCTCTGCAAAGCCGCATTGTTCCCCATATCTTCCCTACCTTCCTGCTCGCCTGCACTCTTTCCCTTTGCAGCAGCTTCACCTTCACTCGTGTTCACTTCCTTATGTTTTTTAACTTTCTTCTGCTTCTTAGTGGGTGACTTAGCCTCCATTTTTTTCTTCTTCTCATTCCTCTGCACTTCCCAAAAACCTCTAACAGAATTATCTGCATGTATGTATGTTATCAAGCTAACGAGTCGTGGGTCATCGGGTTCACTCGTCCACTAAGGAAATATCTCTTGTACAGAGTCCTTCATAACCATTTTTCCGCACACGCACCTGCAACAGTAACTAATAACTCAGCCAACAAATAACTCATAACTCAGCCATCAAATAACTCATAACTCGACCACCAAATACTTAATAACTCAGCCATCAAAACGAATAAGTCTGTCATCTACTAAATAATAACTTAACTATCAAATACTCATAACTCAGCCACCAAATATATAATATATAAGCGTGAATCTTACCTCGCCATGATCTTTGATCTCCTCAGAAATAATAGTAGCAAAACTTGAACGTGTACGCTTTCCAACCCATCAAAAAAGCAGAACTTCTTGCTCATCGACCACTCTCCCAAAATGCTCTCCAAAGCAAGTGATAGATTCATACGTCCATACCAATAACATGTCCTTCATGCCGCTTGTGGTGTATGACCTTCCTTGTGGATTCAACATCTTAATAGAGTCAAACAAGAACTTTATATGCAGTTTGAACCCATGGATACGTCATCATGGCTTCATCGTCGAATACTTTTTTTGCACTTTCAAATGGTATCCTGGAATTATAATGCAAAGCATAAAGTTCCATGGCTTGAAGAAGTAACAACCCTAACCATTTACGCTTTTCAAAACTCCAGGCCTGACAAACCTCTAATGTTGCCCTCAGTTCATCTAACTTGGGTCCCATCCCAAACGTCAAATTCAACTCCTCCAAAACGCTTTGTATTGTTGAGGTTCAAAACTTTTTGTTGGCACTAGATATGTGTTTAAGTCAGTGATCTCACCAAATTCGTGTAAATTAATTTGATAGGTTCATCACCAACGAGACTCTAAATATCCTTCTTATATACTCGCAATTGTCTACGTAGTAGATAGTGTACAGTCCTACCAGACCACACGCTTTTGCGTTCAGCTAGCTTAGATATTATTCCAATAGGAAACTGCTTCAAGTTGTTCCCACACATCCCGTTCAATTACTTCTCTAACATGATGGAGTTATCCCATATGGATATTGTGATTAATCTCTTTATTTTCTAGATTATAAGCCGATTTAGCATAAAGTCTTGGGGGCTAATCTCGTACTTGATCTTCATCTGATCATAAAACACATATATAACTCAGCCATAATATAAAACTAACTCAGCCACAACATAATTATAGAACTCAGCTGAAATAGAAAAATTACTCAGCCACAACATAATATATAACTCAGCCGTAATAGAAATCTAACTCAGTCATAACATAATAAATAGAAAATACTCAGCCACGACATAATATATAACTCAGCCGCAATATAAAACTAATTCAGCCACAACATAATAAATAGAAGGTAACTCAGCCACAACATAATATATAGCTCAGCCGCAATAGAAAACTAATTAAGCCACAATAGAAAAATAACTCAGCCGCAACATTATAAATTACTCAGCCACAATATAAATTAAACTCAGTCACAACATAAATCAAACTCAGCCACAACATACAGGAGAAGATGATTTCATAGATACGATTGCGGCGAAGAGGATTTTGACGTATCGGAGAAGACTTTCAAGACGATAAACAACAACCTCGACTAAAAGGTTAAAGAAGCGAGAAAGTTGTGTGTTACGAAGAGAGAAATTTGTTTTACCACTGGAATTATGACGACAGTTGATTGTCTTCTCACTCTTTTGATCACAAAAATTAATGACGTGGATACACAAATTAGTGACGTTGATTTGTTAATTAAAAATAATATCAATTAAAAAAAACTAAACAAGGATCTTTATTGTAATTTATTAAGGGTACATAGACTTTATAGTTATCTTCAAAAAAATTATACTATTCTAGTAATATAACAACTTTTTTATGATATTCCAGTTATTTTCTCTTTTTTTTACTGATGTGCTGGTTTTTTTCTTGTTTTTTTCATTTTTTGTCTTGTTATCTTGACAAGACTTACTTGTACCAGGGAAGGAGAAACATCACTGCCTCTGATTCCACCAAACTACTTGACAATAAGGTAAGTTTCTAGTTTTTTACGTCAAAATATTACTTTTGCATTTATGATTTCAAATTAAATTTCACAGTTCAATATTTCAAAAACCGGACCTACCCGATGGTTCGACCATGAACCGATCACATACCCGGGCTGAGTCCAATAATTGGTTCAACCATGAATTAGTCATGTAATTAGATTGGATCTCTAATTATTGAATTGGATAAAGACAATTAAAATTAACAAAAATCAATAAAACAAACCATACAAAAAGTTAATATTTATAATATTTTATATTGATATTTATTTATATTTTAATTAGTATCATATTTACCAACATTAACTTTAATTAATATATTAAAAATATATTGAACCAGATTATACAACCAGGTTTGATCCAATTGAACATATTGAGCTGTGACCCAGATAATTATCCGGTTCAGTTTTCTATTCGGTTTTAAAAATATTGGTTGTATATATTACAGAGAGTTTTCAAGTCATTTTTGTATCGCGGTATAAATATTTCAATAGAGTGTTTTATATTTTTGGGCCACACATCTCACACCTATTTCTGCATTCGATTGTCTAATTTTCTGTTTGGAAGTATTGTATTCTACCAGAGTTGAAATCTGATGTCTCATTTTGTGATATGGATGGAAATGTTCCAGTTTCTTTTATCCAAAAGTACCTCATGAGGAAGCTTGATCTCAAGAGTGAAACTGAGGTACGCTACCTTTCTTAAGCAGTTGCTACTTTACTATTTCTATGCTTGTATCGACACATGCCGTACTTCTATATATCTAGTCAATTCATACACTCAATAGGGTGGTTATAAGGTCCATAATTTTTAGTGTATTAATCTGAAACTTTTATGACTCACGAGCTAGTGAAGCCACAACTATAGTGTGATATGGGAACAATCCTTTTGAGATAATGGCTAATGGGTCTCACTGCAACTCGACAACGACCTTTAAGATCCTTGAATGTTTGATCTAAAATCAGCTTTCCCTTTTGTGTTTAATAACAGGTAGAGATAAGGTGTATGGGAGAAGCAGTGATCCCAACGTTGGAGCTTCACAGCTTAGTAGAGCTTTCACAACTTAGTGGAGCTGTGGTTGGAAACAACATATAAGCATGAAAGAGTAGCTGCAACTATAGGTTCCTTTGCAAAGGAATTTGTAATGATGCTAGTTTTATTGAGAAGAAAAAACATGGATTCTAAGAAGAGTCAACCCATCCACGAAAATTCATCCACGGAAACCCATATACGGAAATGCATCCATACGACTGTTGGAGGCAAAAGAAGCCATTTAAATTAAAAGAGTTGTTGGGAACTTGTCACATCAGTTTCATTTGTTTAGATTTCTAGTCGGTACAATCCTTCTATATATACTGAGACGTAGACTACAAAAAAAGACTAAGGGAATAAGATTCTCGTTCTTTACTCTTTCTCTCTTACAAAAAAATTCTACACACTCTCTCTCTCTTTACTTTATGAATTCACAGCTCCCTCTCTCTCTTGTTCTTGAGCTGTTCATCCTGGTTACTTATTTTTTTACATGGTCTCAGAGCTTCTAAGCTCCTAAACATCTATTTTCTTCTGCAAATTCATTTCACTCACCTCATTTCTTCATTTACTTAGTTTACTTTCTCAGTTCCTTGAAGAACACCCTTTTATTCAGTGGCTAATAAGTCTGTTCTTGCAAGTTCTATTCATTTCTTTGGAAGTGCTCACTTTGTTCTGTCCATTACAGTTCATTTTAATAGATTACACCTAGTTTCTTCTTGGTTTCTCTCTAATCCATCAAAATTAAAATTTCCACTCAGTTCACTCTTTTACCCGTTGGATAATAACAAATCGAAATGTTGCAAAACAAACCAGTGATCATTCCAGTTACTCTTAAGAGGTTAAACTACCTTCTCTGGTCCAGATTGACCAATACATACCTTGGTGGATGAGTTCTATCCGAGCACATCACTTCAATTGAAGCACCAAGACAGATCACTTAAGAAGAAGATGGCAAAGAGATTGTAGTGACAGATGAAGGCAAATGGAGTCAGGAGGATCTTATGGTGTTGTTTGTCTTGCAAATCTCACTTGATACTCCTATTATGGAGGCTTATTCATATTGTGAAACCGCGAAGGTGTTGTGGGACACCTTACAAAAGGTTTATGGAAACATTTCAAACTTGAGCAGAGTCTTTGAAGTAAGAAAGCAATCAACTACCTACATCAGGAGGATATGGAGTTCACTGAGCACTTTGGAAAGTTCATATCACTATTGGGTGAGCTTGAAATTCTTAGGCCATCTACCACTGGTCCAGCTACTCTCAATGAGATGCGTGAGCAAGATAAAATATGTGGACTGCTCCTTACTCTCAACCCAGCCTACAATGATGTTATCAAACATATCTGAGAGCCAAGGAGCTTCCAAGTCTTGATGATGTGTGTGCTCTGCTTCAGAAGGAGGAAGGCTCAAAGGATAGCTGTCTATGGCTAGCAAGGCTGAGAAAGTGGAGACTACTGCAGCAAACAAGGTGGCTTACAAACCAGGAGGTGATAGGCGTGTGACTTGTGAACATGGCAAGAAGCAAGGTCACTCCAAGAAAAACTGCTGAATCCTCCATCCTCACCTTAGGCCACCTTCAGTATCCAAGTTCAATCAAACTAGAGCTCATGAAGCTGTGCACAACAAGGAGGCTGGAAAGGCTATGGTGTCTACTTCTCATGTTGTGGGAGCTACTTCTCAGATTCCTATTGATGATGCTTTCATCCTCAAGTCAGACATGGAGACTCTTATGAAAGCACTCAATGCCAACTCTCGTAACATTAATAGTAAATGTTTAAATGCATCACAAGTGCTAAACCATTGATTGTAGATTCAGGAGCATCCCATCATATGATTAAGAATTCTAGTCTCATTAGCAATATAGAGCCTGCATTAGGTGATGTCGTGATCGCAAAGGGTGCTAGAATACCTATTAAAGGTATAGGGAAGCTGAAATTGTTTGAAAAAGAATCTAAGCATTTTACATGCCAACTTTTGCATCTAACTTACTTTCTGCTAAAAAGGCCACTATTGATCTCAATTGTAAGGTTATTTTCAGTCCTAATGATGTTCACTTTCAGGCTATTGAGACTAGTAAGATTCTTGGAAAGTGTGTGAGCAAAGGGGACTTGTATATGCACGAAGACACCAACCTTAGATCTACTTTACCTACGGCTTCTAGTTCTATTCATGCTTTAGCTAATAATGAATTGTGGCATGCTATATTAGGTCACCCTCATTCTCTTGTATTAGGATTGATGTTTCCTAATCTATCTTTTAGAAATGAAAGTTGTGAAGCTTGTATTCTTGGCAAACATTGCAAGTCAGTTTTTATTAAATATAGAATGTTTGTACAACACTTTGTGTATCTAGAGAAAACCATAAGTACTTTGTCACTTTCATAGATGAAAAATCAAAATATACTAGGCTAACTTTGATTCAATCTAAAGATAGAGTATTAGAAGCTTTCATCAACTTTCAGAACTATGTATCTAACCACTTCAATGCAAAGATCAAAAAATTTTAGGTCAGATAATGGTGAAAAATACACAAGCCATGCCTTCAAACATCATTGAAAACAACCTGGAATCATCCATCAAACAAGATGTCCTTACATACCTCAAAAAATGGAGTGGCTGAAAGGAAAAATATACATCTAATGGAGGTTGCAAGAAGCATAATGTTTCATACCAATGTCCCAAAGAGAAATGGGGAGATGCTGTGATTTTAGCATGATATCTCATCAATAGAATTCCAACAAAGATCCTCCGAGATGTATCACCCTTTCGGGTACTAAACAAACTAAACCACCTATAGATCATTTGCGTGTGTTTGGGTGTGTTTTCTATGTCTTGACATCAGGTGAGTTTGAGAAAAAAACTTGAAGCCAAGAGTGTAAAGGCCATGTTCATTGGATACTCTCACACGCAGAAGGGGTATAAGTGCTGTGTACCAGAGTCAAGAAGGGTACTTGTCTAAAGAGATGTGAAGTTTGTGGAATCCAAAGGATACTATGATGAGAAGAGTTAGAAAAATATTATATATCTCTCACATGGACCCTCTAATAGGGCAAACAATCTGGGAACCATTCTAGAAATTCTTAGAAACAGTCAACCTAAGGATAGCAAGGAAACCAGGGGATCTTCTAGTCCCCAAGGAACTGAAGAAGCAGTCCCTCCTGATCATGAGGGGGAAGATCAACCTATTTTGCATCATGAAGAAGTTGTCCAGAATAAGTTGTTCACGAAGACGCCATCCACGAGGAAGTTATCCACGAAGAAGCTTACGACAAAGAAACTATCCATGATTCAGCTGTCTATGATCAAGATGGAATGCAACAAGAATTTCAACCATTAAGGAGGAGTACAAGGGTGAAGAAAACATCTCAGTGGTTGAACACCAGAGTATACTTCAACAGCAATGCAGTTGCTCATCCCATACAAGCAACTTGTTAAATGGCATACTATCCTCAGGAGCATCAAGTCTTCATAAGTAACTTGGATCAAGAGTGCATCCCGAGGTCTTATGAAGAGGAAATGGCACTGGATGAATTGAGAGACTCAGTTGGAGATGAGATCAATGCCATGATCAAGAATGATACTTGATATGAAACTGAGCTCCCCAAATGAAAGAAAGCACTGGCAAGTCGCTTGCTCGTCACCATCAAGTACCTAGCCAATGGAAAACTATAAAAGATGAAGACAAGGCTGGTTGCAGGGGGATACACTCAGGTCTATGGAGAAGATTACATTGATACATTTGCTCCACACCATAAGTGTTGTTCTCTCATTAGTGGTTAATTTGGAATGGGATCTATGGCAAATGGATGTCAAGAATGCTTTCTTACAAGGTGAATTGGAAGATAAAGTATATATGCATCCTCTTCCTGGCTTAGAAGACATGGTGAAACCAGAGAATGTATTGAGATTGGAGAAAGCCATATATGGATTAAAAAATCTCCTAGAGCTTGGTATCACAAGCTAATCACAGCCTTGAATGGAAGAGGGTTCATGAAATCAGAGGAAGGCCATACACTCTTCACACTCTCAAGACAGCAAGGAATTGTGGTTATTCTTGTTTATGTTGATGACATAATCATAACATGAAGTGACAAGGAAGGTATCATCTCAACCAAAGCTTTTCTTAAATTTGCATTTGATATGAAAGATTTGGGTGAGTTTAAAGTACTTCCTAGAGACTGAGATATGCCGATCTAAATAGGGGTTTTTATTATCTCAAAGGAAGTACACACTTGATCTTTTAAATGAGGCATGAAATCTTGGAGTAAGGGTAGCCAAAACACCATTTGAAGAAGGGTACAAAGTATTGCGTGAGGGGGAGTTTTGAAGATGAGCCATTTGGAGATGTCAAGCTCTATAGGAAAATGGTTTGGAAGTTGATCTACCTAACCATTACAAGACCAGATATATGCTTTGATGTGAACCAACTCAGTCAGCATATGCAAGCACCTAAAGTTCATCATTGGAATATTGATGGAAAAAATCTTGAGGTATCTAAGGGACGCACCGGGTCAAGGTGTATGGATGGGCTGTAACAAAGAACACATAAATTGTGGGATATTGTGATGCAGATTAGGCTGGTGATAGAGTAGATAGAAGGTCTGCAACAGTCTATTGCATTTTCATTGGAGGCAATTTGGTTACATAGAAGAGTAATAAGCAGAAGGTGTATCATATTCAAGGGCTGAGGCAGAGTATAAAGCAATGAAGACGCTTACTAGTGAACTCATTTGGATCAAGAACCTGCTGAAAGACTTGGTCATAAAGACAACAACACCAATAGCAGTGCATGTGATAATCAGGCAGCTATTCTATAGCATCAAAGTCAGTTTTTCATGAGAGGACAAAACACAATGAGGTGGATTTTCACAAAGTGAGACAAGATGTGGAGCAACAGATCATATTACCTTGCTACACAAGAGTAAAAATCAACTAGCTGACATCTTCACCAAAAAAGAAAGCACCAAAGTCTATGAGTTCATCCATCCAAGGTTGGGACTCATGGATACTAGATCATGATTCTCTCGGCCATGACGTATCTACTTTTTTCCTTATTGTGGTTTTGTCCCATTGAGTTTTTTCACACTAAGATTTTAATGAAGGATGTCTTCATGGGTTTCTAAGCTTAACCATCCTTATGGCTAAGCTTGGGGGAGGGGGTACTGAAAAGAAGAAACATGGATTCTGGAAGAAGAGTCAATTCATCCACGGAAATGCATCCATACGACCGTTGGAGGTAAGAGAAGCCATTTGAATTTGAGTTAAAATAATTGTTGGAGACTTGTCACATCAGTTTCATTTGTTTAGATTACTTGTCAGTACAATCCATCTATATATACTTAGATGTACAGTACAAGAAGATACTAAGGAAATAAGATTCCTCTTCTTTATTTTCTCTCCTACAAACAATTTTCTACACTCTCTCTCTCTCTCCTCTCTCTTTACTTTCTGGATTCACGACTCCCTTTCTCTCTTGTTCTTGGGATGTTCATCCTAGTTACTTATTTTCTTACAAGTGTATGCTCGGAAGCTCCTTGAATGCAATAACTAATGAGCTGTTCTTTTGAATAAGAAACTAAAATTAATCTTCTTTTTCACCGAGAGAGGAAAAGGTCGAATTAGTTGTGTAGTTTAGTGATAAATCATATAAATGTATCCTATAATCTTATAATGAAAGATTTGGTTAAACAGATAAACAGATAATATAAGAACCAATTCTAAAACAGGATTCATAAGCCATTGTAGTAATAGGAAAGCTAAGAACGTCCATTGCTACATATGTTAAAGCGCTAAAACGACATTTGTTTTCTTTTTAGTACTGAAAATATCAAATTAGGATGACTCTTTAAATCTAACTTTGGATCCTACAAATACATATCCAAATCTGAATTTCTTTCTTCTATATAACCTGGAACATCATCTAAATCGAACATATCATGTATCTTTTAAAGAGAAGAGATACATGATCATTTGAAACTTAAACAATGATTATACAGTCGATAAATATAAGTTAAATAAATCAAACTAAGAACTTACATCTAGCACATCCATTCCCTCTTCCTCTTTTAGCAACACGAGAGACTATTGTAGAGCTCACAACAAGAGTTAAAGGAAAATTGTTCATATACTCTTCAAAAGCTTATAATACTTATTCTCAAATTGTTTTATCTTTTCTTTCAAAGTGAAAGGATCATGATCATCAAAAAAAACACTTCAACAAACATTGATCTTCCATATATGCCAAAATATAAGTTAATTATGGAATATCTTGTCCCATAAATTATAGTGGTAATACATTAAAGAGTATCAAAATCTCTTGGATAATCTTTGTGAGACTCGACCCGGATTTTAGTCCAAACCGATCTCACATAAATCGAGCCGATATGCGACCGAGTCTAGCCAGGCCATTTTTAGGTTCCTATCATGTTTAAGTGTAATATTAAAGTGAAGTTCCTTAACCAATAATTCCCCTAACTACTCAATCAATACGTGGAAGAAAATAAAGCCAAATCTCTACATTGCATGAATCATTAAGGATTAGAGTCATTGGAAGTTTAAATATAACAATATCGATCATATACAATACTAGACCTAAATGTCCCGAACACCACTCACACCCATCAGTCGCCTGTCTTGCGTAAACCTACACCATCCTTACAACGTGCAACCTTAAATGAGGCATAAGCAATGAGGCAAATCATTATGCCTACACGGTTAGTCCCCAAAACCTAATCCTAACAAATGATCTTAAGTCTTTTAAGCGACGATAGACTCTTGTTTATCCGTCGTACCCACAAGTTTAATAAATTGGCACATTAACGACCATTCAAGAATATTAACCAAGACCTTGATCAAGACTTTGACCAAGACAAATGGATTACCTCTTCATGGACTTTTTTGTAAAGATGAGACTTCGAACAACTTTTATGGACAAGATCCTAAATTGGATTTGGAGGGTGAAATCCACCTCCAACAAAAATCTAATAATATAGAAATTCTATTGTAGATGTATATATTGGAGTAAGTCCACTTCTATAATAGAGATTGTCTATCTATAGCAGAAAATATAGATAAATGTTACTTTCATTCCAAAATATAGAGACATAAAGTAGTATTCTTCTATATTTTCTCTAAAATAGAGGAACTCTATAGTAGAATAATGCAGTGGAGAAAAACCACCTATATAATGGAGATCTCTATTTTGGGAAAATATAGAGATATACATCGGAGATGCTCTCTATAATAAATAAAACTGATGTTTTCTGAGTCTACCATTCATCAGAAACTTTTAGATGTCTTAAGAGATGATGTTCATGCAATTTATGCAACGTAAGTAAATACGAACAAATATGTAAAATGAAGCCCTACTAGAGCATGATTGTTTCATGCTAATTATGCCACGTATAGTACATAACTGTTCAAAATACATGTATTAGTTTATTTATTACTCCCTCTGTTTTTAAAATAAGTGTCACTTTAGCATTTTCTTTTTGTTTCAAAATAAGTGTCACTTTGCATTTCCAATACAACTTTTCACATATAATCTCTTACTTACCCTTTTAAATAACCAATAGATGTTTTTTAAAATCATTTTTATTCAAATAATTGAACATTAAATGGGGATACATCAGTATATTTTTCCATTTTTTTAATCTCCGTGAAAAGTATCAAAGTGACACTTATTTAGAAACGGAGGGAGTATATTTTAGCTATTTAGAAACTCGTGGGGGTTAGAGCATCATTAGTTACAATTTTTTTTCTACGCAAGTATAAGTATGAGCTTGTAAGCTATGTAACCAGATGGTCTTTGCTTCAGTCTTGTTTAGCTTCGTCATGATCCAATCTATAATTAAATTGGCTGTACTTTCTGCATTTTTAATTTGATAATGTTTTTATTATCTTTCTTTTTATCTTTAGTTGTTATATATTTAATGAAAATTTAACAAATTTTTGAACATTGGAACAAGATGTTATCATCTATACGCTTGTGTTTTAACATAATTACAACACATTTTAACATAGATTGGCCTGAAATGGTTTAACCAGCGAAACAAACAAGCTGCTTAGGTGCATCGAAATGACTTCATCAGTCGAACCACCAGCTTCATCAATTGCCACATTAACGATCATCAAGAATATTGACCAAAATCTTGACCAAATTTTTGACCACGGCAAAATGGATTAGCTCTTCATGAATTGTGTTTTTGATGATGAGACTTCGATCATAGGCTTTTCTGAACCGGATCCTAATCGGAACATTTGGAGGGTGAAATCCGCCTGCCAAAACAAGCTTAATTGATTGAAATCATGATAACATACGAAGTAAGTGTGAGTCGATGTTTCAGCTTTCTCATCGCATTTCATATAATCATCTTGCTCATAGTTAAAGAATTATCAGCATCATCGCTAATGGCAAGGAATGATGTCTTAAAGCAGCGATGGCACGATGTGTTTAGTTCTCTATCACATGGGTCCTTAGAAAAGTGTAACGCTACTGTGATCGTTTGCTAGTTTTCTTGGTAAGATTATATCTACGATAGGGAACTTTTGAAAGTTCTATAGTGCTGGAGATGAACAATGTTATGGTCCATAATTTGGGATCATCAACCGGTGTTGAAGTGAAGTTTCATATGTGGAGGCAAGTCATGAAGCTGATGATTATACAGTAACATTAATCAAGAAAACCAAATACTTGTTTAAGCAAGAATGAGCAATATTGGTTAAGCAAAAGATTACAAAACTGCGATGAAATTGACTCACATGGGATAAAAGCTCTAGAAGAATTGCAGTTCTACATAGTCTTCGTAATTATCAGAGAATTTTCTAATATTTACTTGGAGGTTTTAATTTACAACAACATTATAATTATTTTTCAAGTGGGTATTCTATTAGTCTAATAATAAATAAAAATGAAGTTTTGTTAAATCTGCCATTCATTAGAAACTTTTATATGTCTTAAGAGATGTTTTATGCAATTTATGCAACATAAGTAAGACCCATTTCAACAAATATGTAAAAATAAGCATTAAATTAGAGCCTGATTGATGCATGCTAATTGTGCAATGTACAATACATAAGTATGTTCAAAATATATGCTAGTTCTTTTGGTTGTCTTTAGTAGTTTAGAAACTTGTGGGATTTAATTAGAGCATCATTAGTTACAATTCCTTTTCTACATTTTCCTTACTACACAAATATAAATATGTGCCTGTAAGTTATGTAACCATATGGTCTTTGATTTAGTCTTGTTTGGCTCCGTCATGATCTGATTTCTGATTTAATTCTTGAACTTTCTCGTTTGTTAATTTGTTATATGTTGTTGATCACTATTTTATCTTTTTCTTTCAAAATTAATGTGGTGATGATACATGACAAATCACTTTTCAAATAATGTTTAAGGGATTCAAAATTATGTGGTGATGACACATAACCAAATCACTTTTCAAATAATGTTTAGGGGATTGCAACAAAAATTTAAACATAGATAGGTGTGAAATGGCTTAACCAGAAAAACGAGCAAGCTACTTAATTGCATCGACATGAATTCATCAGTCGAACCCACCAATTTCATAAATTTCCACATTAATGACCATTCGAGAATATTTACCAATACCTTGACCAAGACCATGATCAAGACCTTGACCAAGATAAATGGATTAACTCTTCATGGATTAATCCACCAGCATAAATTGTCACATTAAATACCATTCAAGAATATTGACCAAGACCTTGACTAAGACCTTGACTAAAACCTTGATTAGGACTTTGACCAAGAACTTGACCAAGATAAATGGATTAGCTATTCATGAATTTTTTTGTGATGATGAGCCTTCGAACAGCTTTTCTGGACCAGATTCTAAATCAGTTTTTGTGTGTAAAATCCACCTCCAACAAAAATCTCAATTGATTGAAATCTATATAAACACAAGTAAATGAGCCTTATTTCGTAATCATCTTTCTTAGTTAAAAATTATCCATATGTCTAGCAAGAATATGGCTCAAGCAAGCGATATGAAATTGTCTTTAGCTCCACCTGATCCATGGGTCCTTAAAAAAAAGTTAACCGACTCTGATCTTAGTTATCATGGTAAGTTATATTTACCTAAGAGAGATTTTGAAGCTTCGATACTGCCGGAGATGGATAATGTTATGGTCCAGAATTTGGAATCACCAAACGGTACTGAAGTGAAGCTTCATATTGTGGAGGAAGGTCATTAAGCTGATGATTACACATTAACATTAAGGAAGAAAACTCAATATTGGCTTAAGGCGGGATGGACCACTATCGCTAAAGCAAAAAGTTACAAAACTGGCGATGAAATTGGACTCATGTGGGATAAAAACTCTAGAAGACTTTTATTTCATCATATCAAGTAGTCTTTTTTATTATCAGAGAACTTTTCTAATAATTATTAAGAGGTTTTAATTTACTATACTATAATTATTTTCATGTGGGTTTTATATGAGTCTTATAATAAATAAAATTGATGTTTTCTAAGTCTACCATTCATGAGAAACTTTTATATGTCTTGAGAATGATGTTTATATAAGTAAAATCTATACCAACAACTAGGTAAAGATGAGCCCTAAATGAGAACTTGATTGATGCATGCTAATTATGCAATGTACAATACATAAGTATGTTCAAAATATATGTACAATTTCCTTTGATTATCTTTAATTGTATATAAACTCGTGGGGGTTAGAGCATCATTAATTACAAATCATTTTCTAAATTGACCTTACTATGCAAGTATAATTATGTTCTTGTAAGTAATGTAACCAGATGGTCTTTAATTCAATCTTGTTTGGCTTCATTATGATCCGTTTTTGGTTTTTATTCGTGAATTTTCCCCTTTGTTAATTTGATTATCTGTTTATTATCATTATTTTTAACTTTAGTCATCATCTATTTAGTAAAAATTCTACAAATTGTGAAATATTAGAACAAGATGCAACCGCTTGTGTTTTTAACATAATTGCAACACATTTTGTAACATATATAGGCCTTATATGGTTGACCCAGCGGAACGAGCGAGCTTCTTAGGTGCATCGACATGATTTCATCAGTCAGACGCACCAGTTTCATAAATTGTCACAATTAAAGACCATTTAAGAGTGTAGACCAAGATCTTAACCAAGACCTTGACCAAGACCTTGGCCAAATGTTTGACCAAGACTTTCACCAAGACCAATGAATTAGCATTTCAAGGACTTTTTTTTTATGATGAGCCTTCGAACATCTTTTCTGGACCGGATCCTAAATTGGATTTTGGAGGGTGAAATCCATCTGTAACAAAAAGCTCAGTTGATTGAAATCTATATAAACACAAGTAAATGAGGTTTCTTTCTTAACCAATTTCATAATCATCTTTCTCAATTAAAAAATTATCCATATGGCTACCAAAATTATGGCTCAAGCAAGCGATACACAATTGTGTTTAGCTTGATGTGTTGTGTTTTGACACATTCTAACATTATTTTCTAAAGTGTTTTCGAGTCTTTATCGGGTTTTTTAGTTTTTCTGAGTCATTACAGGTCTGGAGTATGTTGTGGATCAATTGGAGGACGGCATGCAAAAAAGAGTGAAATTTGGAGATTTCTAAATGGCGCAATAAAATTACAATTATATTGTCCAGTATATACAATATTCGAAGCATCATAGCCTAGTAGTTAAGGTTTAAAGGCTTCTATACCGAGTTTTGGGGTTCGAATCCCAGACAATGTAATTTCTTGCAGATTATAGGATGCGAGGAAGTTCCAGAGTATTGCAGGTAGAACCGTTCGGTGTGGTCGTCTACAATGGGGAACATGTCTATCGAGGGTGTAGTACATGCAGAATCGTTCGTCGATCCAAATATTTTGGGGAGAGCTTCATGTGGAGCATTATCCGTGGAGTTGTTTATCAATATCGTACATGTTGCAAGTAGTTGATCATCATATGTAATAGAACTAGGGATTATATGATGATGTAATTGTTACATAGCAGTAAAAAAAACACAATACTATAAAATAAGATTGGAGAGTTTTATGACTAATATCTTCTTCTTGAGACTAAAACGAATGAGTTAATGTTGAAAGATCATGAATCAAGTCTAATTGGTTATGCTTCATTCTCCCAAAGAGAATGTAATAATCTATAATGAAAATGAAAATAATAGTGACTGCAGACGTGAATGTGGATATGGATAAACTTAAATTCAAGACATAATAGTTTCATTTTATAACTTATATTCTCACTTGAAGTTGAAAAAATGATGATGGTGATAAAGAAAAGAGACATGATTCAACCATTGAAAGATAAAAAAAATAGTGTAAGTACAATACGAGGTAGTATAAAGCTTATAGAATGTTCAAAGAGAGGATATATATGAATAATCCAGAAGAATACACATACACTACTATGATATAAAATTCATAATGAATTATATTCTCGTAAGTCTCAAAAGTAAGAAGGATCTAAGAAAGAATATGTCACCCAAATAGGATATGTTGTTTATTCTAAAATGAGATTCAATTCGAGATTGATAAACCGTTAGTTTTACCATCTCGAGGGAGAGTCAAATAATCTCACATTTTATAATAAGTGAACATCTAGAATATTATTTTTACACTCAAACTGAGACTATGAATCCTTCTTAAGGTAAATGTATGAGATTATGAGACAGGTTTTGTTAGAAAATAAGCAAGGAAATGCTAAATATATCTCAAATCAAATATGTTTCTCAAGGTAGTAAACATATTTGGGAGAAACTACCTACATCTTCAGATAGATTGTACTACATAAAGATTAGTGTAATGAAGATAAACATTATAATAAACAAGAAATTTACAAAATAATTTAATATATGGCATGAACCAGTTATACCATTTTGGTTCAATAGTGATGTGAAAGACATTTCAAGATTTATGTGAATAGTCTGACATATGTTGCTTGTTCACAAGATAAATAATACAGTTTTCACCAGCCAAAAAAAGTTATTGGCATTAATAAACAGATGTTGGTGGACTGATCACCGACTATGTATTTTTATAATCTTGGTCAATTCATGTCTTAAGTATTCGATAATCATTGCGTGTTTATAGGAATAAGTATTGAACATTTTGAGCAACATAATTCACATCAAGCCAATAAGTTATAAATATTTCTCCCATCATTGGTTATGGGTCAAACACCAAATATTACTCATCTAAGAATTTTGGATGCGCAATATACTTTCTAACTGCTCCACCTCAAAGGTTTAATTAAGTTGAATTCTAAATGAGGTTGAGAATACATTTTGGATATGAATCTCCATTATTAATTAAGAATCTAGAGCCTTCCACAAAGAATATAAGGCTCTATTTTCAAGCTAAAATTAAATTAATCTTTTCCTACACAAAGGAGAGAAAATAAACAGTCGAAAAATAAAATAATTTGAAATGAATTATCATTGATCCTTGAACTAAAGAGAATGTAAAATATAAGTTCAGAATATAATTTAATTATAAGCTTAGTAAAGCAATTGCCAGACGCAATTACTGACCCAAATATATAGAGTGGTTAGGTCACATATAGCAGTTGTAAATGCTCCAAAAAGAATTGATGTCCTAGAAAGACAATATCAAGCTGCTAGTCGGTCTGAGTCACACTTAAAGCGTGGTAAACATATTGGTTCCAAAGATAAAAATCCTCCTAAATTGAAAACGAGCATAAATTATTAATGGTCGAGATGAAATATTGTTTTGGATGATATCCAAAATAGAAATTAAACATGACTGAAAGAAAATTCAAGTACATGAAATAATGAAAAGATCTTAATAAGTTATGTCATATATGAAATAAAAAGTAACCGATAAGCAAATAGACGTTGATGATATTTATGCATGCTAAGTAGCAGTTGATATGATAAATGAGAAAGAAGATCATGAAACAAAGTCTATTGAAAAGTGTACACAAAGAAATGATTGGCTAAATTAGAAAGAAGTAATAGAAAAGGATAGAAACCCTTACAAAAGAGAGAAGTATTTGGACCACCACTTCATAGACTAAAAGGTGTAAAACAAGTGGGATATAAATGAGACGTTTCACCAAAGAAAGATCAATATGAAATTGATGTGAAGATACATAGTCTCATATTGTAGATGCAACTACTTTCAATTTTTTTATTAATTAGGCAATAAAGGAAGAACTTGAATTATACGACCCACTGAAAAATGATAATCCATGAAAGATAAATCCATGACGGTAGTTAAATAACAAATATGTACATGTTGAATGTTTAAGACAATTGAAGTCCAAACAGACAAAGAAACTATTGTTTATATTAAAAGAGAATTGTGGATCATTAGTCTAATGACTTTAGATATTATAATAAAAATCAAAAGAGTTTATTTTGTTAAGCTCGGTTTATTAAAGAGATATATTGCTTAGAATGCATACCTTGAAGATAATACTTTCAGGAGAAGAAATGTGAAATATGTGTGGATGTACTCTTTTTCCATATCATGATTTTTGTTCACTAAATTTTTCTATGACAAAGTTTTAACAAGGTAACAAAGAACAAACAAATAACAGACACCAAAGAAAAATGTTACAATTTCAACGATGAAATTCTGTCATATTACTAAAATTTTTGAGATTAAGAGAATCCGATAAAATGATCAAATCATACAAGAACTCAGGCATTATTGAAGAATAGCGATGTTAATATCCTACAAGTTCGTCAAGTGACATTTTGGTTAATTTATTCACTAAAGTGTTATCCAGTACCTATTTTCAAAAATTTAGTTCACTTTATTGGATGGCCTCATTTCAAATATCTTAATGTATGTACACATGAAGAGAAGTTGGTATGGCATTGTACTTTTTTTCTCTTAACCATATTTTTTCCATCAGATTTTGTCGTAAGATTTTTAATAAAGTATCATCTACGATGTTTCATATATATTTCTGTAAAAATAGATATAAAAATATTATGTAATATTTTTTATAGAAAATATTAGATTACCGTTCTTTCTTTTCTGTACTTATAACATAACCGACAGTTTCTTGTCTAAAAATAATTAAAAATGGTTTTCGGGAATTTGAATGTGTGTTACAATAGGATATTGTTGACATTTCTATAAATATTTTTTTCTGTTTGGAACTAACTGAGATGGACACGGAACTATTGTGAACCGAATGACTTACGAACTAATTGAGAAGTCAACCAGAAAAAGTTATCGTTTGCAAATTCAATTTTTATTTATTTATTTTAGACATGGAAAATTTGAATTTGAAAATTAGCTATGGATGCTAAAAATGTTTAATTTTGATATTTCGGGGTAAAGGGTTATAATACTAAACAAGATTGATCAATTAAATTTTATCAGAACATCTCCAAAAATTCATTTACGTTAAGGTTTGGCAAAACCTTAAAATAAAGTTTGAGGATGTTGTTAACAAAAACAAAAGTTTGAAGATATTTCTTTTCAAAAGTAAAACTTTATATTAAATTTAAAAACTTTTAGATTTTACATAATAGTACTTATGTTTAACAAAACATAGATATTTTATAATAACTATAAAATAGTTAACAGTAATTTTTATAAAAATTGATAAAATATTGAATTATAGTAAAATCAAGTAAAATTAGCATTTAAATAAGTGCACGAAGAAAATAAAATATTATTAACAAATTTAGACTTTATTTTTTATTAACAAAAAAAGAATCATCAAGAAAAAACTCAAGAAGAACAACAACCTTCCGTTGAACAAGAGTTTTATTGAAAATATTTTGGTGATATTGGATATCTAGAATCAAATTTAGATGAATGTTTCTTTTTAATTTACATGAATATCAACATTGTTGTAATTTTTATTTGTGTAATATTCATATGTTTAGTTTTTGTATTAGGCAGTGACCCGCGCCCTTCGCGGAATGAGATAATTATAAAAATGTTTAAATTACAAAGTTGTGATTATATACTTTATAATTTAATTTAAATGTTTAAATTAAATACTTGTGATTATGTATATTATAACATTATATTACATTTTACAGATTGGAAATTGTTTAATATTTTAACAAATTGAGTTAAATAATACTTTTCTAATTTATGTAGTAGCAAAATAAATGATTTAGGCCAAATATTAATTAGTTGAAAGCTTATCCCATTTTCATTGTTATGGGCAGTAACAAAATTTTTAAAACAAACAAAACTCATTTATCTTCATTTAAAATAAAAAATGGATGAAGAATAGGTGAAAGGGATTAGGTTTTGGTGAAACGTGGAATATTTTATGATGAATTTTATTAATAATGTTACAAATTTTTAATAATTTGTAAGATTTTTATCTACTTAAAATATTTTTGCACTTAAATCAGCGTTTTTAAACCTAACTCAGACCTGCAGACGAACCGGTACACCGGGTGATCCGATATGTAATATCGACTTGGGTTTGAATAAATATCCACTATTTAAACCCCTATAAACACACAAACAAAATTTTGATAGGACGCGAAGCTCACTAGTTAAACCGATATGTAATCCGATCCAATTTGATTAAAATTGTTATTTTTTAAATTTAAAAGTTAATTTCAATGTTTGCATTGGATATTTAAATACTGGTTAATTTCAATCTTATTGTATTTCTATTATATGTCGTGACTCCAACTTCTAACAAAAAATTGTTTAAATTACTTTTTTATATTTTGTGTGAAATGAAAAAAAAAACTTTAGTATATTTTTAAAACATATTTGTATTTTTTAATATTTGATATATATTATTATATATTTAAACTACCCAATAGCCCAACAACTAAAAATAGTCGGGTTAATGTCAACAGGTTTTAAAACATTGATTAAAACATATTTGTACCTCATACTCAATGGAATTCTCATCCAACATGCGAGAGGTATCAAAGTCATTGTAGGATCACCCTTAATCCATTTTCTCTGGACTTTATCTCACTTTCGCATTCCCCTCAAGTTTTTTGGTATCCGTGTGAGGATCTCCGTCCATGGCAGCCTTGATCTCACTCTTATAACCAACTCCTTCTTACGAACAACCTTCAATTTCTCTCCACAAACCGTTGAGATGCAGAAGGCATGTATTGTGGGAAATCTGGTGGGGAGAGCCTTGTAAAAAACCTTCTTGTTGATGTTGAAGAAGGAAACTCTTTTATTAGGCATATCGATGATTGCTCCCACTGTAGCCATGAATGCTCTTCTAAGGATCAAGGACATCTCATAATCCTTGTTCATCTCATCAACCTGAAATTCAGTATGCAGAGTACAGTCTCCAACTTGGACAGGAAGATTGTGAATAGTTCCATAAGGGACTGTTGTGGAAGAGTTAGCAAAAGCCAGAGTCACCTGAGAAGGCTCAACATGCACAATGCCCAGCTCGTCTACAATTGCCTTCGAAATAATATTCACACTTGATCCAGAGTCACAAATAGCTTCCTTAAATTCCACTCCAGCGATGGAACATGAAAAAACAAACTTTCCAGGGTCATCAACCTTAGGCAATTCCTTCAGTGATGGTACCAATGCTTCAGTAAAGAGTGCCTTAATTTCCTCTTGAGTCTCTCTACAATTTTTGAAGAAAATATGCAATGGCCGAATCTCCCAAGCATGTTTAAATGAGATCTTTTTAGGAAGTTTTCTCACTATCTTCCTAAATCCAGCCATCTGCTCTGCATTAATGGGATCCATCGATGTCTAGGTGTAACTGGATATAGAACCTTAGGAACATAGACTCAAGCTGGTGGTGTCTCAGCAGGTTCACTAAGAGCAGTCGCTTCAGAGCTAGTAAGGTACGTTGTTCTCTCTTTTGCGCCTAAAGCAGTCTCAGCAAACAGTTGCTCTGTTACATTATAGTGCTCAACCCTAGAATTTTTATTTGTTTTTCTTAGGAGTGCTCCTTGCTGCCTCTTGACACTCTCAGTTTTTTGAGCAATTTGAACGGTCATCTTTCTTATGTGACTTGCAACAGCATCGTACTTAGAGTTTAGCTTAGTGAACATGTTGTCCATCTTGGTGTTGATGTCCGTGGTGGCTTGATTTAAATCCATGCCTTGGATCTGCTGACCTTGCAACTGATGGTGTATCATCATACCCAGACCTTTCAGGTACAACTCGCGGTAGCTCGAGCAGCTTGCTGATTTCTCTGCGGCTTATGCTGGTTCGTCCCTTGGTAATTGTTTTGCCCTCTTAGCAAGAAGGTTTTACCCTGGAAGTTCTACGATAAGCCTCTCTGATACCCAGCACCAAGTTTCTGGTTGTTCTGATTGGAGGGGTTTTGATTGTACCCCTACCCATTAACATAGCTAACCTCCTTTTGATCATCACCCTTCTCTCCTTCTGCTGCAATCTCTTATGTGGCATGCTCAGGAGTTGTCTCTTCCATAAAATAGATATGTCATTGGTTGTTCTTTAGCAGCTGATCAACCTTGGTTGTCAACTCATCTATATTCTGGGTGTTGACACTGTTCACCTTCTTGGAGTGGTCGCTCTCCTGATTCTTATTGGCTGAGCTAGCTGCCATGTTCTCAATCAGTTCAAACGCTCCCTTAGTTGTGTGAGTCATGAAGTCTCCCTTGCTCGCAGAGTTCAGAGCACTTTGGAATTCCCAGTCAACTCCATCATAGAAAATACCTAGGAGGTAATCATTATCAAATCCATTGTGAGTGCATTGTATGCGGTAGTCGTTAAAACGCTCCCATGCGTCGCAGAAAGGCTCGTCAGTGAGCTGTCTGAAAGAGGAGATCTTGTTCCTCAATGTTGCAGTCTTTTCCTTCGTGTAGAAGTAACTCACGAACGATGATCGGACCTGTTCCCAAGAAGTAAGAGATAGGGTTGGGAGAGAGTTCAACCACCTTGCAGCCTTTCCATCAAGAGAGAACGGGAATACATTCACTTGATGTAGTCTGGTGGTACTCCATTTGCGCGAATAAAGATGTAGACTTGTTTAAAGCTTTCAATATGCTCCATTGGAATCTCTGCGGCGAGACCACGGAACACTTTCCTCTGAACCAAAGCGATCAAATGAGGCTTGATCTCAAATTCCTATCTGTTGCAGGGTGGAGGGGTAATGGCAGAGCGCGTAGTAGGGAAGTTACGCGGAAGGTTTCTTTGCCCAATCGTAGCAGCCTGCTCCTGGTGTTGCTGCACAGCGAATAAAGCAGCTTCCTCCTGCGCTTGGATGGTCTGCTGCATCGGCTGCATTTGTTGTTGCATATGTTTCATTGTAGTAGCGAGATCATCCGAATGGCCTTGATCACCCATGTTGGTGTTGTTTGGCCTTTGTGGTTGTCCGTTGGTTCTTTCTAACCGTGCTAGTTCCTGGTTGGTAAGTGTAACTAGTCCTCCTTGTACGTTTCTCTGAGTATGTCTACTGGTCATACACATGGAACATTTGCTGCAAAAAAAAAGGTAAAGCAAGTTAGAGGTCTTAGACTAAATATATAACCAAAAATAAAGGTAAAATCTGGTATCTGTCTCAACGGCGCCAAAACTTGATATACTAAAAATGAATATTTGCTACTGTCAAGTTAATAGTGGTTGTTGTAATACTTTAGATTCAATTCTAGAGGGCCAGTTTACACTTTATTTTTATGGAATCAATATCAAGATTAAAAAATGAATGGTTTTTAAAAATTAGAAATCATAAAAAGCAAGTAACAAGTTGATTTGGGGTTTTCAGATTATTAAGAATGCTAGCCTAGGGTGGTTTGATTGGGTGAAACAATCGCGAGCCAAACAATCAAGTTCAATTTAGCACTAGTCTAGAACTCGGATCATACAAGATAAATTAGTCCAATGTCGTGGTGCTTTACCTTTTGTCAATCGATCTCAGTACCTAAAATGTTGTTTGGACTGAGATGCGATGACAAACATTAAGATAAAGTCCGATATGCTCATAAAACACCCCAACATCTACTTTCGCTGGCTAGGGACGTGATGCTCATTCAAGTTATGTCTAGCAACCTAATACATGGTTAATGTACAATTAAGCCCAAGTTCATGCACGAAGTGATCAGTTTAATACAAGCTTTAAGAACAACAGTGAATGAAGACAATCGATTAATAACTTATTTATGTCAAGCTCACGTATCTAACACCCTAACACCCTATACTAAGCAAGCCGGTTACTCAGGCATGGAACAAGAAAACACAGAGATCATAATAGGAAAAGCCATGAAATACTGCTGCAATAAAAGAGAAATAGGGTTCATGAGGTTCTTCTCTAAATCGAGAGACATGGCCTTCTCCCTTCGAAGGTAGCAAATCACCAAGTACAAATCTCTAAGGTCTGCTTTATTGTGTAAAAGTAGCATAGAAAATAAAGGGAAAGAGAAAAATAATATATATGGAGGCCACATGCGGCTGGGAGAAAAATATAGGAAAATTAGGGTAAATCTCGAAATAGTATCTTGCTTTCCTTAAATATCGGGAATAGTCTAGTGGTTGCTATGCATCGGGAGCACCCATCAGGTTGCTCCATTCGGCTGCTCTGCAGGAAAAACCACAGTTCTGACTCTTTTCTTCATACATCTCTCCAAGGGCCTCCATGCCTACTCCAGAATGTAAGGACTCAAAAAGGACTAAAAGGACTCCATAAATACCTAAACAATTTAGAAATCATGTGTACACTATGTCAAAAACACCATATATCAGTCCTCCAGCCTTTTTGGGTGCATAGCAAAGCGTGCTAATTTGACATCTCATTCAGTTACCGGAGCTGTAAGATCGTCATTAATTGACTCAGTATTTGTTATGGATATCTCAGATAGGGCCTCATCTATATCTTCTGGATTAGAGGACCAAATATTTGTCTGATAGAACTAGTAGCAATGGCTACCAGTCCTTCCTCATCCTCAACAATACTTCCATTTACATCTAAAAGATGTGTAATTTTATTTCTTGCTCTTCTTTGCTTTGTCAATGCATGAAAGAATTTTGTGTTCTTATCGCCTTCTCTTAGCCAGAAGACTCGAATTTTTTGTTTCCGTAACATCTCTTCTCCCTTAAGAACATCAGAAAGCTCCTTCAAAGCTTTTGTTATTTCCTCAGTTGTAGCATCATCATTTGAGTATAGACCCTCCACCCTCTCTTTAAGTTCATCCACTTGTTTTTCTGAGTTCAAATTGTGTTGTCTCCTCCATTGGCTTAAGGCTTGACGGTAACTCGAAATATGCTCCATAATATTTGCATCTAGAGGTAGATCTGGAGATTTCCACCCCTCAAGAATGACTTGTCTTAGTTCCTCATTATCTAGCCACCTTTTGTCAAATTTAATTATTTTTTAATTTTCTCGTTGGCTTTATGAGAATGTCTGCTAGGATCAGACGATGGTCTGATTCGCATAACCTCATATACTTAATAGTATAATGAGGAAACTTCTCATGACAATCCTCATTTCCAAAAGCTCTGTCTAGGCGGCATATAACAGTTGTTCTTACAGCTCTCTTCCCTACCCATGATAACATGTTCCCAATAAATGGGAATTCCAGCATCTCACTGTCGCTTAGCATCTGCTTAAGAGGTAGGAATGAGCTTTCAGAATGTTTTCTTCCTCCTTTCTTTTCATGATGTCCCGTAATTTCATTGAAATCTCCTATCATAAACCACGGTCCAGTTCTTGTTGTTGAGAAACACGTAAGACGTTCCCAAAGTTGATCTCTTCGTTCTAATATAGGTTCTCCACAAAAAAACGTCTTCATCAGTGACTGCCTCAATCTAAATCATTATGTTATTTGAAAATAATAAAATTCATCCATAGAAAAAGTTAAACCTCGATGAGTCCAAGTGCCTCAATAGTAAACAAATGTACAAAAACTAAGTCGGCATGAATGTTTTGCAACAGCAGTCTCATGTTCTTCGTCTCAAAAAGAAACACAAGTCATGGTGATGCTTTTGACACATCTCCGTAAGGCGTTGAACTGTGAGGTCGTTCTCAATCCCTCGACAGTTCCAATCGTCCTCATGGATGATGTTGTGATAGGTTTTTGGAACTCATCAAACCATCATATTTTGACGAACTTTCTTTACCCTTCTTTGATCCACGACGATGGCGCCTTGATTTTTCAGCTCCTCCTGGTGCATGTGATCCGGTAGACGCCGAACGTTTGCTTGGAGATCCCCTACGTAGGATCTCAAATTTTCGACTGGGAATGCCCAATGGAGCACTCCTTTTGACGCCAAGCTTCTTGTTCCTTGTGGACTTTGTTTCAGTTTTTTCCTCTCTTTTCCTCAATATATGTAGCTCGAGAGTGCTTGCCTTCCATTTCCAAAAGATCCAACCCTAGTAAATCATTCTCATTAACTTCAACATCCATCATTCCTCCATCATGTTGGTCCACTAAGTCCATGTCATTTAAGGCTCCAATGATCTGGTCATCAGCATTTATAGGTTCATGTCCACTCAAGGGAGAGAACGTGAGAGCTCTAGCTTCGCCCCTATTCCGAATAGTTACATTATCCTCCATTGGATGATCCATACGCAATAGAAAGACTAATTTGCTTGCCAACTTTTTGCTACTTGCTGACTAGCCACTCCTCATCTTATCATAACTTTGTGTAGTATGTGATCTTGAACCTGAGATATGTTCATAAGGAACAAGCTCTCGAGATGTTTCACCTGAAACATCACCATTCTGATCATTCTTGTGTACATCATTTCTCCTTGGTTTTGCTCTTCATGTCTGTACCTTATTACGGTTATATGGACATGTACCATACCAAGCTCCACCGTATCTATTACTCCGAGAGTAATCATAATGATGTCTGATAATCCTATCAGTATGATTACCCCGTCGACTGATATCCTCCCATGAAAAAGAATGGATACCCTTGTTCTCGTAGTTACTCTCTCTTTAATTATTTTGTAAATAATGTCTTGAGGCTTGGGAGGTAGTGTAACGAAGTTGTAGGTCCCTACTCATCAGCGAAAACTGACGAGAGAGTTGAGCATTGATTTGAGTATCACGGATTAAATGATGGCGAGTAGGCTGCTCTTAAGGTATTTGCACTCTCGTGAAGACCCCAGACCGCTCCGTCTGGGGCTAAATCCTTGATCTATTATCGATAGAGGGATAATACCTTTCTCATGGGAGAGCATTCCAGAAATGGTGCAATATTTAAATAGCATAGCATACTTTATTTCAATCGTAACCTCATCTCCTTCATATTCAACCTTCCTTGAAAACTTTAATGGCCGGTGTGTGTCTACTTCTATGAGCACAAGGCCCTCAGATAGCTCCAGAGTATCGACATGACCAATTCTTCCACCTATGTTTTTCAGGTTTGCATATGTCTACAGGTGAAGAGGGAATCCAATCAACTGGACCCAAAATGGAATACTCCATGGGTAATCGTCATGAATGATGGTTTCCAACGAACCAATATAAACATGCAGAAGTTGTATTGTATATTTATAGTTTCATAATTGTTCAATGAGTCACTGCAGCTAAAGCGGTAAACAAAGCTTTGAAAATTGGGCAAGGGGCATAGATCGTTTCTCATGAGATGTTGTTTTGAAATTTTTTAACTCATTTATTTTAATAGGGGTAAAATAGTAATTACATGATCGTCTTCCTCTAGACCTATTTTTTTCTTCTGTTTGCGGCCGCCATTGTTTTACTCAAGCTTCTGACGATTCATCACATTATCAATTTGATTTAGCATTTACATAGCAAAACACAGACTATTAACATGTTTCCAATCGAAAATTAACAGAATCTTAGTTTTTTCTAGTGTTTCCATGAGTTGGACAAAACGAAGTTTTGGTAATTCAACGGACGCTTTTTCTTATTCTACGTTCATAGCGGAAAATACGCGTGTTACTGTTCATTACAACCGAATCAATCATAATCGCTACGTTCACCATCCGAGTAGCGTTTAAGCGGCCGTAAAATCGGTAACGCGACCGCATTTTTGAACAAGGGGTAATAGATATTTTTACCATCAACCGACTTAAAAAAGAAGACAAAACTGAAAGAAAAAGAAGAAAATGCTGGGACAAATAATAATTTCAACATCAATACTATATTCTTAATTTTATTTTTAGAATTGGCTATTACACAAATTAACCCCCAAAAAGAAAAACTGAGAATGCCCTCAGTTTTTTGTTTTGTTTTTCTGTCCGTTGAGTGATTGCAGAAGCGAGAGAAAAGTATTGAAAGAGAGAGTGTCAAAGAAAGTCTTCTCCTTCACTCCTTTCGTTTTCTCGAACCTCTTCTCTTTAATATGATAGTGGAAGAATCTTGGCTTTGACAACTCATTCACAGCCCTCATCCAAGGAACCTTCTTTTTGCTCCCTCATCATTCTCTCTCTCCCACTCAATTCGTCCTCTGTTTTTTTTTTTCTCTCAATTAATAAGCTTTCGTCTCCAAGCTTAAGAAAGGCAACTTGTTTTCTTTTGTTGGGCTCTTGTTGAGATGGGATTGTGTAAAAACGGAAACTTGACTATCTGGGTCTTTCCCATTTTGGTTTCTAGGGTTGATTAGATTCTTGGAGGAAAAAAAATTAGGGTTTTATTTAGTATATTTAGGGTTGTTTAGCTAAAGACATGGAAGAGATAGAAGGAACCAACAGAGCAGCTGTGGAGAGTTGTCATAGAGTTCTTAACATCTTATCCAGACCACATCAACAAGATCATGGGTACGACATGAGTTTATTGTCTCAAACTAGAGAAGCTGTGTTCAGGTTCAAGAGAGTGGCGAATCTGTTATGCAGCAGTAGTAGTGTGGGTCATGCCAGGTTTAGAAGAGCCAAGATACCTCACACTCATTTTTCTCAAAACATCTTCCTTGATCCTTGTAACCAAAGAACAGAACCTCAGACAGCACCAGTGATGCTCCGGTCTGGTTTCCATGAATTGAGTTTGGGAACCACTGATTGTCTCACTTTAGGGACTCGGTCTTTCGGTTTAAACTCAAATGCAAAAGCCCCTCTCTTTCAGCTTAACCAGCAAGCAGTGCCTTCTTCGAATTATCTGAATATGTTTCCAGAACATCAACAGCAGCAGCAGCAACAACAACAGTTACATGAACAGTTACAGGTTCACCATCATCATCATCAGCAGCAGCAGCAGCAGCAGAGACATCAAGCTGAAATTAAACTTAGAAAGTGCAACAACGGAGGGATAAGCTTGAGCTTTGATAACTCGAGCTGTACTCCAACCATGTCTTCCACTAGGTCCTTTATTTCATCGCTTAGTGTAGATGGCAGCGTCCTGGAAGGAAACAGCTCCTTCCATTTGGTAGGGGCTCCGAGTTCAACAGATCAGAGTTCACAATACTCTAAAAGAGAATGTCTCATGAGAGGAGATGAACATGGAAGCGCCATATGCGGGAGCTCTAGCAGATGCCACTGCTCTAAGAAGAGGTCAGTTGCATGTCTTTTTGTATTTCATATCACGCCCTCTCTTAATGAAGATTGTGCATTAAAACCTTGTTGGAAATGGACAGGAAACATCGGGTTAGGAGATCGATTAGAGTGCCTGCTACAAGTAACAAGGTTGCAGATATCCCTCCTGATGACTATTCGTGGCGAAAATATGGTCAGAAACCCATCAAAGGCTCTCCTTATCCCAGGTTCACACTTCTTGATCACTCTCTTTTGATTGATGAAGTTTTTATAAGTTTGATGCACTTGTGAAGATGATATCAGATGCAAAGAGTTGAGATTTTCATATGGAGAGAAGAGGCACGATTATGTATTAAGTATGAGTCCTCTTTAAAGAATTTATGTGTGTGCAGGGGATACTACAAATGCAGTAGCATGAGAGGTTGTCCAGCGAGGAAGCACGTTGAGAGATGTTTGGAAGATCCAGCAATGCTTATTGTTACTTATGAAGCAGAACATAACCATCCGAAATTGCCATCTCAAACCGTAACACCTTAACTTTCATTTTATCAAATGCCTTCCCTCCTTTGTTCGCTATGATGATATTTTTGCTCCAATATTGTGTGATATATATGATGGGACAGCAGTGCTTTTGTTGGGGTAGATTTGCTTTGTGATAACAGTTTACTGCTGTTGTTAGTTTTGGGTAAATGTAGGACTTGTCAAACACTCTTTTGTTTCTCAAATGTATGGCCCTTAATGATTTGAAGTTCTGTTCTCAATCTCAATTTAACTTTTTTTGTTATAATATGGCTGGTGTTCTTAATATTTGAGTGCTAAGTAAAATAGTTTTAAGAAAGCCTCGGAGGAAAACTTAAATATTAGATATGATTGGGGCTAAACAATATTGGGTTGTTTTGAGAATCTGTGAGTTGAGAAATAAATGAATGAAGTTGTTTTTTTTTGTCAACTGATATTCATTATACTTAAGTCCATTGGGCATCATTTGGTACCCGTAGATTTACAACAGAGAAGGCCCATTTAACATAATGAAAAAACCTAATTGGAGATATCTGGAAACTTCACGTTAGACGGTTTATCTTCCTGACGACACGTCTTTGGGACACGCGTCGGGCGGCAATCTCCGTCGCACCGGCGAACCAAACCGCCACTTGCTTCCTGAAGACGCCTCCCAACCTCTATCTCTCCGCCGTATGTTTCCACCATACATAGAGCGAACACTCTATACAGGGAACTCTAGTACCAAATATGAGTGCTTCCTACTCTTAACTGAGAAGCGCTTGAGCAAAGATTCCTCAATCATCAGAGTTAAACCAAAGGAAAGCCACTCTTTGTCGGACCGCCAAAGAGGCCAACTCTTATGAATCTTCTTCATGCATGATCTAGAGTATCCTACAGCCTCGTCATGCCTTATGTTAGAGATGCTTCGTTTTATGCCTTGTATGGCTAACCTAAGAACGATGGCTGATTCTCATAGTAAAGCTTCAGCGTGAGCGATGAAAAAAAAGTCTACTAACCCAGAATCCAACGGATTAAAGATTAAGAACTAAGTAGAAAGCACAATAAAAATCCAAACTTTATTAATCAATCCAAAGAAACAGAGATAACATTATGAATCTTAAGCGAAGCTTTGGTTTGGATTGAAAGACACAACAAAAAACATCGCCTTGCGAAAGTATATCGCCTATGCGAAGATCCATTCGATCCAAGATCGAAATATCACAAACCAAGAAAAACAAAATTAAAAGATGGTAACCGGCGGTGAAACCACCGGCCACCCACGATTAAAACTCTAATGAAAACTGTGTTTTAAAGAGGTGAGAGCAACTAGAGAGAGATGATTATTCTACTTTTTACATATTTGAATGAAGTCGTTAAATCTATGAATAAAGCATAAAATGAATTTTAAAAGAAATAACTCAATTCATTGACAAAAAAACTCAAGTTAAGACAATTTTTTAGTGAATTATTTCTAAGTTTGAGCTTCCCTTTTAAGCATATAGTATTACAAAGTAAAATAATCTGAATTCGCACCACAAATGGGAATGTTGTTGAGCTTCAAGAATTCCTTATGAATTATATATATATACTAGTGATTAAAGTTACAATATGGAATGTTCTTTCAAGTGTCGGTCCTACATTTTCATTATTTTCTTGATTAAGTTCACTTAAAACTTTATGCTCTTATTATTTATGTAATTTTTTATACTGCCATATATATAACTAAAATTGTCAATTAAAATAATAATGTCTTAAGCAGTCACTTACTTCGCCTATGCTCCGGACCGGCTCTGGTTCTTTCAAGATTACACATCTCACAATAGATCCATCACATTGTTGGGTCTCTCAAATACACAACCAAAACAATGAAGACTCGACCCAAACTTAGCCTAACCTACTTGATACCTCAAATAGAATATTCGAGAGTCAAAAGACGGTATCTTTTAGCCCTCTTGATGACATAGAAGTTCTGAAGATTTGTTTTACAATAAATCTCCATATTTTATTGGACTGGTTTAAAGAAGTAGGTGAAAAAAAAAAGTTGGTTTTAGAAGCTAACCAATGAGGAATTATAGATCTCGCATGAGAAAAGATGAAATTTCATGGTCAACTCCTTTAGCAAGAAGATTTGCATACACATTATCATGAGGAATAAAAAAGAGAGATCAAAGATTAAACATGAAATGTATTTGAAAAAATTACCCCATTTGGAAGCCAAACTCAGCAATTCTTCTTCTATAATTTATTTTACTAGGCATGCGGTTTTGAACCAAAGGGAACTCATTGAATCCAAATAAAATCCGGTTTTCAGTTTTGTTTGTTATTTGGTTAGTTCGTTTTTCAAAAAATAAATAAATTGTTAACCAAATTTTGAACTGAACTAACTGAATTAATGAAAATTTTGAACCGAGTTATCCAAATTTAACTAAAATTTTGACCGAAATATAATCAAAACTCAAAACTTTGGTTAGTTTTGGTTGAAAAATTTTTGAAAACTGAAGTATAGGAATATCGAACCAATTTTTTCTGGTTCAATAAGACAAGATTTTGGTCGAACCAAACTATCCAAACTACCCAAACCTGCAGATCTAGATTTTACCATCCCGGACCATGCCAATACCACCGAACTTATCACGGAGATCACAATTTTCAGCTTAGGAAAGCACCTTATGTCGTGTAATCTAAAACTATTTACGACTAAATAAATCTTGACCCCCAGTGTCTACATTCATCAGATCATCTGGAGAATCCATCAGCTTACAGCTGCCAAAGAATACATCTTCATTAACCACTTATAGTGTTAAAAAAGGAGGAAACGAGTCTTGGTTGACGACAAAGATAAATGATAAATTTGGTCACATATTTCGATTAGTTCAAGCGCTAGAAAAACAGCTACGGAATTGAACAAGAAAAAATACAAGTGGATTTTGACCAAAAAAAAAAAAAAGAAAAAATACAAGTGGAGTGGGTTGTTGATTGGTTATGATTTATGAACATATAGTGGATGTAAGTTACGGTGATTTTGCAGCTATTGCTCTTTTTCTTCTTGCCATTCAATACATATTTATGTTGGAACCCAAATTTAAAAACTTTTGAACTGCATAATTTTTTGTTGTAATGTGAAGAGAAATATGGATCAACTATTTTTTTAGATTTTAAATAAAAAGAATTTCACTTAAATGAAATGCAAGAGTAAAAAGTATCGCATTGCTTATGACAATAAATTTTTTGTAGTATAAATACGACACTCTCTTATCAAGACTCAATAGCTTGTGGAGATATTATGGAGAAAGAGTGAGAGAGGCCATTATTCAAACCACACACGCAAGCATCGCAGCCATGCCGGACTTGGGTCTTTTATCTTGGCAAATGTGGGTTTAGCACACAATAAGATGTTCTTTTGGAGCAAATTCATACCAAGATTTTTGCATAATTTCTTAGATAAATTTTAACGAATTGTGTCTACATTATCGAGATAAATCTACACGTTCTAGATTGTGTCAAGATAATTTCGAAAAAGATTTCAGATAATTATTGGAACATTTTTTATTCTCATCTCCACGATAAACATTAATATTTTCGAAATATGTTTTTTCTTTATCTTTATCATTTTGTTGATTAAGTCTTCTTCTGATATGTCATGGTTTTTACCTGATTTCACCCATGATATGTATATGGTTTTAGCGTCTTTTATATGCAACTGGTATTATTTTAGAATCTTTACATGTTCAGGTAATAATTGGAAGCAATTGGGCTTTTAGATCATTCTGGAGCATTGAAGAATGCTCAATCGAAAACTCGAAGTCAGAACCAGAATACGCAGAGACCATCGATCGATGACTCACACTGAGTGTCGATCGACGGTCAACACCTCCGCGAGTTAATAGAAGATTTGAAAAAATCACAATAGCCTCATTTTAGATTATTTATTAGGTTTTTTAGTTGTTTTGCAAGACGCACTTGTTTTTACAACCTTTTTGATACTGGCAACTTTGACGGCTACCATTGGAGAGAGAGATATATTCATATACAAACTAAGATCTTGAATTCTCTTGTTTTATTATTATTATTTCTATGCAATTCATTCAGCTATTCATCATGTTTATCACAATTATGTCTGAGTAGTTCATTGTTAGATTTAGAGTTCTTGTAGGGTAGTTAATGGTTGATGATGTTATGAAATTGTTAGGGTTATTCCAATTAGTTCTTTGATTAAGTAGAATTCTGTAGCGCAAGCGAGAGCTTGGTTATACCCTGAAACATATCTTAAACATACTAAAATTCTAATAACAAACGAGAGTTGAATTAGAATTTTAGAGAACATATCAAACATAAGAATCGTATATGTTTAGAAGTAGCGTCGATCGACACCACGTAGTGTCCACCGATGGACACTTCGTTAAGAATCACGAGAGTGACTTACCTAAACACTAGAGTTTGAGTTCAGAACATCGCTTCACTAAAATCCTTAACATTATGTTAGTCTGCATTACCTAGTCTACCTGAGAATTGCCCTAATCTAATACTTCATAATAATCTTTACAAACTAAGACAATCTTTAACTCACTATTAATCAATTTATACTTTCATCTTGCTTTATTTCGAAACAATAAATCTATCGAGTAATCTTAGAGTCCCTATGGATTCGATCCCTATGTACTACATTGAACCTCTTATTTTGAGAGAGAAAAAAGTAGCTCACAGAGTTGATTTGAGAGTGCATAATAAAAGCTACATCACCTTCTCATATAAATTAGCACATACCCTCTTCATAATTCTATACGCTTTAACCAAATAAACAGTTCCAGAAAAAACCCTAGTCGTCTACTTAGTAAGTCTCGAAAGTATATCGTAGATTAGAGTTCACCGATTTTGTTTCGGGTGCAGTGAAACAGTCTCATCGTTGTTGTATCATATGATTCAAAAATCACATTGAAATCGTCTCACATTACGGGCAATTTATTGAGTTAAGGAAATATATCAAATCTCGACTCCACGAATTCATCTATTTCCTTACTGAATGTCAGTGTCAGAGATGGGATGTTAGATTCGAACATAACATCAGATGATTTATTGAAACCAAGATCAAATAAGGCTGTAAAGGGGGAATCAGGCACTGGAAGAGGTAAAACATAATGACCAAATATGTCATCTCTCCTAAAGAATAAGAAAGAGTTTCAGAGAAAGGGAAGCTCGTTTCATGAAACACTACATTACGCGAAATAGAGACCTGACTAGTGTGAAGATCGAGAACTTTATACCCTTTGTAACCTTGAGGATAACCAAGAAAAAGACAAGGTGTGGCACGAGGAGAGAACTTATGACGATCTTTCAATAATGTGGTAGTTAAACAAAGATAACCAAAGGCACAAAGATGATTGTAGTTAGGAACTTTGGATGTTAACAGCTCATAAGGAGACTTGTTATGAAGAAGAGGATTAGAAGTTCTATTTATGAGGTAAATGGTCATCTGAATACAATCACCCCAATTTTCAATAGGTTTATGAGATTGAAAGAGAAGATAACGAGCAATGTTAAGAATGTGTTGATGCTTTCTCTCAACAACAGAGTTCTGTTGGGGAGTATAAGCACAGGAAAAGTAATGAGTAATTCCTTTGGATTGTATTCGTTCTCAACAAAGGTCAAAAAAATATGGAAAACCGTAGCTACATAACCTTTATCTTTAAGAAGGTAAATCCAAGTTACACGGGAACAGTCATTAACAATGGTTAAAAATATCTAAAACCATCAATAGTATGTACAGACCCCAAATGTCAAGATGAATGAGATCAAAAGGTAAGGAAGAGAGATTATTATGAGATGAAAAAGACAGACACTTCTGTTTTTCCAAAGGACATACTTTACATAAATGATCATGAGCTATATTGTCTTTAGAAGTGTCTAAGTTTTTCCAAGCGTTGATGCCAAACTTCAGATTAGACTTGAGCTAGGTGATGACAATGAGCAACAAAAAAGAGAAGCATGAGTATACGAGTCTAGGACATAGGGATTATGTTGGAGGTTATCCTTCCCAATCATGTAATTCAGAGTATGCTCCTGAAGAAAAGAAAAAAAAAGAAACTGACAAGAGTGAGAAGAAAATTGAACACATATAGATGTGTTACTTGTTAGAGCACTAAGGCTAAGAAGTTTGGATTTGAAATTTGGAACAAAGAGCACAGAATCAAGGATGAAATGATCAGAAAGAATGATCGTGCCATAGATAGTGATAACGATATGAGTTCCATCAGGCAATGTCACGTTACTATTAGCTATCATTCTAGTGTTAGAAAACAATCTTAGGTCAGAACACATATGACAACTAGCTCTTGTAGCTATGATCCAAGAATGTGAAGAAAATAAAATGCGAGATATTGAGGTAAGTACATGAAGTAGAGGGATGTGAGGAAGTTATGGGAATCAGGCGAGGTTGCGGTTTGACTGTGGAAAAAGAACCATCTGTGAATTTAATAGTGCTGCCTGAAATCTGAGAATGTTAGTTCTCGCTGCCATTCCTAGCATTGAGAAACTTAGAAGATGCTGGACTTCTTCTGAAGTCAATGTCTCCAAGTGAGTACCATGTTGATCATGCATGATAATACTTCCAGATTCCTGAGTAACCAGATTAACCAAATTAGAACCCTTCATCCAAGTTTGTTGACCTCATGTTGCTTTTGAATTAGATGTATTCTGCTGAGACTTATAACCTGAGTTTGTGGCTTTATATCTCTAAGGATAACCATGGAGTTTGTAACATTGGTTAACCGTATGTACAGAAAGGCCACAATGAGAACAGTTAGGACGAGGCTTTGGCTTATTATAACCACTAGTATAAGCAGCAAGGAATGGTTCATGAGATGAATCTGTCTGAGAAGCTTGGAAAGTCAAGTTGCTTGTAGTCTTCATAGATCGTTGTCTCTCTTCTTGTGAAATAAGATTGAAAACCTTCAAGATAGGAGGCTTGGGATCCATCATAAGTATCTGTCCACGAGTAGCCGTGCATGTATCATTCAATTCCATAAGAAACTTGAGAACACAATCTTGATCATCTCTTTTAGCAAGTCGCTTATGACTAATATAATCCAAATGACCACAACAACAAGTATAAGGATCTTCATGATTCTTGAGTTCTTTCCAGAGTTGCTCAAGATTAACCAAATATATATAGCTTTATATAGAGAACTAAACTATCTAAATACAGTTTATATCTATAAAAATTAACTATATTTAGATTTAAAATTATCAAATATTCTTTGTATCAACCATTCTTTGTATCAAATATTATAATTTCTACAGTGATTTTTTTTTATCATTATACAAAACATATTATCTATGATACTCTAATTTGGTATAACTATATCGTTATTATTATGATTGGTAGAGGGGATATCTTATGACAAATTATTTTTATGGAAATGAGTTTGAATGCTAATTTTAGAGACAAGTCATATATTTCAAGTTTATATCTATCGTGTGAAACATAACGGTAACTATTGTATATGGGTTTATATCTATCGTGTGAAACATAATGGTAACTATTGTGTTAAGGAGATATGTTTTTATGTCGAATAAATATGGTTAACTATTGTGTAGAGGGGATATTAAATCGACATAAAAACATCAAAGCCTGACTTATTTTCATCGTCCAACCATATTATGTGTTGATATCATTATATATGTTTGTTCAAAAATTATTTCTTTTGTATGCATATTCATATAAACATATATTATTTATCTAAATATATATCAGTGTCTAAACATATTGTTCTTTGTTAGTTGGGTTCTTGGTCAGAACATCATTGTATAAACATATATCATTTGTCTAAATATATATCATTATCTAAATATTATAATTTATTTAATTTGTAAAATAATAATGTACGTAAAAATATTTATATTTAATTTATTAATAAATAAATAGTAGTGTAAGTAAATAATAGTGTACGTGAACATATATCATTATCTAAACATATATACAAGAAGATTTTTATACCGATTTAGAATAAATGGGGGATTTGACCAAAACTTATATGATGCAAGTAAATAAATAGAGAACCAATCCTAGAATTTAATTAAATAAGGGATTTGATGTTGTCTTTGAATATCAAATCCAATAATATTGATTTCCTATATTAACTTGATTCATTTTGCTAATTTATCATCTGACCGTAATTTATGTAATATACAAAATCGATATATTGCAATTCAGTTTCGGTTAATATAGGAAAGTTACCATTAATTTATATACAACCACCATGACCAATTAAAATTACACACATAATTTTAGAATTTTTTTACATTAACTTCGTAATAGAATATATCTAATTGACTCAATTCTTGTGGTTTAAACCATATCATTTACGACTATATATATCATACTAAACTTAAATCTACGGTATCACAACTACAATCTAGCAAAGACAATAAGTGCCATGAATTTTATCTCTACTTGAAGCTAAAGAAGTTTATGTGAAATATTAAGGTGAAATTCATAAGATTTTGGAAGCAATACTCGACTGCTATTTGAGAGACCATTGAAATAGTTTTCGTAGATGCAAAAGTAATTTGTTGATAACCAATAATTTTATTGCCTATATTTCATTTTATCTTAAATTTATAACTCCTTGTATATAAAGTTTAGATAACACTTACAGATTTGCTTCCACTAACTATACTTCAACATAGACACAAGTTTTGGAAAAAAAAAACAAAGCTTACCTTATATAAACATGCACAATTTTGTTACATCTTTCCTTATATAACATATAATATTTGTGACTATGATTTTCATTTTTTAATATATATAAATTGAAAATTATAATTTTTAGTTCATTTATCCCGCATAGAGTGCAGATTACCACCTAGTTACTTGGTACAACAAACATTTCTATCATCCCAGATTTTCGAATTGCTAGGTTTAACAAAACTTTTGATTATGATATATTTTGTGTTTTATACTTTTAATTATGATATACTTTAAGTTTTATATTGTTTCAGACTTTCAATTATACCGGTTTAGATTTTAGATTATAAAGTATATAATCTAACTATAGCAAACACTTTTAAAAAGGAAATATACAAAACTTAAGGTCAACAAAGTAATGTTTTTAGAAAACCTGAATAGAAACTTGGCGTTAAATCAATATATTCACTAAATACTATTAAATTACAGAATATAATGGTAAGAATCTCATTGACTATGAGCACTAACAAAATCGGTTTATATAGTTACAACCACAAAATAATTAAAATATTAAAATATCTCACCGAATATAGAAACTTCCAAATCGAGAATCAGTTTTTATATTCTCAATTAACTTTACAAAGAATTTTAGTGATAACAAATATCATTGACTATATATACTAAGAAATCTCAATATATTCTAGCATTATATAGTAACAATATTATAATCTACTGATAGAAAATATATGAACTAGAATATCTATAATTATTCATATAGACATCCACGAATAACAAGTTTTTAAATGGTACCAAATCAATGTTAACAATTAATTAGATAATTCATAACCATTTCAACAAATAAATATCATTATTACAATATTAATACTAATAATGAATTTCTGTATTATTAATGTTACAAATGTTTTGTATTGGGCCTAAATTAAGATAAGCTTTCAGTCATTTAATATTTGGCCAAAATCAGTTATCTTGCTACTACACAAATTAGAAAAATTAAATTTTCAACTCAAATTGTCAAAATATTAGAACTTTTCCAATATGTAAAATGTAATATAATGTTATAATATACATAATCACAATTATGTAATTTAAACATTTCTATAGCTAAACTATAATAAACATAATGTTAAACTAAATTATAATGTTCATAATCATAACTTTGTAATTTAAATATTTTTATAATTATTTTATCCAGGGCGTGGGTCGCTACCTAATGTATATTATTCAGCTAAACCGTATCCTCTGTACAAGTGTTTCTATATATAGCTAGTTTAAGCAAAAGGAAACCAAAACCAGAATGAACCGAAATTAATCTTACTAACCAGTACAACTAAACCAGTCTGATATAAGACCCCAACGGTAGATATAGTTTGGTGATAAACTAGCATTTTTAGCGCCGTATTGATTGGATTACATGATACCTTCTGAATGTTTGTGTAAATAATTTATAGTAAATGATCTTTTTGAGATTTTGGCGTGTGCACTTTGAATGGATGGCATGTGTGAATATCTATAATGGGTGGTGACACTGATAAATATCCCAAACAATCAAAAAGTTATAGTTTATTACTTTATTATAAGATCCTTAAAATATGTAGATGCTACCTAAATAACTTATCATATACTAAAGATTTTGAGCTATCGAAAGGTTAGGGACAGATCCTTTTTTTCTTTTGCTAAAACTTTTTAGGGACAGATCTTCCTTTACCAGTTCGGTAGATCGATACATTGAAAACATAGTATTAACATTTGAGTCGACCATTCACGAGCTCATTACTAAATACTCAACGAAAAAGTCTATTGTTATTAATTTGCATGTTGTTAATGGTGTTTTTATTCTGTTACTCAAACTTGAGGTGGTCTCGATAACAAAACCGGAATAAAACAACCAAAATAACAAAATTTGCGATGAAAGGAACGAGCTATCCTAGCTAAGGAATCGGCTATTATATTTTGCGTCTGTGGGATGTAAGAGATTTTGAATTCCGGTAGCAAAAGTTGTATCGTCTTGATAGCTTCTAGTTCAGTAGGAAAGTTTGACCAGTCTTGAGGATTCTTTATCATTGCAATCAGGTCCTTGCAATCTGTCCCAAAGTTTTGCAATACCGAATGTTGAACCATACATTCCATTGCCCATCTCAATGCCTTTAACTCTGTATGCAATGATGCTTCTCTTCTCGCTAAGTTCCGCGTTTCCATCAGTTGCGTCTTCCCCTGATCATCTTTCCATTCCCATCCGCATCCACTAAATTGTGATTCGGAGGATTTGGGAGTAAGCTTTGGATTTGAGAGTCTTCTAAGGAGGATTCGTGTTGTGGTAAAGATACCATCTCATTTGTATCATACTAAGCTTGACATTCGCTTTTTGCATGTCTGACTAGTTTCAAAGGATTTTTATCAATTTCTCTAAAGAGTTTATCATTCTGAGCTTTCCATATATACCATATTAACCATGGGTAAGGATCCCTTTCCAGAGACGAGTCCTCAAATCTATTCTTCCTCCAGAACAGATAGTCTATATTTTTGTAAATGCTCGACGTTGGAAAGATGTTTGGACTAGATGGTCTCCTTGATAAGGAACACACTAGTAGTGTCGGTGGACATTCAAAAATCGCATTAGTTACGGATTCGTCCGGTTCTCCACATCTTGGGCAATAATTATCGCATCTCATATGACGGTAACTCAGATTTCGTGTCACCGCCACATGGCCTGTTATTAATTGCCAAATAAGATGACAAAATTTTTAAGGAGATTTTATTGTCCAAGCAAAGGCTTGCAATTTTGTGAAACTCGGTTCATTTATCTCCTTGTCCACTCTAGTTTTCAAAATATTGCGTGCCACCCAGTGCCCATATTTTACCGTATACTGCCCATTTTTTGTATAGTTCCAGCAAAGAGTATCCCTCCTATGAGTTGGGCTTATGGCCAAACTTCGACCAGCGGAATATCCTCTGAACAAATATAATTTGCCAAGCGTCCACTGTCCCATTCCTTCAATTTTTCATCTATTAAGTTAGTGACAGTCATCAACATATGCATCACATGTACTGCTGGTCTAGCTAGTCTTGCTGGCACCGTAAGGATCCATGGATCATCCCAAACCTTCACTTCATATCCAGAATGAACCTTGTTCCGAACACCTAAAAGCAGTAACTCTCTTGCGGCAGAAATGCTATTCCACATATACGATGGGTTAATAACTATTCCAACACGCATGGGCGTGCTGATTTTATAATACTTGCCCCTCAAAACTCTTGCGACTAATGAATCATGATTCTGGACCAGCCTCCAAAGTTGTTTTGCTAGGAGGGCTAAATTAAACTCATGAATCATACGAAATCCAATTCCTCCCTCCTCTCTAGGTTGACACATCTTCTCCCATTTTTCCCAATGAATTCCACGTTTTGGCGGGTTAGAACTCCACCAGAATTGTGCAATGGACCTAGCCAAGTTCTCACTAGTTTCGAGTGGTAGGAGAACAATATGTTCATACGTTGGGAGGGCTAACAGTATGGACTTTATTAATATTTCGTTTCTTCATTTAGATAGCCATCTTCATGTCCATTCATTCACCATGTTCGTCAGCTTATCCTTTAGATAGGCAAATAACTTGCACTTGGACCCACTTATATCTTCTGGGATACTTAGGTAGGAACCCATTCCCCCTTCATTCTGAATCCCAAGAGAGTCTTTGATTTGTTGCCTTAAATTTTCTGAGATTCGCTTGCCAAAAAGAAGAGACGATTTTTCAAAATTGATGCATTGTCCATATACTTGTCCATATTCTTTACTACTTTCATTACTTCTTCATATTCATGGGGCTCCGCCTTACGGAAGAAAAGGCTATCATTAGCAAAAAGAAGATGGGAGACGGCAGGGCTTGCGCGTGCAATGCGCATTCTTGTTATCTTCCCAATATCCTCCCCGTGATTTAGAAGGTTAACGAGCGCTTCCGTGCATAGAATAAAAATGAAAAGAGACCAAGGATCTCTTTGACGTAGTCCTCTTTCTGGTACTATATTTCCTCTAGGTTGTCTATTCATCAGTACCTTGTACTTAACTGTGGTAATGCACCGCATAATCCAGTCAATCCAAGTACTTGAGAATTCCATTTTCCTCATTACCGCCTCAATGAACTTCCACTCCATATTTATCATAGGTTTTTCTCATGTTTGTTTTTATTGCCATTCTTTTATCTCTTCCACTTGGTTTAGTCCTTAATGTATGAAACATCTCTTGAGCAATCATAATATTATCTGTTATTTGTCTTCCAGCTATAAAAGGTAACTGGGTTTCAGATATCCGACTCGGCAGAACCTTCTTGAGTCTATGGCATAAGACCTTAGATATTATTTTTAGCTTACATTGCATAGACTAATAGATCTGAACTTGGACACGTCTGTAGTTTTATCCGTTTTTGGAATGAGGCATATATTTGTATCAGTGATCCAGGGTGCCATAGTGACCTCAAATATTGTATTGTTGTATGTGGGAATTTCTCATGCCATTCTTCATTCTCAACAGCTCTATCAAGACGGCATCTGACGGTTCCAGAATTTCCTCTTCTTCCAACCCATTAAAACATGTTCCAGTAAATGTAAATTCCAGCATACCACAATCCTTCAGCATTTGTCTAAATGGTAGAAAAGAGCTATATGAGCGTCTTCTTCCTCCCTCATTTTCATTATGATCGATTATTTAGTTAAAATCGCATACCATAAACTAAAGACCAACTCTTGTAGTGGAAAAACGTGGAAGACGTTCTCACACTTGTTCTCTACGTTCTAATACATGATCACCATAAACAAACGTCATGAAAACTTTTATTCCATCAATGATTGCTTCAACATCAATCATTCTATTTTTCGAAAACAAAACTTTTATTTGAAATTCATCCATTAAAAACAAAGCTAAACCTACACTAAAACCAAGTGGTTCAACGATAAACAAGTGATCAAACCCAAAATTGGCCTGAATGTCCTGCAATAATGGCCTTTTATTCTTTGTTTCGGAAAGGAACAAAAGTCATGGGTGATGCCTCTGACACATCTCCTTAAGAAGTCGAACTGTGAAGTATTTCCCAATCTCTCGACAGTTCCAATTGAGTGTCCTCATGGATGCTGGTGGGAGGTGTTCTTGGGCCCCTCCAAACCATTATGCATGCGATGATTGCCTCTTGAACCTTTAGCTGCACCTGGATGGTGAGAGCCAAAGCGTTCCCTCTCCCCGGATGATTCAGTATGTCGTGTTGAGACTCCCCGATGAGAGAGCTCTTTCTTTCTCTAGATTTGACCCAGTCCTCTGCAAAAACATCTTTTGCACCTTCTCCACTCTTTATTCCACTTTCCAGTTCCATTAGTTCCTTTCCAATTAAGTCCTCATCCATATCCCCATAATCCATTGGCTCACCACTTCGATCCTCATTTTACTGTTAGATTCATTGAACTCCATATCCTTCAGGGTCCAAATCACTTGACCATCAGCAGGAAGAGTTTTTTCCATAGGAGAGAAAGTTAAAGAACAAGTCGCACCTTTATCTTTTTTTTGTAACATAAGCATCTCTCTGGATATGCAAATGTAATGGAGTGACTATCTGACTAGCCAACCTCTTCCTTCCCATTTGATCCTCCATCATTTCCTTTTGTTTTTCACGAGGAGATTGCTTCTTGTTGTTATTATTTCCCGAATATTTCCCTTGAGCATAAGACTCATGAGAACCAATCGTAGAATCCATGTGCCTTCCTCTTGCTTATTTATCTCTCTCCTCATGCTGATGTATCCTTGTGTATGGCTCGTAGTGAAGAATGGAGCGAGATGACTTTGAAATCAAGATTCTCTCTCTAGTTTCCGCATTAACTATAGACTGTGAATCCCCTCGAACATTCCTCATTTGGGCATCGTTAGGAGATCGGCTAGTCTTATCCTGCAATATGCTCTCTGATCATTCTCAGAATTCTGATCTCGCAACGACCATTGTCGAGGTACTTCAGCATTGGGCAATTGCACCCTAGAAAATACCCCTGGCATGCTTCCTTGGGCTACCACTCCAGACTCTTTCATCGAAAAATAAGATCCTTCATGAGTCATCATCCCACAGGTAGTGTAATGCTTGAATAGTTTTTCATATTTAATTTGTATAGAGACTTCATCTCCCTCCGGAGAGACTATCTTCTTGTGAAACTTCAGTGGCTTCCTTGAGTCCACATCTATTAGCATGTGTTCCGCAGACAAATCAATTGTGTCAATACGACCCATGCGACCTCTAATGTTCTTTAGATTTTTTATCGTCCAAAGATGTAGCGGGATTCCTGTTATCTCCACTCTGAATGGGATAATCCATGGGTAATCGTCATGAACTACTGGTTCCCAATGAACAAGCACAAACATACATAAGTAGTAGTGAAAAGGACCTTGGCGTAAGACCGATTGCAGATCCTCTTGAGTAGCAAAGTTAAATAAGAACTTTCCATTCCCTACAACGTTTGCCGTGACCTTATCATGCATCTTCCATTGAGAAATCATGGTGTTTATAAGATTTTCCACCGTTTGTTTCTTAAGATTAAGAATATTTCCTATCAGAGATCGAGGATAGTCTTTAATAATGTGTGATTCATCTTGATCGGTGAGCTGAATCGGTTCATCATCATCATCGATAGCATTTTTTTTTCCTTTCGTATATGCCATATGAGCAGAACGGAACCTATCCATCGTTGAACCAAATGTCTTATGAACAGAACGCTTTATAACCCTTGTTCCACGTCGTCACGTTCCGTATGATCAACCAAAACTCTCCTAGACTTCTGTATGAGCAACCCGTTCTTATGAGCAACTTGTTTAACTTATTCTTGTTATATTGCACTTTCGTCGTCTTAGCTTCAAGTCTAAACGAACTCGAGCCCGATTAAACCCCATACCTCACGGTTACATACCCCCTTCCAAACCGTAAAGAGAAAAATCCGTATCGGATCGTGTCTTAACGTCAATCTGTATGGGATGAAGAAACATGTACTGTTATGTTGTCGAGAAGGATGGGAGGAGCCTTGATCACTACAAAGTCACTGACGATCTGTTCATCTCACTGGTTCATAAGAAACCAGGGAGATCAATAGAAAGATGGAGTTGAATCTCTTTAAAGCCTTCTTGCCGTCTGTCGGTCTCCTCTCCGTCCGTAGCGACCTCAGATCTTTGCCTTCTCTGTCGTCTTCGTATAACTGGTGATCTCTGCGACTCACTGGTTCATAAGAAACCAAGAAGATCAATAGAGATATGAAGTTGAAGTTCTCCTGAGAATGATCTGAAGCCTTCTCGCCGTGTGTCGGTTTCCTCGCCGTCTGCAGCGCCCTCGGATCTCCATCTTCACTGTTGTGTTCGTTTCGCATGTTATTAATGGTGTTTATAGGAGTCTAAACTCTATACTATATAAATCTAGAAACTTAAAAGTGTAAATTGAATTCAACATTAGCTTCCACTGGCAAACGTAAAAATGTAATTGACTTCCGAGGGCAAACCATTAGAATGCAATTAATATATGATGAGAGATTGGTGGAATGTCAAAGGGAGATTAAAAGTTCTTGCCTTACTTAATGGCTTACTAATTACTAGTATTGTATTATTTGTATATATTGATTGAATTTATTTATTAGGAGTATCCGTTTGCCCTTATAAAAGTGTATGTAAATCGGGAATTATTCAACTATGATCAGATCGATCATAAGTTTATAGACCAGTTCTTCTTTCTTTTTTTCCTGAATGAAATTTAGTTTTAGGTCAATTTATTCGTTTTTAATTTGAATTGGGTTAGGTTTAAAACTAGAAAAAGTTTGATGTATATGTGACTTGGATTCAGTTTATTTGATCATGGTGTTTTGTGACGAAAAAATTGATCATTGTGTATTTTCAACTCCAGTTATACATGATGTGGAAAATTAACTCTGTAAGAATGTAAAAACGCGTATGTATATCATTAATTATCAACTTGAAAAATGAAATTACTATCATTTTGATTATAAATCTAAATTACGCCGAAATTTATATGAGAACACGTAAAAAATGCAGGAAGTTGTAACGACCCGGTCCGTCAAGACCCGTAAGTTTTTGGGAAACTCTCGGGATTTCTCTATAAAATCATTCCTTTCTCTTATTATTCCTCATTTGCAAACCTTAAGAAAAAAAAGAGGAGAAAAGAGAAGGAAGAGAGAAAGAGAGAGAGAAGGAGGAGGAGATCGCCGGAGCCACCGCCACTCGTCGCTGGAGTCACCATCGTCGAGATCTACCTGTGAACTGCCGCCTATCATTGAAGGTATACCGGAAACCGCCTTAGTTTTAAGTTTAGTTTCATTCGTTTAGTAAATCGACCATATCTCTTAAACCGTTGAGTTTCTCGAAAATCCGAGACCACCACTGTGTTCCTCTCGTCGAGACGAAGCTGTAGACACCAGAATCGCCCCAATCGGACACCGGGGTGGCCCACACTCGCCGTCGGAAGATCCGCCAGTCGCGCGAGTGGATCTCACGCGCCGCCACTCTGCGAGTCTGATTGAAATCGAGTCTTGCGTGGTAGTTAGTTCATTCATTGTAAACCGGAATTAGGGGTCTAGAGGATTCAACTATTGATGTGATTGAATGATGTTAAGAGATGATGCATATATATACGTATTTAGAGATATATTAGTAGAGACTATGTGATGTGGGCGGAGTACAGAGACGTAATTCTGTACTATCGCCGCATATGGAGGGGCGGGGGTGCAGAGACGTAATTCTGCACTATCGACGCATATGGAGGGGCGGGGGTTCGGAGACATCCGGGCTATCGACGCATATTTGTTTGGAGGGGCGGGGGTCCAAAGACGTTTGGGCTATCGACGCATATTTGTTTGGAGGGGCGGGGGTCCAGAGATGTCTGGGCTATCGACGCATATAGAGGTATTTGAGGTATATCCGTAGAGGAGAATGCGGGGCGTATGGCTTATCTATGTGCTATCATAGCATTGGTTGTTTCTTGTGATGTCCTAGACATCGTGTTTGTTCATGTTAGTACTAAACTTCCATAGTGGGAGTTCTCTTACCCGAGTCAGTGGTTTGCGTGTCTAGCATCCCATACCTCACTGAGTGACTTCCCCGTTGCTCACCCCTCTTTTCTTTCCTCCTTTCAGGTGATACTGATGATCAGGATTGATCATATCGGGCTGGTGCTTTTGGGATTGTTTTCTCCGTTGTATTTCAGACGTATTTTATAATATTATCGACATTTATTCGAGTTTGTGTATTATTTGGATTTATGAGATTTGGATTTTATGTATAATTATTATGATGAGATTTTAGACAATTAATATTATTATTATATTATTACGTGAGATGCGGGTCTCACAATTTGGTATCAGAGCTTCACATCCGGGTAACGGGTGTCACAGAAGTATCAATATGCCAAATGTAGAATATATTACTACTCGTTAGATAAAAAAGTATATAGCAATGTAAGATTTGAGTTTCGTATTCATGATAAAGATTCATGTTTGCTAATGAATGTCGTATAATTCCATTGGTAATAAAAGTACTTGTATGCTTTTAGAAGCAAGATGCATAGTTGCATACTTGCATACATCATCATTATTGTTAAACTACACATGCCTCGCTAAGTCATACAAATTTGAGTTTTTATAACAAATCTAATCTAGAATCATTACACGATGTAATGAATATAAAATATGTAAAATGAACCAATGCATACATATTTGGTTACTTGAGTTATGACATTTTTGAAGATAGACACATCACACATGCAACAAGTTGTGTGGCAACCATACACTAGAAGATGGTCATCTATGATCGGATTCTATGGCATAACTTCCCACCCTAAAATGGTCTGATTTTAATAATTCTTGATTCGTTAGACTCCTTGATTAGTGTAGTTTCCAATGAATATAAACTTTGGCAATCTTCCCCCAAGCATTCTTCAGAACAGCAAATATACATCAATACTATCAAAACAAACCATAGTTTTGACCAACCTTGCTTCAAAACCAGTTTTATAACCCTAAAATAATCCATTTAAAACGCAGAGATATTAAAAAGAAACCTTACAGAATTATCTACACAATGATGAAAACAAAATTGAATTCCATCAAGTATAACTCAAGTTATGATCAAATCAATCGAGGCTAAAAGCACACCAAACATAAATAAAACACCTATCCACATCTATTAACCTCCTCATCCTTACATTCACAATCCTTATCTCCACACCGTCGATAGCATAAGATCCAACGGCTTTAATTCAAACCTGACTGGCTAGACCGATCCGCGTACTCGTTGTCTTAACCAATCAGAGCAAAGAATGAAACGTCTGTGTCAGACACATCTGACTATAAAAACATGTCCGAAGCAATCGTCGTCCTCACCAGAATCTTCTCTGACTCATTACATTCCATCAATCACTTCAACTCCCTAGAAAAAAATGTCGGCAGAGGCAGAAAACATTCCGACCAACGTTGCTTCAGAAGCAGCGGTGACGGCTGCTCCAGCGGCGAAGGGCGGTAAAGCGAAGAAGACGAACGAAGTTAAACCTAAGAAGAAGCCTGCAGAGAAGGCTCCGAAGAAGAAAGCTTCTTCTCCATCTCACCCTAAATACGAAGAGGTACTAGATTCATTTTTCGATCTTAAAGCTTTTATCGATTTCAGATTCGTAATTAATTTTGAATTGATGCAGATGATTAAAGATGCAATCACGACGTTGAAGGAGAGAACTGGATCTAGTCAATACGCGATTCAGAAGTTCATCGAGGAGAAGCAGAAGTCTCTTCCTCCTACGTTCAGGAAGCTTCTGCTTGTTAACCTCAAGAGACTCGTTGCTTCTGAGAAGTTGGTTAAGGTGAAAGGATCATTCAAACTTCCCTCTGCTAAATCCGCAGCACCTAAACCGGCGGCGTCTGCTCCGGTTAAGAAGAAACCAGCAACCGTAGCTAAACCTAAGGGTAAAGTTGCAGCTAAGGCTCCGGTTAAAGCCAAACCAGCAGCTAAAGGAACTAAGAAACCTGCTGCTGTAGCTGCAAAGCCAAAGGCTAAAGTCACTGCTAAACCTAAATCTAAGACAAAGACTGTTGCTGCTGTGTCCAAGACCAAAGCCGTTGCGGCTAAGCCTAAGGCTAAGGAGAGACCTACGAAAGCTTCAAGGACTTCGAGTAGAACATCTCCAGGGAAGAAGGCGGCTCCTGCTAAGAAAGCTGTGGCCGTGACTAAGAAGGTGGCTCCGGTTAAGAGTGTGAAGGCGAAGACTGTGAACTCTCCGGCAAAAAGGGCTTCTACGAGGAAGGTGAAGAAGTGAGGAAGATGGGTTTTAGGAAATGGTGGTTGTTAGCTTCTTTAGGGTAGTCTTGTATAATTGAATCATCCTTGAAGGGGCTTGCTTTGCTTTCCATAGTTTTTTCTTTCTGGTTTCTTCTTGAAACCTTGTTCTTGTAATTCTTTTGGTTTGTCTGAAATGCAGCTTTTAATCAGTAGCTAAAATGTGATGGTGTCTTCGTTCAAAACTCATAAGATATGTGTTTATTCTTCATATAGGTCTGTCTGAATTGTCTTTGAATGAATCTGAAGCATTGTGTCAGTGTGTTGAAGCAGATTCCGTTTCTTGGACTGCTGCATTAACTGTTCTTGTTTCATTGCTCATGAGAGATGTGCAGATAAGTTATTATGCTTTGAAGCAAGTGGCCTATCTTAAGAACAATAAACTTGGCAAAGTTAAGGTGAGATTCATACCTTTCTCTGAATCATATGATGCATTTGATAACTTAAAACATCTCTTACATTCAATGTTTTTTTATCCTTTAGCTATATTGCTTGTTCAATTTCTCTTTGGTCTCTGCTTTTAAGTTTTCTGATCTAGTAATACCAAGTTAGGCCTTTGTTTGATTGTTTTAGGTGTGTTACATTAGAGAATGTGACATACCAGGACACAAAGCTAAGTAAACTGATACACTTCTCTTAGTGACATTGTTTGAATCTTTCCACTTTCTGTATTGAGTAGGTTTAGTGTTGAACCTGGAAGGAGAAAGAAAAATACTTCACAAGCAGGGTCTAGTCTATTGTATAGCTCGTAGATAGAATCTGCATTCTCATTTAACCTCCCTACGATCTTCAAACAGTCTATCTCCTCTGGATCCACTAGCAATGTCTTTTCCTTTTCTTTCCATCCTATCATCTCCACCAAAACCACAGTTGTTTCACCATGGATTTGGAGAACCTTCAAGAGCATTGGTGCAGTAAAGCCTCTTGCAAACCTCTTGTGAGATCTCAGCAGATATCTTACCCTAACAGCTCTTCTACACATTATTGCTCTCCTGCATTTATATACATGGTTAAGCCAAAACCTTATGTTGAGAAAGACACAGTTGTTCAAAACATCACTTGGAACACTCTCACCTAATGCCACGAATTACTGCTAAGCATCACATACAACTCCAACTAGGCGTTCCCAATAGTTCTCTATGACATCACATACAGCTCCCATTTTGTTTTCCTGCAGAAACCTGAATGATCATGAGATCAGCATGGATCCAGTGGTAATCAAAGTAACTGAGCATACACCTCTCAAACTCCTCAACGAGCTTAATGAAGAGAGAATCAGCATCAGGCTCTTCAAATAAGAAGCTGTTAATGTCTTCCTCACAGCAATCTGATTTCTTGATGTACTCATTGGCTAATTTGCAGAGATGATGACATTCTCTTATAATCTAGTGATCCCATCTGCCGCACTGAAAAATGAGAAAGGAGACACAAACACCATTTCCTTATGATCTATTGATCATATAGACTTCAAAATATAAAAGTAGATTGATTTTACCAACGTAGTGAGAAAATATCTCGAGCTTCTCATGGCCTTTGTGTTTGTGAGAAACTATGAGATGAGGGATGTTCTTGGAGTGACGGTAATGCAGTGCAAGGTCTAAGAGCAAGCCAAATGATGAGATTACCAAAACCTGTGTGGAAGTCATTGTGTTGTTTTTGCTGTTGTACTCTGGAACACACATTGATCTGTTAAGCATATGAAATTATTTGGCTTGGGGATCATCAATCAAGAGACACATTAGATTAAAGATTGGTAAAACTCCAAGACTGGGACCAGTGTTTGAGTTTGTTTTCTGTTACGAGACAATGTATATGCTTTCTCTATGTGTACTTCACTGTACTAAAAATAGCTTTGAGCCCTATTACTCCGGATGATTCTTGTGTGTGTTTTGACCATTTAATTCTGTTTTGTGTAGCCAGATTCTTATTCTGTTGTGTTTTTGCAGGGTTTAAAAACTCCTTTATTGGATATCTAACATATTGGAAATTAAGGGCTTCGCAAAGAATGTTCAAAACTTAAGTTTACCAAAAGGTTCATGCATATATGAAGAAGAGTTCATGCATATCAAAAGATTCAAACCATAACGTTATGGTTTCGAGAGATGTTCGACGACGACATGGCTGCCCGAAAAGACTCTCCCGTGAGAATGTAGTGATTGAGACAAGAGACACCATTGAAGCACCGAAAAATACAGCAAAATTAAATGAATTGGTAGAACTTGTTAACAATATGAAATAAGAAATAAGAGAGTGGATGAAAATAATCGAGGAAAAATGTGACACCCGTCACCTTCTCTCTGGAGAATAGTGTGTCACCCTCTGACATGTCACCGTACAACAATGTAACACCCATATCTTTTTTACTGAAGACGATGGACCACCAACAATATCTCGTAACACATAAAATTCCATAAGCCTAACAACAATATCTCAAAGGTTAGAAAGTTATGGTTGATTTACTAAAACGACCGAAAACAAACACAAAGGAGAAGCGGTTTCCGGCGATTCTCTTGAGCTACGAACGGTGGTGACGAGCTTGACCATGTCCTGGGGTGCAGTGGCTCCGACAAAGAGCTCCGGTGGCTCAACCTACACCAACAACACCCTTTTCTCCTTAGCTCTCTCCCTCACTCTTTCTTTCTATTCTCTCTCTCTCTCTCTCTCTCTCTCATTCTCTCTCTTTTGGTGAAGAAAATAAAGTAGAAGGGTGGGTATTTATAGAGAAAATAAAGTAGAAGGGTGGGCCTTAGCGCGCTAAACTTTCGGTTCAAAAATTTTGGGTCGTTACAAAAAAGTTGATGGGTTTGACTAGGCATGGGCATTTAGGTTCTCGTGTCGGGTTTAGGTCGAGTTTTGTCAAATTCGGGTCCTTCGGATCTTAGATATTTAGATCCAATAGGGTAATTAGAATTTTCTGGTTAGGGTCATGTCAGGTCTGAGTTGGTTTGGTTATAAATAGTTGGACTCAATAGGATAATTAGAATTTATAAGATCGGGTTCAGTTCCAAATCGGGTTATGTTTGGATCATGTCTGATACAACCTAAAAAATACCCAAAACACAAAAAAATACCAGAACTATTTTAATACCAAAAAAAATCTGAAAATTTATCCAAAATATGACCCGAAGACATGAAAAAAATACCCAAACTTCTATCCGATTATCCAATTTTTTTTTTAAAAAATCCAAAATTTCACCAAAACCAAAAACCGTACCCAAAAAATCCAAATTCAAAACTTAAAAAATACGCATAATACCAAAATATTATGAAAGACCCATATATACCTTAATATATACTAAACATTTCGGGTACCCCCATCGGCTCTCGGGTTCGGATCGGATCGGGTCCAATACCCACGGGTCCTCCACAACAAGATCCAATAGGGTAAAAATATCGCTTTGGCTCCTACCCAAACCGATTCAGGTCTGGTCCTCGAGTCCGGGTAAAATGCCTATGCCTAGGTTTGGCATAAAACTCGCACTGTTGGAAGCCTATGTGAAAGAGTAGTTATATGCTAGGAATGTTCATGTGGAGGAATAGGTTCAACATAATGATATTCCAGAAAGTGAGAGTGATAGTTTAGACGAGGATGATGATGCTCCAAAGAAAACGAAGATGATGACTCATGTGAGGCGTAGTAACAGACGCTTGTACAAGGATCACAACTTATTCAATGGAGTGGCTTTCAATGATTGTGTTCTAGATTATGTCTCATGACTGACCGAAACATAAAATAGTACATGTATGATAAAGATAAGATAATATTTCAGTGTGTTGGTGGAGTTAATGTAGTTGAGGGAAATGAAGGTGAAAGTTCACATTGTGAATGGAAAGTATATGTTTTAAGGCTTCCGCGTGATAATCTCTGGAAAGTTAGGTTGTTTCTTGATAAGCATTCGTGTGTGCCTCATGGAACGTGTGAGATGTTGAAGGTTCCACATATTGCTCGGTTGTTTGTGGATAAAATCAGAGAGGAACCAGAGTATTATATGCCAATGAAGATAGAGGAAATGGTTCATGAGAACTGAGGAATTACATTATCTAGGCCTCAATGTCAGGCAGCTAGGAATAAGGCACTTAAGTGGATTGAATGTGAGTACGATCACCAATTTGCAAGATTCCGAGATTATGCTGCATAGCTTATTCAATCACACAAGGACTCCTCTATAGAGACTGATACATTGACTAATGCAAATGGGCAAGAGGAGTTTAACCGGTTCTATATTTGCTTTGATGTAATTAGAAAAACGTGGAAGGAGACTTGTAGGCCATTGATTGGAGTTGACGGTTGCTTCTTGAAACACAAATCAAGGGTCAGATATTGGTCGCGTTGGGAAGAGATATGGATAATGCTATATATCTTATAGCTTGGAGTGTCATCCAAGAAAGAAATACATACAACTTGCTATGGTTTGTGAGCAAAGTGAAGAATGACTTGGGTTTGAAGGATGACAACAGTTTTATCTTGGTGTCAAATCGTCAAAAGGGAATTATCAGCGCGGTTCAGCAAGTGATACCAGCTATAGAGCATAAAATGTATGCCAGTCATATCTATGGAATTTTGAAGAAGAAATATGGGACTAAAAAGGATATGAAGCCATTTGTATGGAGTTTGGCATGGAGCTACAACGAAGCTGAGTACCAACAACGCTTGGACTGGATTTGAACTACGATACTGAGGTCTATTAAGATGTTCTGACGATAAAACCAAGAACATGGTGTAGAGATTTTTACAAATTAGGAAGTTATTGTGGAGATGTGGAGAATAACTCTGCTGAGTCTTTCAATAGCACGATAGCAAATGCAAGAGAGAAGCTGTTTGTTAACGTTTCAATGCTGGAGAAAATTAGGCGAATGGAAATGATTCATATTGCCAAACGCTCAGTCATTTCCCATGATCACAAAAGTAAATTTAAGTTGTTTAAGTTGTCTATTTAATGTGGTGCAGAGCCACCTTAACCTCGAAAGAAGAAGATAACCAAAGGAAATAAGAAAATGAAGAAAGAGGTAAATAAATCTCCAATAAAAAAACAACCAAAGCACAAGAAACGTATTGTGGAATTTCTGGAGTTGCTGATCACAACTCTAGGTTTCACACGAAGAATTGTGTTATATTTTTTGATTCACCGATTTGTATTTACATCGACTAATCAAGTTCTTTTGCAGGCTTCTCAAGGTCCTCCTCCTCAAGTTTCTTCTCCAACTTCTCATGGTCCTCCTCAAATTTCTTCTCCAGCTTCTCAACACGCTTCTCAGGTTGCTTCTCCAGGTGGTTCTGGCTGTCATGTTATTCTCGGATATGAGGACATGTGCTAATGGTCATATCTTATGTATTCTCAGCCTTTGTTAGATGGTCATGTTTCTAGGCTTTTGTTGGAAGGTCTTATTTTCTAGAATTTTGTTGCGATCTTTTCTAGACTATTTGTCGGTTTTTGTTGGATGGTATTAGTATGTTAACATACATTTTGTTCGAACCAAGGTAATTTATCCTTTTAATGTGTTCAAACTTCTTTTTCTTAACTAATTGTCTCAAAAGCATAGAAATTAACGTATAAAACATTGTTTTAGATAGCATCAATACTAAACACAATTGTCTTACACAGACACAAACATTACCAAGCACCATTGTCATACATCATAAACATAACAACCTTAGCTCTAAAACCAAACAACCCAAACCATTTTCTTCTTCATCACACTCACCATGCTCTATGACAGACCTCCATGATACCTACCAAAGCAACACATCCAATGATGAGTAATACCATCATTCACTTCATGCTACCTTTTGCTTCAGCCAAGACGTCTTCCACCCTATCGACTAGCTTCTTCTCCACTTCTTTTGAACTCTTTCAGCCAACAACATCTTTTTCGTCCTATCTCTTTCAACTCTTGCTCAAGTCTCATGGTCTTGAATTCAAGTGTCTCAATCTTATTCATCAGTGCCTTATCAATCCATTTAAAGATATGATCATCATTCTCAAGATACAACATCAATTCAAACATACAAAAACAACAACAACATTATTCCCCATTAATTTCAAACCCAGGACAATAATTTAGTAATTATACAAAACTTACTTTATTTCTTACAGCTTGAGCACAATGAAAGTACCTTCGTTTAGAGTTTTTGTTGGATTCAGACATAAAATGAATAACTTCATCACCACACCAGCATCTCTTCAAAATTCGTATGATGATTCCTCACCTCAACGGCGAGAAGAACTCCCTTCAGTTGTTGCTCCAGAATCGGTAATCGGAACACCTAGCATTTTCTTCTCCAAGCTTGAACCGCAGACAAAAAATCTTAGGGTTCTCGATAGAGATCGAATTTGTTCAGTAGAGTCTTTTTAGTCTAAATGTCGGGTCGGGTTACTGTTCTGATCCAGATCTAGTTTTGATTGGGTTTTATTTTGTTTACTTTTGTTCGGTTTATTTTACGAGAGTCGAGATTTGAAATTTAGTTTTCAGAAATCATGACTAAAACAAATTTGGTGGGGAAACAAATTTCAAACTTTATTCTCAAGGGTAAATAGCACGAAGTCATAGTTCGATGAAAATTTGGTGCTATACGATACTTGTCGTGGGGAAATAGCTTGTTGACCCATTTTTTACTAGTATAAGTATGTGAAACTAGGTTAGACTATATATGGTGTTGTTTCGTAACGCAAAAGCAACAAAGATAACATAGATAACGTAGACATAAGAGTTTTACAACGAATATAACAGAAAACATAGCATAGACAAGTTCATAACATATATACGTTTATAGCACAAACATAAACAAGAGTCTTCGTAACCAAACACACATTTTTTTAAAAGAGTACCCTTCACTAATTCCTTCAGCTCTGGTATCTCTTCACGCATTTGCACAATCTTATATTGCAGCTGCATTCTACTCTTTAACATAGTCAACTCATATTGGAGAGCTTGAAGACAACATTTTTGAATGTGCAAGCCATCATCAAGGAGAAGTGAACATAAACTTTGTAAATGTACTCAACGATTTTCATATTGAACATACTGTAATCATCGATTCTCACCAGAAACACTTAGCATACATAGTATTGCCTTGCTTGCTCGCCGGTCACCACTATGATTGGTCCACCACAAAAACAACTTTTTGGTATGCCATGGTTTTCGTCTGCCACTACAAAGAGCCAATCATATTCCTTTTTGTGACGCTTCATATTGCTATAGCAAGGATCCACCATTATCAAAAATACTTCAGAGAGAATGGAAACTCGAGGGAATGAGGCTAATCGATGAGAGAGAGAGACGGTGTTTTCAATTAAATTAGTATTACATGCATCTAGAGTTTTTTTCCCTAGTTGTACAGTTAATTAAAATCGGTTAACATATGTTTATGAGTGTTTTACACAATAAAATGTGGTCGAACTATATTTTTTTAACCTTTTTATCTTAATTTTTCAAATATTCTATAAAGTGGCTTTAAAAGTATATATAGCGTGTTGTGTAGTTTATTTGATTATAAACTATTATGATATTTTTTTTTCTCTTACCAAGTAAATTTTGTTTTCCTAGTTTTACAGTTAGTTGTAATATACGATTATTTTATAAGAAAAAAAATTCAAAATGTAATTATAGTAATACAAGTATTATCCAGTATTCAAAAAAAAAATAGTATTACACAAAGAAAAAAAACAATTCGACATTCCAAAAAACATAATATCTAATTAAAATTCAGACACTTCAATTTTCAAATGGCAACCAGTGGAGTGTTTGTCTTGGCCGCCTTTTATTTTTATCCTTGGAAGACATTCCTCGACTGATGAAAACCTTTTTACTCTCTTACATCCCTTCTTTTTAGGCAATCCAGAGTCATGATCTTGAGTTTTAATCTAATACTAGATTATGACCCGCGCTTATAAGCGCGGGTATATTTTTTGTTGTTATTTCACCCAGTCCTATGAGCTATGCTCAGTGGAATGTTTTTCTTTTAGTTTTTTTTGTTACTCTCAGGCTTCACCTACGACTGAAAGTACATTAAACAATTTAATTTAATAAATATGTCTCTTATACTCAATGAGATCTATATATTCCTAGATAGAGATGTCAATCAAGAACTCAAATCTGCTGATGGGGAATAAGTCTTTATCAAAAAATGGTAGAGTTGTATATTTAAAGTTTAATGACAATGTTTTTCTATCGTTATCTAATTGAAGTATTATGTTAGCGGATCAATATTTAAGATTGCCCGGCATACACGGATATTAGTGGGACAATGTTATAACTGGAACAATGTTTTAACTGAAACCTTAAAAATTAAGAATTATCATTATCAACATTGTTTAAGCCCAAAAAAAATTAATTATTTAGGCCAAAAAAAATTACCGTTTTGCCATTAATGAATTTTTAATTGTCTTACAAATAGTAATGGCATAATTGGAAAAATTAGTATTTCATTAAGTCTATAATTTAGGAATGATCCTGTTTTAATGGTATGAGACTCTCCATTCAGTCCTAGCAAGAAGTACATAAATTACTTTGTAATACGCCACTGTCTACTTCCGTCCAATAATATTTGGAGCACAAATCATGTAACTTGATAACATGATCTATATCTTCATGCCTTGAGAATTCGATGAAAGCAACTATTCTGTGTACATATGGATATTTTTCAATAACGAAGAACTTGCAACTGCAGCTTTTAGCTACTAAGTTCAACAAATAGGCTTCTCATCATTGCCAATGACACTATATTCAAGCTTTGACACTTTTAATTTTTTGCTTTGACACTTTTAATTTTTTGCAACTGTACATGTATCATGCACAAAGTCAGTGGCGGAGCCAGCCAAAAATATTACCGGGGTCAATTTTATTTATAAAAAAAATATTATATTTTTATTTAAATTTATTAAAATGGATAGGTTAAAGTGATATATATATATATATATCCAAATATATTTTTACACATTATAAATATCAACTTATAGAACTGTTAGTATTCTTAATTTTATTCAAAATAAGCAGTAATATAAAAACAAATTTTAAATTTGTGATCTAAAATAAATAAAATAACTCTAAGTATAATAAATAGTGAAAAAATGCGTAAAATAAAAGTTAGATCAATTATTTTAAGTGGATAAAAATGTTGGACATGTATAGAAGATAATAGGAAAAAATTAAGGTAAAAAAGGAAATTAATGTTTAAGTAATTGCTGAATATATCTGTGGGTTTTGACCAAAGTAAAATTACTTTAATATAGTTTTAAAAAAAAAATTATGGGGTCAAACCATGTTCTTAAATATCATGGGGTCAGTATACTAACTTTACACCATTTTACCAAAAACTTGTTTCAAAATGCAAGTAAATTTTTTTTGACAGAAAATCTATAGGGATCAGCTGACCCCCCTCTACAACAGCTGCCTCCGCCCCTGCACAAAGTTCACCACTAAAGGGATCAATTTGTGTTCAACTATTCCTTTAACGTTCTTTTTCCTATGTCATTAAATCAATGATCATTTTTTAATGATTGGCTCCAGGAAAGGTATCTTTCCTATCGTCACAAAGGAGGAATATACATTTATTGATTTCCATTTTATTCACAACAGTAATTATCTATTCTATTAAAATAGAGTCACTATTTTATCTACTGTAGAAAAGTCATAATAAGACCATTTTAGGAGGACCATTTAGTTTACTAACATAACATATTAAATAATATTTATATTAATTAAATTTGCATCTATTTCACTAACATCTTGATATTTCAGTAATATCTCATTAAAGTAATATCTTTTAGCATTACTATAATAATTACGTGCAAGGAAATTCTCGACAAACAGATCTTCTTGATAATTAATCAGATATAAGTGCAAAAAAATGCTTTCTTGAGAAATTTATTATGATATTTTGAGATAACAATAAAACACATAGAATTGACATATAAAATATATTAAATAAAATAATATATTCAGAATATATTATTGACTAATTTAGTTTAGTAACATAAATATTTCGAAAATACAAATTTTCTAACAAAAAATCTGATTAAATTAGTAACGTTCAAATAAAACAATGTTTAAAATTAATCTTTCAAATATGTTGTTAAATCTTTAAATTAACAAACAAAAGAAACAGTGGTTAAGATATGGTTAGTATAATTTCATCAATAACAAATTGTACCAAGTATATGATTTTCAAAACAATATTCTATACAAATTTTTTTGATATAAATTATATACCTTTATAACTTATTTTATATTTTAAATGTTACTTCAAAAAAAAACATATACCCGCGCATCCGCGCGGGTTCAACTCTAGTTTTTATATTATTTTACACATTGTTATCTGATATCGTTTTCCATTCTATTTAAAAAAAACAATTTTATGGAAAAGTTTATTTTTTTATAGATATTTAACTAACATGATAATTTGGAACCTATGAAAATATTTTTTTATATAATTTATAATTGCCTCTTTTGTTGTAGGGAAAAGAGAAATTTAGATAAAAAAATTCAGAATTTATGTCCTTATCGGCGTAGTATTTTTTTTTTTGGTTTCTAAAAATTATCAAAAAAATTCAAATTTTATTCCATGGATATCTGATTTTATATTCTAAGAAAATGATTTAGTGGAAATTCAGTTACACATTTTGTTAGAAAATCTAATTTTATCAGAATAAGTAATCTACGATTTCAAAGTTTACTAAATTTGTTTCGAATGCAGATTCTAATCTTAACCTATCATTCAAAAGTTGTAGGAATTAGCAATCTATAGACAACTCAAAAGTCTAAAGGATTGATTGGAATGAGTTGTAACTTTATGTTCTTGGCTGTAGATTTAATTTTTCGGTAGCTTTGTAAAACACTATTTAGCTTTCTACAACCACCTTTTAATTTTCTAGAGATTTTTATTTTCTAAAGTTTTTTTAAAGAACTGAAAGCTTGATTGGTTGACATATATGTCTCTGGACTAAAGCATTTACATCTACAAGCAGTCATCCTCTAAGATTAGTAGAATTTGATATTGTTAAAAAAGAGAATTTGATTTCGAACCCTTTGTCTTATTTCGACATCGAGTAGAATATGTAATCTACATATAATTATGACCATATCTTCAAAAGTATGGGAAGTGAAAATTACCAAATATATGAGATATATAAAAATCTTTTATATTTCCATATATGAACAAAATCGATTTTACAAAAACAAAAAAGTTGAAACTAATCGTTCTTACTTTTCTTTCTGCTTCAGATCATGTATGACTTAGAATAAGTACTATACTTTGTGTTTCTGTCACCATCCTTGAAGATACTAATTCTTGTTTTCTTATGATGACATTGTTAACTCACCATGTAAGAGTTATGTTAGATAACTCGATGCCTCTCTTAGGGATATTGAGATTAAAAAGTGTTGAACAATAACTTATGTATTGTTTTTGCATTGTGTAAGTGCAAATATGACACCACAATTAAGTAATGCAGAAAGTAAACCAGAGACAAAACAATACAAGCAACCACTATGCTTTATTAGAATTTCCTTTTAAACAATCTTTACAAGACTTGCTTAATCAGCCTTACACAGTCTGTTAACACCCTAACAACTGGTACTGAAAGATTCCTAAGCTACCCGCTTGTATCTCTCCTCCGTCACGTACTTCGGCAACTGCTTCAGCACGACCAAGAACACACCAAGAGCTTCTCTCTCTATAAAATCAGTCTATGTGTCTCTGTCTAATTACAGACGACCCCATAACTATTTTATAGTTATTTTCCAAGTTCCCGAAACCCTAGTCTCCAAGAAACCACAATATGGACATCTTCCATATCAATAAGTGCAACTTTCCTTTTCTTGGAATTGACTTATTTCTCTTCCTTTAAGTCATAAACTTGCTCCCCAAGTTTATTCCTCTAGCCTTTTCTCCAAGATACCCACTTGCTCTCCAAGTCTACACGACTCCAGCTCAGCATCTTGACTTCACATGGTCTTCACCACTCAACACGTCGTCTGCGTCAGCATCTACGTCAGCGACTACTTCAGGGCAGACATCTTGCATCTTCAATCTACCCCTTTTAGCTTTGTGTGCCGATCAAGCACAACATTCTTCTGGTTCAACAACCACGTTCCCCACCTGGAAACTTCCATGCTAATTATGCTTTTCTCCCCCACGAGATGTGCACCACATCATGCTTTTCTCCCCCATGAGATATGCATTCTTCTCTTGACCAGAACATCACCATTCTCCCCCTGCTTGATTGCATACTAAGCTAAAACATATGCTTAGATGTCAAGCCTTACAGACAAACCCGTCTGCTTCTTCATGCGTAATCATGATACAACCTCTGCTGCAGCGGAATAGATTACAAGTACTGCATCATGCTCTGACGCACCTGTCGAACTACTTCTCAACCAGCTTCTGTTGAGGACTTGGCTTCCTTCATGTGTCGTCTTCTTGACCATGAGCCCTTCCTCATCCACACCGAGTGCATTCTGCACTCATTGTTACTGTCTTGGAGTGATTTCACTATCACCCTCCTGAAGATCATCTCGCATCACTTCCTGACGCACTTTGATCTCCTTCCCCTTTGAACCACAACCAACTCCGTGTCCTGGCTCCAGACTTGATGCTTCTTGATCAACCTCAAGATCACCCTCACTAGAGTTGCACCCTTCTTCTGATGTCCCTTCCTTGACCTCATCAAGTAAGCCATTCTTGGCTAAGAACACCTCTTCAACCCTCTTGGGTTTAATGAACGTCTTGTTCACCTTCTTGGCCATGTTTCTGCTCTTCTCACGAGCAAAACACTCCACCTTCTTGTGTCCAACCTTCCCACAGAACCAACAGCACAACCGATGTTGCTTCTTGTTTGGCCTGACACAATTGCTGATGCACCGATCAACCTCCTTCCTTGTACCAGCTGCACAACCATGCTTCAGAACCTCCTGTCTGACCTTCATGTTGTTGCACTGATGTACAACCTTGGGCTTGCTACTCACAGCTTCATGCTGTAGAACTTCCTGTCGTACTCCCTGATGTACATCCCGACGTACTTCCCGACGAACTTCTTTGGCTCCACTTTTTGATGTGCTTCCCTGCACGAATTGTGACAGCCCCTTCTGTTGTACTTCCTTAGTACTCTCAGAACCTCGATATCCTAGTCCCCAGTTCACCTTGGCTGGTTGACCCATTGATAGGATTTGATCCAAGTTCTTGGATCCACTGTTGAGCATCCTGATCTGCTTGTGATTCTCAGCCAAATCATGTTCCAGCTTCCGTGCTCTCTCTTGTTCTCCAGTAGAAATTCTTCTCAGCTTGTTGTTTTCCTGCTCAAGAATCTCATTCTTCTCTTTTACAGCCGCAAGTTCTTCATGAAGTTCTTCAAGCAACTTGTTTTGCTTCTGAGCCACATTCTCCAATCTCAGATGCTGATCCTTGACCCTCAACCACTTGTTGAGCAGCACGTGATATTCCTCATCATCTGTACTGTGATCTGAATCAGAGGATTCACTAGATCCCTCCTTACGTGCACCAAATGCAACCATATTCTTCAACACCTTTTCATCTTCTTCAGACTCTGAATCTTCAGACGTCTGTACTCCTTTTCCCTTATTTAAGTTTGGACATTCGAGCCGTGCGTGTCCAACACCTTTACACTCAGGGCACTTGAGTTCCTTTCGTTGTGCCATAGGACAGTCAGCCCTCACATGACCAAATCCTTCACACTCGTAGCACTTGATAGCTTCTCTTCTTCTACCATTGCCACGATCACTTCCTTGACTACCATACTGATTTCTCCCACCAAAGTGATTCGTCCTACCAAAATACCTGACAATCATACCAATATCATCTTCAATCTTTTAAAGTCTATCAACATCTTTGCCAGCTACAAGCGTTATGCTCTTTGAGGTACCACCTAACGTAGAGACCGTGCTACTGTCTGTCTCCATCTCTTCTGCCTTCAGCATACCCACAAGCTTGTCAAACTTGAGCTCATCCGTGTTTGTAGTCATATTCAAGACCGCCTTATGAGCTCCAAACTTCGCTGGAAGACAGCGTAGCAACTTCTTTACCAGCTTTTTCTCCTTGTACTTCTTTCCAAGTACAAATGCTGCATGCACCATAGCACTAAGTTTGGCACTGAAGCTCGCCACAGAATCATTATCAGACCACCTGAGATTCCTCAAACTGCGACCCAAGATGATCCAGACGTGTCCTCTTGACACTATCATCTCCTTCAAACGAATTCAGCAGGATCTCCCACGCCTCTTTAGCTGAAGTACTCCCCTGAATCAGCTGGAACTGCTCTGCTTCAACAGCTCCAAAGATCACCGACAACGCCTTTGCATTAAACTTTGATGCATTGCGCTCTTCCTCTGTCCAATCTTCTTTTGGCTTGGGCTTCTTCCCATCATCCGTGACTATGGTAGGCTCCTCCCACCCATTCTCCACAGCAGTCCACGCATCTTCATTGATTCCTCGAATCAACTACTTCATGCGAGCCTTCCAATGACCATACTGGTCCGCATTCAACATGATCATCTTCTGCATAGAAACAATCGTGTCCATCTTCACCTTCAGGATTACACCGATAACTTAGGTGCCCCGCTCTGATACTAATTGTAAGTGCAAAGATGACACCACAATTAAGTAATGCAGAAAGTAAACCAGAGACAAAACAATACAAGCAACCCCTATGCTTTATTAGAATCTCCTTTTAAACAATCTTTACAAGACTTGCTTAATCAGCCTTACACAGTCTGTTAACATCCTAACAACTGGTACTGAAAGATTCCTAAGCTACCCGCTTGTATCTCTCCTCTGTCACGTACTTTGGCAACTGCTTCATCACGACCAAGAACACACCAAGAGTTTCTCTCTCTATAAAATCAGTCTATGTGTCTTTGTCTAATTACAGACGACCCCATAACTATTTTATAGTTATTCTCCAAGTTCCCGAAATCCTAGTCTTCAAGGAACCACAATATGGACATATTCCATATCAATAAGTGCAACTTTTCTTTTCTTGGAATGCACTTATTCCTCTTCCTTTAAGTCATAAACTTGCTCCCCAAGTTTATTCCTCTAGCCTTTTCTCCAAGATACCCACTTGCTCTCCAAGTCTACACGACTCCAGCTCAGCATCTTGACTTCACATGGTCTTCACCACTCAACACGTCGTCTGCGTCAGCATCTACGTCAGCGACTACTTCAGGGCAGACATCTTGCATCTTCACATTGATCCATTGTCTCTACTTATGTATTATTATACGCTTCTATGTCGATGGTACCCAATTGATAGGTGCCGAGCTAGTAACTTAAACAATAATGTTTTGCATATTTCTTTAGACACATCCTAGTACACAAACCTCATGATGGTGAAAACCAGCATTGGTTAGTTCCTGTCTTATTGTTGTGTAATGTATACCGTGACATGCTTACTGTTACTGAGAATGACAATGTTCATTGGTTTGTGATCTTAGTCCACATTCAAAATGTATTGTGGTTTGACTTACTATGCAATGGAATGGAGGATTTGGTTTGCGTGGGAAACGATTAAAGAAACATATTTCTAATCTTTCAAATAAAGAAGCACAGTTCCTGGACACATTCCCTATGGTGAACCGATGGACGAAAAGCGTTTCCAAGATCCGTTTGAAGTAGTGAAAGCACCAGTAGCACATAGCGTACGTCTGAACCGGATGGACCACACGGTCTTCTCCATAGCCAAGGTATTTGTAAACATGGAAGTACGGGTAGATTAAGAGTGGGCCTAGATACTCGAAGTTAAGGAGTTTGTGTTCCCATCACAGTACTCTCTGAGTGATTTTTTTGCTGTTGAGGACAATAGGTTTGTCCGTTGATCCAGGAGCAACGGAAAGAGTTAGTCTTCGCCTTTCTGTTACAAAACAACAAAACCAAAATCCAACACAATTAAGGATGAAAACACTCTTCTCTATATTAAGAGATACCATACTACATGAGTAAGGCTATTCTAGATGTAAAGAAAGAGACTTCAAAGCTCTATGCTTCATACAGATACTGTAGAGATAAGCGATCAAATTAAGAATCTATAATACATGGTCAAACTCAAATCAAAAGAGGAAAAAGAGACTTGTCAAGTACAAAAAGAATTAGGGTTAGGATAAGAGGAAGAGAAATTCCTTAGTAATCCTTTTTAATTTCTTTTCACTAAAAGAGTCCAAAACAAAGATAATGATTAAAATAAATTTTATTAAAAGGTAAATATACATTTTTAACTAATTTAGATTGATAGCTTAGAGATAAAAGGTGAAGTTTTGTAGATGGAGTTTAACATTATTTTTTTTTTTAAAAATTTCAAAAATTAAAATTTTAAAAATAGTTTCAAAAAATATTTTTGAATTTTGAAAAGAAAATTTGATATGAAAAAATTGGAAAAAACTTTCAAAAAATTAAAAATATTTAATTAAAAAACATATAATTCGACATTATAAAAATTATTATTTTTACTATTTATTTATATTGTATCTACTATATTAAAACAGAGTCCTATTTTTATCTACTTACAAATAGTCTAGGTATGACCATTAACTATATTTTCTATTATTTCTATTTCTACATAACTTAAATATTATTAAATATATATACTAACCTAAAATTAAGGAACTAAATAAGTAATCTATTGTTTTTTAAATAATCATTTCAATTCATATTACACTAAATTTGAATAATTAATAATTATATTTTATTTACTAATATAAAATAATTATATATGCTTACAACTGGGTATATACGCATCAGTTTTTTTTAGTTTGGATTCGGTTCGGACTTCGGATTACATATTTTATACTGAAGTTTACTTCAAATAAGAAAAAAATTGTTATATAAAATTTTTATCAAAAATTATTCGCGATTTAGCGCGGGTTTAGAATCTAGTATCTATTAAACAAGAGGTAAAATAAATTTTTGCCGCTTGATAAAATATTTTTGGTCATTTTCCTCACTGAAAATTCTTTTGATGACATAAAAAGGAATATTTGAGAGAATTCCTGAATTAAAAATATAGACCAAATATTGTCTTAATAAATAAGAAAATTTGGAATCTTCAGAAAAACAAACGTTATAAAAACAACTTGTTTATGTCGGCGACGAAACTGGCGATTTAGGGTTTCATGAGCGACGGAGAGGAGGATCCGGTTAATGGAAGACAGAGGAAGATACAACGGCTATCCCACGACGGGGATAAGGAAGATATCCGACGGGATCGTTTCAAATCAGGTGACGCGGTACCTAGATCTCACCCTCTCATTAAAGGGGGAGATCTCTATGAAGCGAATGAGAGGCGATCAGGGAGGATCCGATCCGGGATTCAGGCGATTTGGAACTGGGATAAACCAATCATTACAGATACGATCTCTAGTGATTCTCTGGAAGGTATCCGATTGATTGTAGGATTCGTTCCTCCTTCATTGGCTATCGAATATGGTAAGATGGTGATAAAGATAGGAGTTTATAGTGAGAATTTTAAAGAAATTCACTCCAGGATTGAGGAATATCTTGGTGATATCTTTTTTGGGGCAGGGGTTTTGGCAAGATGGGATCACGGAGATTCGGGTTTCCAAGTATCCAATTTTGGACGGGGGGAGAGGGGGACGAAAGGGTACTATATAAAGGAGAGGGCTTCTATGAAATTTTTCATCACTAATACTATCGAGTTATCCTTTTCTTTCTCTTCAGATTCTGAGTGTGGGCTTTGTTCTGTCAACATGTCACAGAGCAGATTTGTTGGCGAGTCGCTGGAGACGGGTGAGGGGACACAGAAGAGATTGAAGATCACTGTCCCACATTTCGATAACTCAGCTCTCATCAAGAGCTATGCAAAAACTCTGGTAGGAAGGTGCATGAATCCTGAGGAACAAGATATCAAGTCGCTGGTGGTGACTTTGCCAAAGATATGGCATTTGGAAGATCGGGTAGCGGGTGCTGACTTAGGCTTTGGTAAGTTTCAGTTCGACTTTGAGAGAGAAGAGGATATTGAAGCTGTGTTGAAGATGCAACCTTTTCATTTCGACTATTGGATGGTGTCTATATCAAGGTGGCAACCGAGAATGGCACACAATTTCCCATCGGAGATAACCTTCTGGGTGAAGGTATTGGGTGTTCCACTAGAGTACTGGGCCTACCAAACGTTTGAGAGCATTGGAGATGGCCTGGGGAAGACATTGGCAGTGGACTTAGATCTTGGGAAAATCCAAGTGATCATGGATGTAACTCAAGGGTTGTGCTTCGATACTACCATTGATTTTGCGGGGGGAGAGTTCCATGATGGGGAAGAGGCTCAGGTGGCACTGAAGTATGATAAGTTATTCGGATACTGTACCTTGTGCTACAGCTTATGCCATGCTTTTGAGAGATGCTCCCTGAATCCAAAAAAGCTGGAGAAGAAAAGGGAGACTAGGGAGGTGACTAGTGGCAAACTAGAGAATAGAGCTCGGAGTTACAAGGGGGTGGTCATACATGGCAGTGGAGGGTTCCAAGCAAAGGATAGACACGATTATGCTGCAAAAGGGAAAGCAAAGGTGGGGGAGGATGCGGAGCTTCGCTGGGTGAGGGTGGGGGAAAAACAGAGGACATGGGACGTTCAGAATCAGGATGGTCGCCGTGGAGATGAGGGGGGGGGGGTCCAGAACAAGAAACACGAGGAGAGAGGAGACCTGGATACTTGCGCCTGAGGGTAATGGACGGGGGAATGGATTGTTGAAACACAACTCTGGTGACATTACAGTGGCATCTGATCAGCATGAGGAGGGAGAATTGAAAGTTCTTTGCCATAATGGGGAGGATAGCATCTCTGATCAACCGTCATTAGCTTTCCAGGCTGAGTTACTTCAAACTCAGGAGGATTCAATCAAGGAACCATCGCTAAATGCGGTTGACTTGGAGCAGGTTGTACAAGGTGAGGATAAGATACACGGATTAACCTCGGACAGGGTAATGAATGAGGATGAGAGGGAAACTCAGGAGATGCAGGATGAGACGGAACAGCAGGGGGAGGACATCAATGAGATCGATCTGCCAGACCACACAGACGAGGAGAAGATAGCAGACGAGGATATTTGGGGAAAGGAATTGGCGGTTATTGGGGTGCCACTACTTCGGGATGCGGCAGCAAAGGAGAAGACTTTAGAGGATAGAGCTCGGAAACAGAGCTCTCGTAGAAATTTGTTTAAACCAATGGTGAATGTAGCAGGCTCTTCGAAGATGCGCCTTGTCCAGGGGCTTATCTCACCGCGTAAAGCTCGGACCAAGCAAGGGAACACTGTGGGGGACACCTCGAGGATACTTGAGGATAGGGGAACTTTAAAACCCAAAAATGGACTTCCTAAGTCTTAGTTTAATGGAACAACACAAGCTCAATAGGTGGAAGGGGTGGTGGCTGGGAGGTTTCTATTTTGTTTCGTCATTTTTTATTGTAATAAGCTCACGGAGCATGCTTCTCAATTTTCAAATTATGGTGTTTCTGAATTATGGGGTGTTTTGTTTCTTTTGGTTGTTTTGGTTCGGGGGTTTGTTATTGGCCTCTTTTGGTATGATTTCGCGGCATGGCCCAGGGGGAGGGTTTATGGCCTGCTTCACATGCTCGATTGATAGGTCCAAAGACATATATCTTGGGTAAATGGCCCGCTTACTTCACAGCAAATCAACATATGGTTTTGATCCCTTCAAATCAAATCCAGTTTCTTTGTTAATCCACCGGCTTGTTCTTAATCTCGGTGGAGGGATTTCAATGGGCCTTGGAATTACGTCGTTAGGAAATGGCCCAACTCTCGGTTACAGAAATATATAGAGAAGGTAGGACTTCCTGCGATCCATCAAAAGGAATGCCCAAAGGTTAAAACTCAGACCAGCAATCCCCGAGAGGTCCATAGGTTCTTCAGAATATTTATATCTACAGCATGTGTCCCAACAATAAGGTCCAAAAGACTAATAGACCAGGATTCCCTTTGGTTATATTGCTTGGTTTGGGGGTTGGAAAACGATATTAGAATACCATTATATTCTGTATATCCTCCAGAAAATTTCCAAATAATATTATGAAAGTTTTAAGTTGGAATTGCAGGGGACTGGGGAGTAAGTATACCATAAGTTATCTGCGAGAACTATGGCATAAGCATAAACCAGATTTTTTATTTCTCTCGGAAACAAAACAAGATTTTAGCTTTGTACAGGGGTTTCAATTACACTTTGGTTTTGATAGGGTAGCGACGGTGGATCCAATTGGTTCAAGTGGAGGACTGGCCTTATTTTTTAATAGTGAATACCAGGTTCAGGTGATATTTTCAAATAATCAAATGATTGACATAGAGGCTATTTGTCTTGGTAAAAAAGTTTTCATGACCTTTGTGTATGGCGACCCGGTAGTACGGAATCGAGAGCAAGTTTGGGAACGCCTAACAAGATATGGTCTTGCTCGGTCGGACCCGTGGTTTATCATTGGGGATATGAATGAGATTACTGGCAACCACGAGAAACAAGGAGGTCCACTTCGGAGTGCAGGATCTTTCCTACCTTTCAATAACATGATTCGCAATTATGGTTTTCTGGATTTCCCAGCTCGAGGAAATCAAATGTCTTGGCAAGGTAGGAGGGGAAAAGAAATGATAAGATGTCGACTGGACCGGGCTCTAGCAAACGAAGAATGGCACTCTTTATTTACGCACTCTTATTCTGAGTATTTAGGCATGGTTGGATCGGATCACAGACCGATATTGGCATATCTTGAAAATAGGGTGATGAAACGAAGGAGTCAGTTTCGTTTTGACAAGCGCTGGATTGGACAAGAGGGTTTCATCGAAGCTATGACTAGAGGTTGGAGAGGATCAGAGGACGATATTATGGGCACTTTTATTAAAAAAATCGCTAACTCTAGGCATGAGATAGCAAGATGGAGGAAATACAACCCTCCATATGGGAAGGATCTTATTGTGGAACTTCAGAAATCCCTAGAAGAAGTACAAACGGATAATACTAGGACGCAAGAGGAAATAGTAGAAGTAACTAGAAAGCTCCAAGCGGCTTATCTGGATGAGGAAGAATATTGGAAACAGAAGAGTCGAAATATGTGGCATACGGCAGGAGATCTAAATACCAGTTTCTATCATGCTCTGACGAAACAACGCCGCAGTCGTAACAGGATTGTTGGCTTATATAATGATTCTGGACAGTGGGTCACTGAGGAAGACGAGGTGGAAAAAGTGGCGGTCGACTATTTTAACGATTTATTTTCCTCCTCTTCTCCATCAAATTTTGACAGCTTTCTCGAGGAAATTACACCGACCATTACGCATCAGAATAATAGGGTTCTGCTTAGGAAAGCAACCGAAACCGAGGTTAAACAAGCCCTTTTCATGATGCATCCAGAGAAGGCTCCTGGACCTGATGGAATGACGGTTCTTTTTTTCCAACATTCTTGGCCCATTATTAAGAAAGATGTTATTGATTTGGTCAATAATTTTTTGGCTTCGGGAAAAATGGATTCACGGCTAAATACCACTAATATTTGCATGATCCCTAAGACGGAGAGACCTACAAAGATGACGGAGTTGAGACCTATTAGTCTTTGTAATGTGGGCTATAAAATTATATCAAAGGTTTTATGCCAGAGATTAAAGTCTTTTCTTCCAGACTTAATCTCAGAAACACAATCGGCCTTTGTGGCTGGACGGCAAATATCGGATAATATCCTTATTGCACAAGAGATGTTCCACGGGTTGAGAGCAAATAAAGCCTGCCAAAATAAATTCATGGCAATAAAAACGGACATGAGTAAGGCATATGATAGAGTTGAATGGGCTTTTGTTCACGCGTTGCTACATAAATTGGGTTTTGATCCACATTGGGTCACACTTATGATGGAATGCATTACCTCTGTTCGGTATCGGATTTTCCTGAATGGGAACCCGAGAGGAAACATTATTCCACACCGAGGCTTGAGGCAGGGGGATCCACTATCTCCTTATTTGTTCATTATGTGTACGGAGGCCCTGAGTGTGAATATTAAAAAAGCGGAGAGAATTAAAACACTAACGGGAATGAAGGTGGCCAGAGCATGCCCGTCAATTTCGCATCTTTTTTTTGCAGATGATAGTCTTTTTTTCTGTCGTGCCATTGAGGAGGAGTGCACAACTATTTTGAGGATTTTAAAGGAGTATGAGGCGGTTTCAGGACAGCTTATAAATTTCCAAAAATCATCAATACAATTCGGACATAAGATTGAGGACACAAAAAGACAAGAACTGAGGGATATTCTAGGCATACAAAACATTGGCGGGATGGGATCTTACTTAGGTATACCAGAGAGTCTGGGAGGATCGAAAACGCAGGTCTTCAGTTTCATTCAGGATCGCCTAAATAGTAGAGTCAATAGTTGGACTTTTAAATTTTTTACCAAAGGAGGGAAGGAGGTCATTATTAAATCAGTACTTTCAGCATTGCCAAACCATGTGATGTCATGTTACCGGCTCCCGAGAGCTAATACTAGAAAACTAACCAGTGCGGTGGCAAAATTTTGGTGGAGTTCTGCAGGAAATTCAAAAGGTTTACATTGGCAGTCTTGGGATAAGTTAAGTGAGCCTAAAGAGGACGGCGGCCTGGGTTTCAAGGACATTAGGGATTTAAATACGGCGATGTTAGGTAAACAGTTTTGGAGGTTGATCGAGAAACCAAATACACTTTTTTCTCGAGTTTTTAAAGGTCGGTATTTCAGGAATGCATCACCTCTTGAACCGATCAAATCTTTTCGCCGTCCTATGGCTGGCGAAGTATTACTTCAGCTAGATCCCTGGTTTGTAAAGGACTAATCAAAAGAGTCGGAGCAAGATCATCTATATCAGTATGGAATGATCCCTGGATCCCATCCACTCGCCCGAGACCAGCTCGAAGTAATTTCCCAAATTTTTACCCCGATCTCACTGTTGATTCTCTCATCAACACCCATTCGCGCACGTGGAATTCTCAGGTTATTCGGACACTGGTGGACCCTATCGATGCACAAATTATAGAGAGTATCCCTTTGGGTAGAACTGTGGTTCCAGATAAGGACGGTTGGCATTTCACAAATAATGGAAAATATTCGGTTAAATCTGGTTATCAGGTTGAACGCATCTATCCAGATGTAGTTAAAGAAGGGAAATTGATTGGACCCTCAGTGGTACCACTGAAGGCGTTCTGCTGGAAAGTCAAATGTCCGCCGAAGATGAAACATTTTCTCTGGCAGATGATATCGGGATGTCTGGCAGTCAAACAAAACTTAAAATACAGGGGAATCCAGGGAGATGCAAGTTGTGCAAGATGTGGCATAGCAGAGGAAACTTTGAACCATGTATTCTTCGAATGCCCACCGGCGGTCCAAGTATGGGCGCTTTCACAAATCCCATCAAATCCAGCGATTTTCCCGATGCAGTCCCTTTTTGTGAATATGGACCATCTGTTTTGGAGAGTCTCTCCTCAGATGGAGGATCATCAGTACGCGTGGATACTATGGTATATTTGGAAAGGGAGGAATTGTAAAGTCTTCAATAATATTGACATTGATCCCAGAGACACTCTGCGAATAGCAACAACGGAATCCCTAGCTTGGAAAGCGGCACAAGTTATGCATATACAAACCGTCACACCCAGATCAGAACTAGAGCCGACAGTACTAAATTATCCTGGTAGATGGTGTTTTACGGATGGATCATGGAAAAAGGACGAAATTTACTCAGGACAGGGGTGGTACAACACTTTAGCAGGTTTTGACGGATTGATGGGGGCACGTAATACTCGAAACACTTTACCCCTCTACACGCAGAGGTTGAGGCATTAATCTGGGCAATGGAATGTATGCGTAATTTGAGACAACTTCAGGTCACGTTTGCCACAGATTGCAATCAATTGGTGCAGATGGTGACTCAACCAGAAGATTGGCCAGCTTACGCAGTCTACCTGGAAGATATAAAACTTTTGAAGGAGTACTTTCACAGCTCTGCGATTGTCTATGTACCACGAACACAGAATTCAAGGGCGGATAACCTTGCACGTAGTGCCAGGAAACAAACGTCTTTTGTCGTTCACATGGATGGAGAGCCACCCAATTGGTTTACAGAGTCCAGGAGTCTGTAATCTTTCATTGACGACAAAAAAAAAAAAAGAAAATTTATTATTGTCCCATTAATATAATAGATAGTGAAAAAACAATTAAACCCTTGGAAGAAATTTAAAATATAATTAAACTAATTGTAAATTTAAACAATAATCACTAAATCCTAAACCCAAATGTTAGTATATTTTTTGATTGACCCTAATGATAGTATATATTTTTATTTATAGTATTTTTGAAAAATGATACTTAACTTGTGGTATTTCTAACATTAAATGTTAGCATATTAAAACAAAATTTATTTATTAAAAATAAAAATTCTCAAATTTCTCTTAGACATGTGAACGTAAATTTACCCTTGTATAAAATCTATTGTGGCCGTTTTCTTTTTTGAACTCTTTACATGAAAACAACAACTAAAAGCCATCATCGTATAAAATTTCTCTTTCCAATTTTACATTTATTTATATAGTACTACGTGTTTCCTTCACCACGTGCATAATATCTTTTTAATTTAAATTATATTTTTAAAATAAAATTTGCTTAATATTTTATATTTTATATTTTATATCAATATTTTAATATAAATTTTCTTTAGTTAAACATAAGATTAATATAAATAAAAAATATAATATATTTTAAATTAATTTAAGAATATATATGTATATATTTAAAATAAAAATATTAGATAGTTTTTCATTTGTTTCTTTGGGTTAAGATAATTAAATAAATCTGTATAAAATTAAAAAAATGATAAAAAATTGTAAAGTTATTAGAAGATAAATATAAAATTAAACATAATTTTTAAAATTCGTAATATAAACAAATATTATTTTAAAAAGAATTGTATAAAATTTTGAAAAATTTGTTTAGTAATAATAATTGTAGAATTATTTAAAATAGAGAAAATAATATTTCAAAAAAAAACATAATCATCTTATTTAATGTTATACTTAAATATATTCATTTTAATGATGATATATCAGTTATTATCATATTTTAAAAAAAAAATTTAATGATGATATATATTGCAATATTTTAAAAAATTTACCAAAATTAAAAATAATCATTAAATGTAATTGTCCATGTCACATTTTTCTTGAGGCCATGTCATATTTTTTGGTATACCATGTCATCATTTTTTTTTTGTGAAATTGAATGTGGTGATAACACATGTCAAAATTACTCGAAGTTAAGGAGTTTGTGTTCCCATGACAGTACTCTCTGAGTGATTTTTTGCTGTTGAGGACAATAGGTTTGTCCGTTGATCGAGGAGCAACGGAAAGAGTTAGTCTTCGCCTTTCTGTTACAAAACAACAAAACCAAAATTCCAACACAACTGAGGGATGAAAACACTCTTCTCTATAATAAGAGATACCATACTACATGACTAAGGATATTCTAGATGTAAAGAAATGGACTTCAAGCTCTATGCTTCATACATATACTGTAGAGATAAGCGATCATATTAAGAATCTATAATACATGGTCAAACTCAAATCAAAAGAGGAGACGAGTTAATTTGGAGAAGAGAGGAAAAAGAGACTTGTCAAGTACAAAAAGAATTAGGGTTAGGATAAGAGGAAGAGAAATTCCTTAGTAATCCTTTTTAATTTCTTTTCACTAAAAGAGTCCATAACAAAGATAATGACTAAATAAATTTTATTAAAAGGTAAATATACATTTTTAACTAATTTAGATTTATAGCTTAGAGATAAAAGGTGAAGTTTTGTAGATGGAGTTTAACATTATTTTTTTTTAAAAAAAAAATTCAAAAATTAAAATTTTAAAAATAGTTTCAAAAAATATTTTTGAATTTTGAAAAGAAAATTTGATATGAAAAAATTGGAAAAAACTTTCAAAAAATTAAAAATATTTAATTAAAAAACATATAATTCGACATTATAAAAAATATTATTTTTACTATTTATTTATATTGTATCTACTATATTAAAACAGATTTCTATTTTTATCTACTTACTAGGTATGACCATTATCTATATTTTTTATTATTTCTATTTCTACATAATTTAAATATTATTAAATATATATACTAACCTAAAATTAAGGAACTAAATAAGTAATCTATTGTTTTTTTAAATAATCAATTCAATTCATATTACACTAAATTTGAATAATTAATTAATTATATTTTATTTACTAATATAAAATAATTATATATGCTTACAACTGGGTATATACGCATCAGTTTTTTTAGTTTGGATTCGGTTCGGACTTCGGATTACATATTTTATACTGAAGTTTACTTCAAATAAAGAAAAAATCGTTATATAAAATTTTTATCAAAAAATTATTCGCGATTTAGCGCGGGTTAGAATCTAGTATCTATTAAACAAGAGGTAAAATAAATTTTGCCGCTTTGATAAAATATTTTTGGTCATTTTCCTCACTGAAAATTCTTTTGATGACATAAAAAGGAATATTTGAGAGAATTCCTGAATTAAAAATATAGACCAAATATTGTCTTAATAAATAAGAAAATTTATTATTGTCCCATTAATATAATAGAAAGTTGAAAAAAACAATTAAACCCTTGGAAGAAATTTAAAATATAATTAAACTAATTGTAAATTTAAACAATAATCACTAAAGCCTAAACCCAAATGTTAGTATATTTTTTGATTGACCCTAATGTTAGTATATATTTTTATTTATAGTATTTTTGAAAAATGATACTTAACTTGTGGTATTTCTAACATTAAATGTTAGCATATTAAAATAAATTTTATTTATAAAAATAAAAATTCTCAAATTTCTCTTAGACATGTGAATGTAAATTTACCCTTGTATAAAATTTATTGTGGCCGTTTTCTTTTTTGAACTCCTTACATGAAAACAACAACTAAAAGCCATCATCGTATAAAATTTCTCTTTCCAATTTTACATTTATTTATATAGTACTACGTGTTTTCCTGCACCACGTGCATAATATCTTTTTAATTTAAATTATATTTATAAAATAAAATTTGGTTAATATTTTAGATTTTATATTTTATATCAATTTTAATATAAGTTTTCTTTTAGTTAAACATAAGATTAATATAAATAAAAATATAATATATTTTAAATTAATTAAGAATATATATGTATATATTTAAAATAAAAATATTAGATAGTTTTTCATTTGTTTCTTGGGTTAAGATAATTAAATAAATCTGTATAAAATTTAAAAATGATAAAAAATTGTAAAGTTATTAGAAGATAAAAGATAAAATTAAACATAATTTTTAAAATTCGTAGATATAAAAAAATATTGTTAATAAATAAAAATATTATTTTAAAAAGAATTTTATAAAATTTTGAAAAATTTGTTTAGTAATAATAATTGTAGAATTATTAAATAGAGAAAATAATATTTCAAAAAAACATAATCATCTTATTTAATGTTATACTGAAATATATTTATTTTATGATGATATATCAGTTATATCATATTTAAAAAAAAATATTTAATGATGATATATATTGCAATATTTTAAAAATTTACCAAAATTAAAAATAATCATTAATGTAATTTTCCATGTCACATTTTTTCTTAGGCCATGTCATATTTTTGGTATACCATGTCATCATTTTTTTTGTGAAATTGAATGTGGTGATAACACATGTCAAAATTACTCGAAGTTAAGGATTTTGTGTTCCCATCACAGTACTCTCTGAGTGATTTTTTTGCTGTTGAGGACAATGGGTTTGTCCGTTGATCCAGGAGCAACGGAAAGAATTAGTCTTCGCCTTTCTGTTACAAAACAACGAAACCAAAATCCATCACAATTGAGGATGAAAACACTCTTCTCTATATTAAGAGATACCATACTACATGAGTAAGGCTATTCTAGATGTAAAGAAAGGGACTCCAAGCTCTATGCTTCATACAGATACTGTAGAGATAAGCGATCATATTAAAAATCTATAATACATGGTCAAACTCAAATCAAAAGAGGAGACGAGTTAATTTGGAGAAGAGAGGAAAAAGAGACTTGTCAAGTACAAAAAGAATTAGGGTTATGATAAGAGGAAGAGAAATTCCTTAGTAATTCTTTTTTAGTTTCTTTTCACTAAAAGAGTCCATAACAAAGATAATGACTAAAATAAATTTTATTAAAAGGTAAATATACATTTTTAACTAATTTAGTTTTATAGCTTAGAGATAAAAGGTGAAGTTTTGTAGATGGATTTTAACATTATTTTTTTAAAAAAAAAATTTAAAAAATTAAAATTTTAAAAATAGTTTCAAAAAATATTTTTGAATTTTGAAAAGAAAATTTGATATGAAAAAATTGGAAAAAACTTTCAAAAATTAAAAATATTTAATTAAAAAACATATAATTCGACATTATAAAAAATTATTATTTTTACTATTTATTTATATTGTATCTACTATATTAAAACATAGTCCTATTTTTATCTACTTACAAATAGTCTAGGTATGACCATTAACTATATTTTCTATTATTTCTATTTCTACATAACTTAAATATTATTAAATATATATACTAACCTAAAATAAGGAATTAAATAAGTAATATATTGTTTTTTAAATAATCAATTCAATTCATATTACACTAAATTTGAATAATTAATTAATTATATTTTATTACTAAATATAAAAATAATTATATATGCTTACAACTGGGTATATACGCATTAATTTTTTTAGTTTGGATTCGGTTCGGACTTCGGATTACATATTTTATACTGAAGTTTACTTCAAATAAAGAAAAAATCGTTATATAAAATTATTCGCGATTTAGCGCGGGTTAGAACTAGTATCTATTAAACAAGAGGTAAAATAAATTTTTGCCGCTTTGATAAAATATTTTGGTCATTTTCCTCACGAAAATTCTTTTGATGACATAAAAAGAAGATTTGAGAGAATTCCTGAATTAAAAATATAGACCAAATATTTTCTTAATAATAAGAAAATTTATTATTGTCCCATTAATATAATAGATAGTTAAAAAACAATTAAACCCTTGGAAGAAATTTAAAATATAATTAAACTAATTGTAATTTAAACAATAATCACTAAAGCCTAAACCCAAATGTTAGTATATTTTTTGATTGACCCTAATGTTAGTATATATTTTTATTTATAGTATTTTTGAAAAATGATACTTAACTTGTGGTATTTCTAACATTAAATGTTAGCATATTAAAATAAAATTTATTTATAAAAAATAAAATTCTCAAATTTCTCTTAGACATGTGAACGTAAATTTACCCTTGTATAAAATCTATTGTGGCCGTTTTCTTTTTTGAACTCCTTACATGAAAACAACAACTAAAAGCCATCATCGTATAAAATTTCTCTTTCCAATTTTACATTTATTTATATAGTACTACGTGTTTTCCTGCACCACGTGCAGAATATCTTTTTAATTTAAATTATATTTTAAAATAAAATTTGGTTAATATTTTAGATTTTATATTTATATCAATATTTTAATATAAGTTTTCTTTTAGTTAAACATAAGATTATATAAATAAAAATATTAGATAGTTTTTCATTTGTTTCTTTGGGTTAAGATAATTAAATAAATCTGTATAAAATTTGAAAATGATAAAAATTGTAAAGTTATTAGAAGATAAAAGATAAAATTAAACATAATTTTTAAAATTCATAGATATAAAAAATATTGTTAATAAAGAAAAATATTATTTTAAAAAGAATTGTATAAATTTTTGAAAAATTTGTTTAGTAATAATAATTGTAGAATATTAAATAGAGAAAATAATATTTCAAAAAAACATAATCATCTTATTTAATGATATACTTAAATATATTCATTTTAATGATGATATATCAGTTATTATCATATTTAAAAAAAGAATATTTAATGATGATATATATTGCAATATTTTAAAAAATTTACCAAAGTTAAAAATAATCATTAAATGTTATTGTCTATGTCACATTTTTTCTTAGGCCATGTCATATTTTTGGTATACCATGTCATTATTTTTTTGTGAAATTGAATGTGGTGATAACACATGTCAAAATTACTTCATAAATAATGTCTAGGGGATGTGGTGTCACGAATCGTTAGGTTTATTAATCGGTGCTTTTAAAGTCATCGCATAAAATTTATATCAAAGCAAAAGCAAAGCCGACATTGAAAAGTTCGGTGGAGGAAGAGCCCAAAGCAAATATCACCAAATTTTAGGTTTTCTTTGGTAGGGTTTCTTCATCCACCCTCCAAAATTTACTCCAAAATGAAGTGATAAACAAAAAAAAATAAAATATTACTCTATAAATGGAGTAATGCTTTTGTTTTTTACTCATTACTCCATTTTCTACTCTATTTTAACTAAAATGAAGTAAATTATAAAGTGGAGATGTATATACTCTTAAACACGTATTTTTTTTTTGAGTCTCCAAGATATTTAAATCACTGATATTTTTTTATATCTGATTACCTTGTCAACTATATGCTGTGGTGTTTGGTGTGGCTAAATTATGTGATAAAAACCACTTGTTTTAGAAAACACGAGAATATGTGAGATATATATAGATAAAATATGGAAAATCTCTCTCTCTCTAGAGAGAGAGACTTTTTTTTTTTCTATTCCTCTTAACAAAACCAAATCTTTCAGAGGAATAAGAGAACCCAAATGAAAACCTTTTTTGTTTTATAATACTTCGATCATTAGATCGACTTTGGTTTTCCGTTTATCGGATCTTTTGTTTGCGGTGGTGATCTCTTCCAGTTAGTCCGGTCTCAACCTCTACGTTTGCGTTAATTAAAATCCCAATGGTTTTGTGCTGTGTTTTCTCTTTCGCTATATATGCTCAATCCATCCATTTGACTATAAACCTCCATACTATATGGCCAATAAAGTTGGTTCCTTATGAAGTATAACTTTGGTTGCGTATTGAGTAGATGGGAGATACATGATGGATTTTAAATTAGATTAAGCAAAGTTGGGGTCTATTATATAGACGTCTCGACATATGATCTATTTTTCCAATCCTTCAAGCTCTCTAGTGCTTAAATAAGATGGAGATTGAAGAACATGGTTACAAACTAAGGCGATTAGCAGTGGAGTATGTAGCAGAAGTATGAATTGAAGTCCTAGGGTGGTGATAAAAGAGAAACGTTGAAGATGATGAAACCATGGTGGAGAGAGCGCATGTGGATGGCTTCATTAGCCGTGGGCGGTCAGCGTTATAAGTGGTATCAGAGCAGGTTAGCCATCTCGGTTCTGACCCGAGAGGCCGTCGTGAGACCTATCGTGTGGTGCAACGAGGACGTTACTGATACGCCCAAAATTGAAGGATCACTCTAAGGTTGAAAGAATGGATAAGCGTTGCACCGAATGAGCTAGAAAGCAAAAACGATAAAGGGATATGGATCGAATGGTTGCACAATGGCTGCGGAAGACCCTTGATATACCAACTCCTAAGCCTGAAGATATGACTCACTTTGACGACTTAGAAGCTAAGATGTTCGATTAACAACAAAGGATTCAACTAGAATAAAAAGAAAGGTTTTTGATTAAAAATGTTGAATGATTTGAAACAATACAAAGCAAGCCTTTAGATTATATACTCTAGTCAAACATAGAAAATATAAAACTTATGAAAACTAGGAAGACTTTGACTCATGGAAAATCGAAATGTGGACTATGACTTTTGACCAGAAAAAATCTCCTTGACTTGACCAAGAGTTGGACGATTTTGTGTTGAATAACTCTTCGGCTGGTTTCGTCCTTTTGCATGGTCGACAGTAGAAGAATTGCCGTCAGATTGATATATTATTTAACCATGAAATGTAGATTCTTGTTGGGCCATTCTTGAACAACTTCAAACACTGGTTTCTGAATGAGAAAAAGGCATGCATGTTTTGTATCAAGTCCATTAGCTTCTCTCGGTCTAGAACTTCATGGATCAAACCGATAAGGCCCATAAACAGCCCATTAAGCCAAGCTATGATTAGTTGACTACCTGTTTCGTACCTGATTTTCATACCTTGGCCCATGATGCTTGTTAGGGGCCGCATCATCCCTCCTTCTTTAAAAGGATTTGTCCTCAATTCCGGACCATCTAGGATGAATGAACCGACATGGTTTTGCTCAGCCAAGGTGTTTCTACTGTTCTTGTGCACACACACCCCTATTCCAGGATCAAAGATGAAGTGTTGTAGACCCTCTTCAGGCCTCAGTAGCTCCACTGGGTCGTACTCCTTGCAAACGAATGGTTGAACCAGTTTATCACTTGATAAAGAACCAAAAATATCACCTGAAGCATAAGCGGTTGTGCGATCTTTTTCATGACCAGCTCCTGGTCCAATATCAACCATATTTTCCGCCATATTTTGGACGACAAGAGAATGCTTACAGCCTCTGGTTCTTCCTTTTGATGCAGCTGATCGTCCATAGATTCTGCTCTGATATAAACAATCGATAGCTCTGGTTCTATATCTTTGGCCTCTTAATCTTCTTCCAACACTAACGATGGACGTGGGTCTGTGATCCTTTGATGGATCTTAGCCTTGAAACTCTCCAGCCATCTCTCAAAACCCTCATTCCTCTTCTCTTCAGTTCTGGCCGATGGAGTTTCTACAACTTGTTTCGATTGTGGCTTTTTGACTGCCTTCTTTGGACTGCTCGGTTTAACTCCCATTGAACCAGAATCAAGGAAGATTTGTGTACCTTCTTTGCTGATTGGTTTCTTCCATTTGTGTTCTCTCAGGTCATGACTTCTTGGCTCCTCCTCTTGGTCGCGCTCATATTGTGCTATCATCTCGGCTGTACGTTTGTTGTACCTCCATTCTCTCAACTTTTCTTCTTGTGCTTTAAGTTCAGCCTCCTCTTCATAGTTTCTTAATAGTCCAAAAGACACATATCTCTTAGAAGATGAAGAGTTTTACCTCCATTCTTGCAAATTTTCTTCTTGTGCTTTGCGTGCTGCCTTCTCTTCATGGTTTCTCAACAGTCCAAAAGACACAGTTGATCTCTTAGTAGATGAAGATTTATGAATGTCTGTCTGTGAAGAAATCCAAACCTCAGTGTTGCTTTGATACCACATGATACGCCCAAAATTGAAAGATCACTCTAAGGTTGAAGGATTAGATAAGCTTTGCACCGAATGAGCTAGAAAGCACATCCAATCAAGGGAAGTGGATCGAATGGTCGCACAAGGGCTGCGGAAGACCCTTGATATTCCAACTCCTACGCCAGATGATATGACTCACTCCGATGATGTAGAAGCTACGATGTTCGATTAAGAACAAAGGATTCAACAAGAATAAAAAATAAAGGCTTTTGATTAAAAATGTTGAATGATTTAAAACAATACAAAGCAAGCCTTTAGATTAAATACTCTAGTCAAACATAGAAAATATAAAACTTATGACAACTAGGAAGAATTTGACTCATGGAAAATCAAAATGTGAAATATGAATTTTGACCAAAAATAAATCTCTTTGACTTGACCAAGAGTTGTAAGATTTTGTCTTGAATAACTCTTCGGATGGTCTCGTCTTTTTGCATTGTCGACGGTCGAATAATTTCCGTCAGATTGATATATTATTCAACCATGAAATGTAGATTCTTGTTGAGCCATTCTTGAACAACTTCAAACACTAATTTCTGAATGAGAACAAGGTCTCCATGTTTTGTATCAAGTGCATTAGTTTCTCTCGGTCTAGAACTTCATGGATCAAACCGATAAGACCCATAAACAACCCATTAAGCCAAGCTATGATCAATTGCCTAGCTGGTTCGTACTTAATTTTCATATCTTGGTCCATGATGCTGGTTATGGTCGCGTCAATTATCTTCTTTGAGAGAAGGTGAATTGTAACATCTCGAGTTGTGATATATGAAAAAGGCTTAAGAGAATTGATTTGGTTACCTATGTTTCCAATGTCGACTTACATTTTTCGTTACACATCTATTTAAAACTGCAGAGTTAACGTGATTGGGTTGGAGCAGTAAAAGATGGGTGAACTATCTAATTACCTTGTCAACTATATTTTGTGGTGTTTCGTGTGGGTAAATTATGCGATAAAAATCATTTGTTTTAGGATTTAAAGATGGCAGCTAAAGCTAATAATCTTCCCGACAGTGAGGTTGTGCCATCAGCTGTTCAGGAGGTTACATCTATCCTTCGCGTGGCTCATGTTATGCATTCCACGCATCCTCGGATTGCTTACCATTGTGAGTTAGTAAACAACACTCAAATATCATGATCATTGGTAATTGGTAATTTTCTCATCTTAATAGAATAAAACATACGTGGTTGCTTCTATCAGGTGTGTGGTGCGCTTCAGGAGTGTTCAAGCTCTGCCGCCTTCCACGATAGATGTGGTGTTCGCAGGTTTAGGTTTTCTCTTAAACATTGGATTGAAACCGTATGCATAATTATCGCTTTCTTTTTCTTCCGCTTGTTAGCCTTGTTTAATTTGCATGCCAACAAAATCTTTTCCTTTTTTTTCCAATTAATTTTGCCAATAAATCTTGCATTGTATGTCATGTGGAATAATGAAACACTTGGGAATGGAAAATTTCGGCCTAGTGATGTAGGTGACATCCAGAGTTTCTATCTAGACTAGTACGAGAAAAACATCCAGGCTTTGTTCAAGTTTCTTGAAGACAACATACATTTTGAAGGTAGCTTGCCCCTGGTCACTGGCATTGATTTTAGAATGTGCAACCAACATTTGAGAAAAGTGTTATTCACATTTACCTTTTCTTATAATTATCTTGCGTCGTACAAATATTTATCAATTGTTCATTTTGTCTTATTAATAACAAACTACTACTAGATGTTATTAGCTCAACTAGAAAGTACACTGGCTATTGTGTCAGAGGTCTCCAGTTCAAGTAACCGTTGGGACAAAACCAATATTATATGATGTGGTTTCGGGCCTGGGGGATTAGGGCTTCGACCCGAACCTCCTAGTAATTAAAAAAAAATACTTGCCTCAATTCACAAAGGACATCATTTAGGTTAATGTATCAAAAGGATGTAGTTTTTGTCATTAGATACAAATCATATGCCACATGGTGTCGTGTGCTTATCCAACTCAGGATGGGCTTGAAGACTGAAGTTTGGGCTGGCTGTTGATTGAAGCCCGGTAAGAACTCAAGTCATCAAGGAAAAGCCCATGAAGCTTGTACTCTGCGTTTTGATGAAACAGACCATGTGCAAGTCCTAACGGACTGATGAGCTGGCCAGCTACTTGCACAAGAATCAAAACAGAATAAGCAGGGGTATAAGTAGAGACAAGGAAACAAGGATCAGTAGAGAGAAGGAGGAGAATCTTTACTGTGAGGTTGAGAAGGTACGAGAAACGCGAGAAGCTTGCGTGTGAGATCATCGTGAGTCTGAGCGTTGTAATCTTCTCTGTTTCCGGTGAGTGACGCGAGCTTGTTGAGTGTATAAGCTTGTAACACGTTCCTTTTCTCCGAGACGTACCGAGGGTTGGTTAATACCTGAGGGAACTCGTTATTCTCTGTGTCTTTAATTTTCCTGCACATACACAAGACAAACCACTCATAACTTTGAAGAATAGATAAACATGATGACATAAGTAACTTGATAGACAAGCTAAACCACTACAAGTGGTATCAGAGCCAGGTTACGGCTCATGAGTTTCAGATCTGAGGTGATTATGGGCTTCTATCATAGATCTAAATGAGCTAAGGAATCTATTGCTGTTTTATATATGTGTATTGGATCATCATTAATAGATCTGAACAATCTGTGGTATTCTATCTAAGGGTTTTACGGATTATCTTGATCTTTTGGTTTATCTGGTATTCTTGGTTTTCTGGTCTACTGTGGGTTATGTCGTTGGTATCCTCTGTGTGGTTTGGATCTACAGGTTCTGATCAAGCTTGTTGTCTCAAATCATGGAGCCTACTAAAGGCAGGTTTGAGGTGGAGAAATTCGACGGGGAAGGGAATTTTGCTTTGTGGAAGCATAAGGTGTTAGATCAGTTTGAGATACTCAGTCTAGATTCGGTTCTGCAACTGGAAGAGGAAGTAGATCCTAAAGGGAAGAAGATAGATGACTCAGATTCTAAATCTGTGAAAGATCCTAAGTGGCTGGAAAAGGATTGAAGGGTTAGGAATATTTTAAGCATGAGTCCCAGTGATATGGTCTTAAGAAGGTTATAAAGTGTAAGACGGCTATTGAAATGTGGACTGCTCTCGAGTCTACCTATCAGATAAAACCTCTTCCTAACCGGTTCTATCTAAAGCAGAGGTTCTACAGCTATAAGATGGATGAAGATAAGAACCTGGATAAAAATCTTGATGTGTTCACCAAATTGGTGTCTGACCTGGCAAGTCTTGATGTTGAGTTAAGTGAAGAAGATCAAGCTGTGATTCTTCTAAATAGCCTACCAAGGAGGTTTGAACCATTAGTTCACACGCTGAAGTATGGAAGATACCAGGACACCAGTACAATGAAAGAGATCACAAGGGCTGCTTACTCTATTGAACTGGACATGAAGGCTAGAGGTGGTAATGTAGCATCTGCATCGAGTGATGAAGGTCTTGTTGCACAAACTCGTGGGAGACCTGAAAAGAAAACATCACATAAGTTCAAACAGCAATACAAGAGTAAGTCAAGACCAAAATCTAAAAGTGCTTGCTGGGTTTGCGGTGCTGAGGGTCATTTCAAAAAGGACTGTCCTAAGAGAAGCAACCAAAACAGTTTCTTTAAAGGAGAAGCAAGTATTGGTAAGGCTCAAGACCGAGATGAGTCAGGTCATGCTTACTGCATCTAGTCACTATGATCATGAGGGTTAAGTATTAGACTCGGGGTGTTCCTATCATATGACTTTTAGGAAAGACCTTATGTTTGATGTTGAAGAAATCGATGGTGGAAAGATTCTGATGGGAAACGACACTTACTATGAAGTAACTGCCATTGGAAAGGTGGAAATAATCTCTAATAACAAGTCCCCAGTCATATTGACAGAAGTTAGATACTCTGCAACAGCTAGGAGGAACTTGATTTCTTTTGGGCAGTTAGAGAAGCTTGGTTGCTGGTTTCAGTCCAGAAACTTCAGGTTAAAGGTCTTCAAAGATGAAACGGAAGTTCTTGCTGCTGACTATCGAGACACTCTATACTTTCTAGACGGTACACCTGACAAAGATTTAGAGTCAAATTCAGCAGAAGCATCATTGGACACTACATCTTTATGGCATAGTCGTTTGGGGCATATAAATGTCAAAGGGATGCAATGCTTGGTTAAGAAGGGTTTCCTAAAGGAAGGAACTATTGTGGACAAACAGCATTGTGAACATTGTGTACTTGGGAAGTTTCACAAGCTGTCTTTTCCAAAAGGGAAACATAACTCTGGAGAGCCTCTTGCTTACGTGCACTCGGACTTGTGGGTTTCTCCAAATGTAACACGTAGTCTATCAAACTGTCCGTATTATATCTCCTTTGTTGATGACTTCTCTTGCAAAGTCTGGGTTTATTTCTTAAAGACAAAGGATGAAGCTTTCTCAAGGTTTGTAGAATGGGTTGCTCTAGTGGAAAATCAGAGTGGATAAGGCTTTAAGAACTAACAATGGGTTAGAGTATTGTAATAAAGCTTTTGATGACTTCTGCAAGAAGAAAGGAATTCTTCGACATAAGACATGTCCTTATACTCCACAGCAAAATGGAGTTGCAGAGAGGTTAAACAGAACAATCCTAGAGAAGGTTAGAAGTCTGTTGAGTGAGACTGGTTTGAGCGAAAAGTTTTGGGCTGAAGCATCTTCCACTGTGGTATACATGATCAACAAGACTCCATCTATTCCTTTGGGTTTAAAAGTACCAGAAGAGGTTTGGTCTCGACGGGATCCAGAATATGATCACATGAGGAGATTCGGGTGTTTGGTTTATTATCACGTTGATCAAGGGAAACTGAAACCTAGAGCTAAAAAGGGCTTCTTTAAGGGATATCCTACTGGGGTAAAAGGCTACAGAATATGGAATGATGAAGAAAAGAAGATAGTTATTAGCAGGAACGTTTCATTCTATCAGAATGAGATATATAAGGATGTTAAAGGCAAGGTTTCTGAACCTATTACCAAAGAGAAAGGAAAGAAGAGTGTAAGCTTTATCCTACCTTCTGATGAACAAGCTGAATCTTCAGATCAAGGTGGAGCTTCTTCTAATGAAATTTCGGATAAAGAAGCTGACAGTGATATTGAAGAAGAAGAAGATTCCCGGGAAATTTGAAGAATTACATGCTTGCCAGGGATAGACAGAAGAGGGTAATCAAGCCACCAAGTCGGTTTGATGATGGTGATGTGGCAGCATATGCTCTGGTAATGTCAGAATTAATAGAGGAAGAAGAACCTTTGACGTTTGGGGAAGCTATGCATAGTAGAAATGCGAAGAAGTGGAGAGGAGCCTCTGATGAGGAGATGGATTCATTGGAAAAGAATCATACATGGGTTCTTCTAGTCAGACCAGAAGGGGAAAGAACTATAGGATGCAAATAGATTTTTAAACTAAAACCGGGCATTCCTGGAGTTGAAGGACCTCGTTTTAAAGCCAGGCTAGTGGCTAAAGGGTATTCTCAAATTGAGGGTTTAGATTACAACGAAGTGTTCTCTCCCGTGGTGAAACATGTCACGATAAGGTTACTCCTATCTATGGTAGTCCATCAGGATATGGAACTTGAACAACTTGACGTTAAGACAGCTTTCCTTCATGGAACTTTAGATGAGAGGATATTGATGGAGCAACCAGAAGGATATAAGAGGGGCAATAAGGTTTGTCTACTTAAAAGGTCCCTGTATGGTTTAAAACAATCACTTAGGAAATGGAACAAGAGATTCGATGAGTTTATGAAAGCTCAAGGTTTTGAGAGGAGTCTGTATGACTTGTGTGCTTATTTCAATTCACATGAAGAAGGAAAGCTAATCTACCTACTGCTCTATGTAGATGACATGCTAGTCTCTGCTAAAGATCTCAAAGAAGTTCAGAAACTTAAAGAATTGCTTGGAAGTGAGTTTGAAATGAAAGATTTGGGTTCCGCAAAAAGAATTTTGGGAATGGACATTCACCGAGACAGAGAAAAGGGTATTCTAACTCTGTCTCAAGGTCATTATCTTGGTAAAGTCCTGAAGAACTTTATGATGGAAGAGTCTAAGTCTGTGTCTACACCTATGGGTTCTCATTTAAAATTATAAAGTACCAAGGAGGAATTGAGATCAGAAGCTCAACTAACTATGGAAAGGGTACCTTACGAAAGTGCGGTTGGTTCTCTAATGTACTCCCTGATTGGAACACGTCCAGATATTGCCTATAGTGTCGGTCTCGTAAGGAGGTTCATGAGTTCTCCTGACACAGAACATTGGAATGCAGTTAAATGGCTTATGCGATATATAAAAGGTACTAAAGACATGGCATTAACATTCAAACAAGGGTAAGGTTTTGAAGTTACTGGTTATTGTGATAGTGACTATGCTTCAGATCTGAATAGAAGAATATCCATCACATGTTACGTGTTTCAAATGGGAGTAAACACTGTTAGCTTGCGTTCGGGCCTTCAACACATCGTGGCACTATCTATAACTGAAGCCGAGTATGTGGCATTAGTAGAGGCAACGAAGGAAGCTTTGTCGTTAAAGGGAATTACCTCTGAGTTTGGGCTTGGTCAAAAGACTGCTGAAGTCTTCTGTGATTCTCAAAGCGCACTATGTCTTGCCAAGAACAGTGTATTCCACGAACGCACAAAGCATATCGATGTGCGTATTTATTTCTTGAGAGATGTTGTTGCAAACGGATCAGTTAAGGTTTCAAAGATTGGTACTCTGGAGAATCCAGCTGATATTCTTACAAAGATTGTACTTGTGAAGAAGTTTGAAGAAGGAAGAATTCATCTGAGGGTTCTCGGCGATTTGAGCTAGATCCGGTGAAATCTAGGGTTCTCTTTCGACGGATGAATAGTCGGGGGAGGGAGGTGGAGCTGCGGTTTTCTCATTGGTTTTCACGGAAAAGAAAGATGGATATCGTGGTTGGTAAAGACAAGATTGAAGGTTTTCGGACAAGGGTTAGGGTTCGAACGGAGCTACACATGGTGGCTGTCTGAATTGAATAAGCAAGGTGGAGATTTGTCGGGTGCTTATCCAATTCGAGATGGACTTGGAGACTAGAGTTTGGGCTGAACATTGATTAAAGCCCGGTAAAAAATTCAAGTCTCAGGCACAGCCCGTGAAGCTTGTACCCTGCGTTTTGAAGAAACATACCATGTGCATGTCCGTAACGAACTGATGAGCTGGCCAGCTACTTGCACAAGAATCAAAACGGAATCAGCAGAGGTATAAGTAAAAGAAAAGGAAACAAAGGATCGAGAGAGGAGAAGTTGGAGAAGCTTTACCTGGAGATAGAGAGGGTGAGAGAAACACGTGAGGTCTGAGTGTGTGATCATCTTGATTCTAGGTATTTCTCTTCTCTGTTCTGGTGAGTGATGCGAGCTTGGTGAGTGAATAAGCTTGTAAAACGTTTCCTTTTCTCCGAGACGTACCGAGGGTTGGTTAATACCTGAGGGAACTCGTTATTCTCTGTGTCTTTACTTTTCCTGCACATACTCAAGTAACACAAATCATAACCTGGAAATCGAATAGATGAACAAGAAGACATAAGTAACTTGATAGGAAAGATAAACCACTACACATGGATTATGACTCATCTATATCTAATGTTTGACTAACTATGGTTTGGCCAAGGTAGGTTTTCCTGTTAGTGTTGTAAGTTTGGGTATGGAATTCAAAATGATGTTCGATTTGGGTTTGATTGTACAGTTACCATTTGTTTTGAGTCTGAAAAGGCACGATCAAAGTTGAAAGATTCAAAATAAACTATTCTCCCAAGAAAGAACAATGTCTTTCCATATTTATCTTGCTTCACCAACAAGGTTTGGCCCACTGTATAATTCGTAAATAGAATTGCATTCTCGTTTAACCTCCCTACATTGTTCAAACAATCTATCTCGTCTGGATCCACTAGTAATTTCTTTTCCTTTTCTTTCCATCCTATCATCTGCACAAAACCACAATCCTTCACCATGGGTTCTCATTACCTCCAAACATTTCAGGTCTAACCTTTGGAGAATCTTCAAGAGCATTGGTGCAGTAAATCCTGGCACTGTCAACTAAGTTGCAATAGGTATAGAAACGCATCTGCAAACCTCTTGTGAGATCTAACTCTAACAGCTCTGCTTCACATTATTTCCCTCTTGCATTTACATATATTTCCAAACCAAAACATATTTAACACATTAAATGGATTTTATTCATGGAAATTTAAACAAAAACCTTATGCTGGGAAAGACACACACACTTGTCTGTAAACTAGTTTCGGAAACATCACTTGAAACTGTTGAAATGATGAAGAGAATAACCAGAGGAAAGGATTTAGTTCATGACCAAAGGAGAGCTCATATAGAGACGCCAATTTGGTTTTGTCCGTACAGACTTGCTCCACAAGCTATCATCTTAACCTAATTTACCTTGCAAGGTAAGAAAGGAGTTTGGGAGACTGAATATGGACGTTGGGAACCTCTTAGAAGTCAAGAAAACCTGTTTGAATTTAAATAACAGAAGCTGGTTTGAATTAGACAATAAGTAGTCATATGGGTTGCTTTGGAGAAGCAGCTGGACATGTCACTTTCACTCAAACAGGCTGTGCCAACCTCTCTCATGTCCCTTTCTCCTCATTTGGTCGTGCTTCCCCTTGTTCCTATCCTTCTGGCCTCTTCCATTTCTCCATTATATTAGTTGTTTAATCATTCTCTAATTTAGTAATTTTTTATTGTAAGTGATTGTCTATTTAAAAACCTTCACCTTCTCTTGTAACACTTACCATAAAATATACAAGTTTCTCTCATCTAATATTTGTGGCTTCTCTCCCTCTCTTGTGTCTAAACAATATTCATAATGTAAGGGTCAGTGAGTCATGATTTAGAGGCTGCCTTAACTCTCTCTATCTTAAGGCAGCCTAACACTTGTAAAACTCACTCTAAAATCTTCTTAATCTCCTTCTCTTAAGCTATAGTTTACTGATTCTAAATCCTCTTCATCTTAAGTACACAAACTTAAAGTGTTGTGTTACTTTAGAATGATAGATTCAAACTAGAGATTCTCAGCTTCCTATAACTAGTTAACTCTCTAGGATCTTGGTTATACTGTAACTTGTGTGTGTGTGAGGATTCAATTACAAGTTGGTTGTCTTTTGATTTTAATGGTGAGTTCATGTTGTGTGGTTGAAAGAGATTCAGTCACAAGTTGCTGAAATACTCTCTTTACATGAGACAAACACTCATAAATTCCAACAGGAACACTCTCACCTAATGTCACAAATCACTGCTAACTATGCATCACACACAACTTCATCTAACTATATCTTGTATGGCATTCTCTCCCTTCCATCATCTTGCAAAAGTTGTCTTTCGCCTATGCGTTCCTAATAGTTCTCTATTACATCTCAATTTTCACCAACCTTATAACCATATCCCATTCTGTGACGGTGAAGATGTGCATTCATTGCCAATTTTTTGGTCTGAACCACAAATGGTGCCCAAGAATGTGTTATATCCATCATCACGTCTCGCCCTTCGTTGAGAGATGTAACAAGCAGCGATGATGCTACATCTGTTAATGATTGGTGAACCTGTTTAAGTCCATTCCAACCGTCAATAGCTACTAAGACTTGATATGATTCCTTGTAGTTTTTTCACATGGCAGGTTCTTCTGTAAAAGGATTTTTGTTGGGACCTATAGGGAAATAAAGAACCCTACGAATTCAGCAGTATTGATCATATCAGCATGCCCCCTGAAGCTTTTGATCTATGTAGACCGCATCAGATTCTTTAAATGCATCTGCTTCAATACCACAACATATGCTCCTGCCCAGAATGGTCTGAATCGTGTACATGTAAATGCGTAAGATAAAAGAAACAGTGACAAATATGCTGACATAGATCTAAGTGAACTTATGCTGATTCTTTACTCATTCTTTGATAATGTAAAGAATAAGTACATTGCTCTTTCCTACACCCATACCACCACCCATAAGGAGTATAACTGGTAGTAGTGTTGACCGTTCCTTTTGAGTTCCATCTCTGCATAAAGAACATGATTAAATTCCAGAACTTATGTTCCTTAAAGATTAGTTACTCTTCTGATAATGGTTAGTTCATTATCGTGTATGTCCTGAGTAGTATCAGTCTCTAGTGCTCTAATGCGTTTAAGGGAGGTCGTTGTTGCAAAAGAGGCGATACCCTTTCGCTTCTCTGCATAAGAGAGTATACGAGCCATGAAGGAAGTAGTTAGTCTGCTCGTTAAGTTACTGGATGAGGAGAATTTAAGGTCTTTGTTCAAGTTTCTACGAGGACAAAGCTGAGTAGCAGTTGAAGTTACAACGGGAAACGAAGCGGAGAGTTCTGTAGCGTAAGAGAAAGCTACGTCCAGTTGAGTGATATCTCACATATTTACATTGTTTTAATCACCTATCTTTGCACGTTTTCATCATTTAGATTCGCATTTAGACATGTTTAGGTTGCATTGCATTGCATTTTTCTATATCAGGTATTGGAGTTCTTTATTTGTGAGTTCGAAGGCAGTTGGGGATAAGAAAGAGAAGTTTGGGACGAAAGTGAGAATTGCAGATGCTATAGAGACCACAGCGTAGCGACCAGGAGTGGTCGCTACAGACCCACATGAGAATTGCAGATGTTGTAGCGACCACATAGTAGCGATCAAGATAGGTCGTTAGGGGCGTAGAAACCTTATTTTTACGGGTTGACCCAGGTTTGTTGGGTCGACTCGGTTTGTTTTTAGACTACTATTTATGCTTTTAAACCTAATTAAAAGGGGACTCTGGTTTTTATCTGGAGACAAAGATTACTTTTGGTGAAAAAAAGATTGAATTCTTAATCTTCTTTGATCCTCTTACTTTTGTCTCATTGATTATTCTGGATCATTAGCCATGATTAACTCTGAATCATCTATGGTTTTTGAGTTCATCATGTTTGTTAGTGAGTAGTTACCTTTAGGATTCATGGGTTAGGGTGATCTAGGGTGATTAAGTGATAGCTTAGAGTGTTTAGTGTTAGATCATTCTTGTTCTATGATTATCTCTTGTTTCTAATGCTAGATTAGACTTGATCACTTTGATCTAGATCCTTAGACAATTTATACCCGAAAGGTGTTCGATAAAATGTCTGAACCAAAGTGATAATTCTCTTTACTTGCTTAACCAATGATGATTGATGTTAGGGAAGTTTAGATAGTTAATAGACCTATTCTTAATGATTGCTTGATTAAACTAGACCAAAGACATTTGATGTTTAGTGATTGAAAGCAAATGAACTTTTATCTTGATAAAGAATTAGTTTAATGGTGTGTCTAGACTAGTAGAACCGATCTGATTATTGTGTTAACATTCTAAGTTAGATCTTAGTCACCCAAAGTCAATACCCTTGCCCATGGGTTCTTTGTTTCTCAATTGATTTATAATTCCAGTTTTTACCCATGTGTTCTCTTGTTACTTCATTTCACACATCAAAACCGATTGCACTTAGATTAAGCTCATACTTGTATTCTCATTGCATCATGATCGCTTAAGATTGGATTGACACTCATCTATACTACTTTGATTAGGATAGAGTAAAATCCTTTATCATTGAGAATGAGTACTTTGTTCCGAAGAAGACGGGGTACCTAGGTTTTGCTGCAGCTTGATGGATATGTAGTCTTGAAGTAGACCAGAGGACGGAAAGGGCAATGATGGTGTTCTAGTAGTGGGTTCTGTATCAGCTGAGTAGATAGCAAAGGTTCCTCAGAAGTCTGTGAAGTTGTTCAAAAACTGGAGAGTTACGGGACTGATGAAGAGCATGAGAAAATGACCGTTGAGGATAGCTTAAGCGAGAGCAACATATGGCTACTGGCGGGTAGGAGCTCTGGCGGACCCTCCGATGAGGAGTCGGGGTGGTAATCCGGGAAAGTGTTTTGTAGATTTGAAATATTAATCTTTTTCTTTTTATTTGGAAACACAAAAAGGTAAATATTTCAAATCTACAAAATCATAGTTAAGCTTTCCCGGGTTTCCACCCCTGACTCCTCACCGGAGGGTCTGCCGGAGTTCCTACCTACCAGTAACCATATGCTGACATATTTAACTTAAATGGTAAAGGTTGGGGAGGGGGGGGGGAGTTGGGTGAAACAAAAGTTACTGAAACCGAGGAGTTATAGATCAAGTGATTGTTAGGGTAACATTATCCATTAGAACATCTTCAGTGATGAGAAACCACATAAATCTTTTAACAATATTATTTTAAATAAATTTTATTCATTATTATTTTTTATAAATATAGTTAATAAATAGTTAACAAATAGCATTTAAGTCTCTTAACTAAATAAGTAAGTCTTTTCACGAAGAGACCATCTCTCACCCTTCTCTTCCTTTTTCGTTTTTCTTGTTTTTATTCATGAGAGACTCTATGATGTATTCTCATTGTGGATAGCCTTAATTTTTTTAGAAAAATCTTAACATCAAAATATCATTATTTTAATATAGTATAAGTAAATAGTTAAATTTTAATTAAATTTAAATAATCAAAATAATTGAACGTTACCAAGTGGAGGAAGAGGTTCATATGAGTATTTTTTTTCTTTCCATTAAAAGGAAAAACCCATAAGGGGTTACATTGGGTTATTACATTGGTAAAGACTAGAAAGAGGCCCAACAACAAAGAAATTACATGAAATTTTTATGCTTTAGGAGTCGGTTTATATTGTCCACATGCCAAGTGATGAAGAATGAAGCAGACACTCACGATCCCACGTGTCACCATCTTGTCCACAACAGAGCTCCGGTCTAGCCTTCACGACCCATCCTAGTTCCGCCTCTATGTATCTCTGTCGTTTAAAAACCTCATTTTTAATTGTCGATACCAATTAACGCAGCTTCTCCTCAGTAGCCTTCCGTTCCATCTTCAATCTTCATCAACGAACGGCTGGAGCGCATCCACGTCCTCGATTCAAACTCTAACCGAAGAACTTCATTCCGCCCACTAAGAATTGCGGATCAAGCAGATACGATATTACCCAGTCCAAAGATCGGTGACTCCAAATAAAAAGAGATTGGACGGGATAAATGAAATCCCGAAGAGCTACTTTGATAGTACCAACAACAAAGTCTGGAAAAATTTATTTATCAACCTAAACTCTGAGATAAGTTAGCGTTTGATTCTTCTTTGGTTTAAGTTGAAGGCACAAAAAAGAGAATCTGATTTTACAGAGGCAAAATCAGAAATTTATTAATCCAAAAGAAGCCAAAAATTTGCTTCAGTTGGAAAATCAAACCAAAACTATTTTACAAACGTCAAAATAATAGATCCCAATCCCTCTAAGATAAGAGGGAAGTTGAGAGATTTTTCTCCCTCTAACGAGAGAGAGAGAGAGAAAAGAACTTTTTTCCATAAACTACAATTAACTACTCGGTTCGGTTTGAATATACAAGTACTTGCTACAATCAAGTCGAGTAATAAGTAATCAAATTCTATTACTTGCAAGTACAAGTCAAATATCAAGTTCATTTTTATTTTTAACTACTTGGCTCGTTACTTGATTTGTTATTTGTTATCATTTACTTGTTTGGTTACTTGTTATATACTATTTGGTCTATTAAATACTTAATATCTATTTTATTATAATTAAAATTTATATATTTGATGAGTGACAACAATTACTTGTTACTTACTTTTTATTCGTTACTTGATTGGTATAAGATCCTTAAAGTCGAATACTTGTTCTAATTAAGTCGTATATTAAGTAGTCTATTTAAACTTTTACAACTATAAAATAATAAAACAAAATTAATCATTTGGCATTATTTGGTTTATTTCTCGTTTTTGTTAATGAATAAGGATATATTTTCCTAAATCATATTAAAAACAACTTGTTTATATTTCAATTTTTATAAATAAATCAAACATAAATGATATATTTATATAAGCATCTTAGGTTTTTTTTCTGAATATAATCTATTTCATGAAAGATTAAAATACAAGAAAACAAGACAAAACAAAAACAAAAACATATTATTTATATATATAACAATTTATTTACCTTTAAATTTTAAATAACTATCAAATACTTTATCAATACTTATCAAGTAATTTGCAAATAATTTACAAGTAACAAGTAATAAAACAAGACAAGTAATTTGCAAGTTCATTAATTTTTCGCAAGTATTTGAAACTGCAAATACTCGTTATTAACAAACTAAGTATAAGTCCAAAATTTGAATACTCGTATAAACCAAGTCGAGTATCAAATATACCAAAAATACTGAGTATTCTGCTTGTGCCCACCCTTACCTACGAGTATCTTGCGAGTCCTGATTTGAGAGTTGGTGGTTACCTTCTCTCATAATTTTGTATTTTTTTTCTTTTTCTAAAATCATTTGATACCTATTAGAAATTATTGTTGGAGAAGCTCTTACTAACTGTCTAGGTGTTGATGCTCGAGAGAAAAACTTTTTCAGAAAATGTTTTATAAATTTAATATATCCATCAAAATCAAATATTTTTTGTCAACATTTTTGATTTATATTAAAAGTAATGGTACAAAGGCATATACAAAACACGTAGAGGATAAGATAAAACATAAAGAGCAACACATATACACGTGTCTATAAACTAATGGACCGCTAATCGCTTCATATTTGTAGTTTCTTGCCAGGATTCTTCTTTGCCAGGATTCTTCTTTGCCAGTGATCTTCAATTTCCGTACACCTGAGATGTAGCGTCAAAGTACTGTACCATCACTTGTTCCTCTTGCATGTAATCACTGGAAGCCTTCATCAGCTCTACGGGACCTCATCGAAGCTTTTAAACAGGAACTGATGGTGGAACCGGAAATAGAACATTCGCCAAGACGTCATATGACCTCGGCTCTACTTATTCCGATCACACTTCACTTATATATCCGAAATTTCATTGGAAAGTGAAGAAAAAATTACTCTTGATTTAAAGTAGATCCAAGCATGTTCAAATGGACCAAGCAACCAATTAAACACCTAGAATGAAAGCTCCTCCAACGAAGCAAAATTTGAAGTCCCATGCAAAAGGCAAAGCAAAAACATCCAAATCTAATCCAAAAAGAAAAACAAACGAAAGATAGATTAGATTGGAAGAGACATCCAAATAAGCTAAATTATTGTATCTCCAACGAGAAAAAAAAATCCTGTGAGAACAAAAAGTTGTAAACATAGAAGCTCTCTCTGTGATCCAAATAAGCTAAATTATTATATCTCCCAACGAGAAAGAAAAAAAAATTCCTGTGAGAACAAAAAGTTGTAAACATAGAAGCTCTCTCTGTGATCCAAATAAGCTAAATTATTATCTCCAACGAGAAAGAAAAAAAAATTCCTGTGAGAACAAAAAGTTGTAAACATAGAAGCTCTCTCTGTGATCCAAATAAGCTAAATTATATATCTCCAACGATAAAGAAAACAAATATTCTTCTGAGAACAAAAAGTTGTAAACATAGAAGCTCTCTCTGTGAAGAATTTGAGAGAGAGAGAAGAGAGAGAGAAGAGAGAGAGAAGAGAGAGAGAAGAGAGAGAGAAGAGAGAGAGAGAAGAGAGAGAGAGAAGAGAGAGAGAGAGAAGAGAGAGAGAAGAGAGAGAGAGAGAGAAGAGAGAGAGAGAAGAGAGAGAAGAGAGAGAGAGAGAGAGAGAGAGAAGAGAGAGAGAGAAGAGAGAGAGAGAGAAGAGAGAGAGAGAAGAGAGAGAGAGAGAAGAGAGAGAGAGAAGAGAGAGAGAGAAGAGAGAGAGAAGAGAGAGAGAGAAAGAGAGAGAGAGAGAGAAGAGAGAGAGAGAAGAGAGATAGAAAAGTGCATAATTTAACTATTAGCTATATAGTATTCAGATACTATTATTTAAAAGGTGATTTTGCTTATTTATCACTTTTATGATTTTATGTTGAATTTTAATGATATTTAATATTTTAATAATAACTATTAATATTTATTTTAATTTAGATTTAAATGAAATTAAATTTGGTTATATATAATAAAGTTGGTTTTTTTTTCTCTATAAGGGGAAATAATGTCACGTGTCTTAATACTTTTCACTTTCATTTTGATGCTATTTTTGGACTTCACAATCTGAATATTTTGTATTATGACTATAGAGGCTTAGTCATAGCATATTGTGTGGCCCGATATATTATGGCTCATTCATTACCCTTTTTGTAATCTCCTCGTCAATGAATCCAACAAGCAGGTTCACCGTACACTTAACATTCCTCTTTCTTGACGCCAAAACGTTTTGCAGTTATATCAATAACTCGAGCAATTCCACTTATCCCATTACGCCGTATTTAATACACCTCAACCTTCCACATCGCTTGCAATGACACTCCTACAAATAAGCATGTCTCTTTTGAAGGTGCAAGATGTCTGCCCTGAAGTAGTCGCTGACGTAGATGCTGACGCAGACGACGTGTTGAGTGGTGAAGACTATGTGAAGTCAAGATGCTGAGCTGGAGTCGTGTAGACTTAGAGAGCAAGTGGGTATCTTGGAGAAAAGGCAAGAGGAATAAACTTGGGGAGCAAGTTTATGACTTAAAAGAAGAGGAATAAGTGCATTCCAAGAAAAGGAAAGTTGCACTTATTGATATGGAAGATGTCCATATTGTGGTTCTTTGGAGAGTAGGGTTTCGGGAACTTGGAGAATAACTATAAAATAGTTATGGGGTCCTCTGTAATAAGAGATACATGGACTGATTTTATAGAGAGAGAAGCTCTTGGTGTGTTCTTGGTCGTGCTGAGGCAGTTGCCAAAGTACGTGACGGAGGAGAGATACAAGCGGGTAGCTTAGGAATCTTTCAGTACCAGTTGTTAGGGTGTTAACAGACTGTGTAAGGCTGATTAAACAAGTCTTGTAAAGATTGTTTAAAAGGAAATTCTAATAAAGCATAGTGGTTGCTTGTATTGTTTTGTCTCTGGTTTACTTTATGCATTACTTAATTGTGGTGTCATCTTTGCACTTACAATTGGTATATATCAGAGCGGGGGCACCTAAGTTATCGGTGTAATCCTGAATGTGAAGATGGACACGATTGTTTCTATGCAGAAGATGATCATGTTGAATGCGGACCAGTATGGTCATTGGAAGGCTCGCATGAAGCAGTTGATTCGAGGAATCAATGAAGATGCGTGGACTGCTGTGGAGACTAGGTGGGAGGAGCCTACCATAGTCACGGATGATGGGAAGAAGCCCAAGCCAAAAGAAAACTGGACAGAGGGAAAGCGCAATGCATCAAAGTTTAATGCAAAGGCGTTGTCGGTGATCTTTGGAGCAGTTGAAGCAGAGCAGTTCCAGCTGATTCAGGGGAGTACTTCAGCTAAAGAGGCGTGGGAGATCCTGCTGAATTCGTTTGAAGGAGATGATAGTGTCAAGAGGACACGTCTGGATCATCTTGGGTCGCAGTTTGAGAATCTCAGGTGGTCTGATAATGATTCTGTGGCGAGCTTCAGTGCCAAACTTAGTGCTATGGCGCATGAAGCATTTGTACTTGGAAAGAAGTACAAGGAGAAGAAGCTGGTAAAGAAGTTGCTACGCTGTCTTCCACCGAAGTTTGGATCTCATAAGGCGGTCTTGAATATGACTACAAACACGGATGAGCTCAAGTTTGACAAGCTTGTGGGTATGCTGAAGGCAGAAGAGATGGAGACAGACAATAGCTCGGTCTCTACGTCAGGTGGTACCTCAAAGAGCATAGCGCTTGTAGTTGATAAAGATGGTGATAAATCTACGAATCTTGAAGATGCCATGGGTATGTTGGCTAGAAATCTTGGTAAGATGATGAATTCTTCTGGTGGGAAGAATCAGTATTGTCGACAGAGAAGTTGGCGTGACAAAAGAAGAGAAAGTCTCAAGTGCTACGAGTGTGAAGGTGTAGGTCATGTGAAGGCTGACTGTCCTCTTGCACAACGAAAGGAACTCAAGTGCCCTGAGTGTAAAGGTGTTGGACACGCACGGCGTGAATGTCCGAACTTAAAGAAGGGAAAAGGAGTTTCATTGGAGTCATCTGATGATTCAGAATCTGAAGAAGATGGAAAGGTGATGAAGAATCTTGTTGCTTTTGGTGCTTACAAGGATGGGTCTAGTGAATCTTCTGATTCAGATAGTGGTACAGACACTAAGGAGTATCACGTACTGTATGATAAGTGGTTGAATCTCAAGGATGAGAATCCAAGATTGCAACACGATCTGGTGCAGAGTCGTGAGCAGGATGTTGCTCAGAAGCAAAGCAAGTTGGTTGAAGAACTTGTTGAAGAACTTCAGGCTGTAAAAGAGAAGAATAAGTTTCTTGAGCAGGAAGTTAGCAAGCTGAGGGAAGTTGCTACTGGTGAACAAGAGAGAACAAGGATGTTGGAACGTGATTTGGCTGAGAATCACAAGCAGATCAGGATGCTCAACAGTGGATCCAAGAACTTGGATCAAATCCTATCAATGGGTCAACCAGCCAAGGTGAACTGGGGACTGGGATATCGAGGTTCTGAGAGTACTAAGGAAGTACAACAGAAGGGGCTGTCACACTTCGTGCAGGGAAGCACATCAAAAAGTGGAGCAAAAGAAGCTCGTCGGGAAGTACGTCGGGACGTACATCAGGGAGTACGACAGGAAGTTCTACAGCGTGAAGCTGTGAGTAGCAAGCCAAAGGTTGTACATCAGTGGCAACAACATGAAGGTCAGACAGGAGGTTCTGAAGCATGATTGTGCAACTGGTACAAGGAAGGAGATTGATCGGTGCATCAGCAAATGTGTCAGGCCAAACAAGAAGCAACATCGGATGTGTTGTTGGTTCTATGGGAAGGTTGGACACAAGAAGGTGGAGTGTTTTGCTCGTGAGAAGAGCAGAAACATGGCAAAGAAGGTGAACAAGACGTTCACTAAACTCAAGTGGGTTGAAAAAGTGGTGTTAGCCAAAAGTGGCTAACTTTATGAGATCAAGGAAGAGACATCAGAAGAAGGATGCAGCTCGGTTAGGAGTGATCTTGAGGAAGATCAGAAAGCATCAAGTCTGGAGTCAGAACAAAGAGTTGTTCATGGCACAAAGGGGAAGGAGATCGAAGTGTGTCAGGAAGTGATGCGAGGTGATCTTCAGGAGGGTGATAGTGAAATCACTCCAAGACAGTAGCAACGAGTGCATAATGCAATTGGTGTGGATGAGAAAGGGCTCATGGTCAAGAAGACGACACATGAAGGAAGCCAAGTCCTCAAAAGAAGCTGGTCGAAAGGTAGTTCGACAAGTGTGTTAGAGCAAGATGCAATACTTGTAATCTATTCTGCTGCAGCAGAGGTTGTATCATGATTTAGCATGAAGAAGCAAACGGGTTTATCTGTAAGGCTTAACATCTAAGCATATGTTTTAGCTTAGTATGCAATCAAGCAGGGGGAGAATGGTGATGTTCTGGTCAAGAGAAGAATGCATATCTCATGGGGGAGAAAAGCATGGTGTGGTGCACATCTCGTGGGGGGGGGGAGAAAAGCATAATTAGCATGGAAGTTTCCAGGTGGGGAACTTGGTTGTTGAACCAGAAGAATGTTGTGCTTGATCGGCACACAAAGCTAAAAGGGGGAGATTGAAGATGCAAGATGTCTGCCCTGAAGTAGTCGCTGACGTAGATGCTGACGCAGACGACGTGTTGAGTGGTGAAGACCATGTGGAGTCAAGATGCTGAGCTGGAGTCGTGTAGACTTGGAGAGCAAGTGGGTATCTTGGAGAAAAGGTAAGAGAAATAAACGTGGGTAACAAGTTTATGACTTAAAGGAAGAGGAATAAGTGCATTCCAAGAAAATGAAAGTTGCACTTATTGATATGGAAGATGTCCATACTGTGGTTCCTTGGAGACTAGGGTTTCGGAAACTTGGAGAATAACTATAAAATAGTTATGGGGTCGTCTGTAATTAGAGAGACACATAAACTGATTTTATAGAGAGAGAAGCTCTTGGTGTGTTCTTGGTCATGCTGAAGCAGTTGCCGAAGTACGGGACGGAGGAGAGATACAAGCAGGTAGCTTAGGAATCTTTCAGTACCAGTTGTTAAGGTGTTAACAGACTGTGTAAGGCTGATTAAGCAAGTCTTGTAAAAATTGTTTAAAAAGAGATTCTAATAAAGCATAGTGATTGCTTGTATTGTTTTGTCTCTGGTTTACTTTCTGCGTTACTTAATTGTGGTGGCATCTTTACACTTACATCTCTTTGTTATTCTCATCACTGCACCAAGAATATAGATTCATAGAGTTCTGAAGCGAAGAAGATACCGACTATGTAAGTAATTAAAATTCACTGCACCAAGAATTTAGACTTTTTTTTGTTGGCTCTCATAACGTTTTTTCTGCAAGCAATTAAAATTCTTAATATGAATCAGCTTCTTTATTAAGCATCATTTTTTTTGCTTAAATTTGGGCATCATTTTTTTTATTTGCTAGCAAGTTCTTGGGAACTTGGATTCTTGCAAGTTTTAGTACATAGACGTGTTGAATTGCTCCTTTGAGGAGTTACTAACATTTTGTTTCTCCTGATTGTAATTGAATCAGGACTCTCAATATAGGAAGAGATTCAATGTTGGTGCTAACTTTTTGCACTGGAAACTTGACCCTGTATGTATATATGATATGTTGGTGATAATTATACTCTATAATATTGGTACTTCGACTACAATAGCTGATCATTTTTTTTTGTTTTAACATGTGAATGAAAAGATTGTGTATGATACTTTCATCACATTTGGTAGCATTGCTTCTAATCCTGAGGTAGAATCTTTATTGTTGTTGATAATTATCTTTAATCTATGAGTAATATGTCATTGTGGTGGGGTAAAGAATGGTTGTACGCTTAAGAATCTGATGTTCCAAAATTTTTTATTTTAGAAAGGATGAAATCATGATACTGGGAACTCACAAGGTTTCAGCTTCATTAGTTATGACTCCTTTGACACATCTGATACTGATATTAAGGTAACTCTTTTTATTTTTTTGCTCTACTTCTACAATCCTGGCTACGTAAATGAGTCCCAGTCACATAAATGACGATGTGAATACACTTCTACGCCTAAGTACAACTCTATGAAGGAAATCTACGGTGTGTCTTAGTGTGTATGACGGGCTCGCAATTCATTGTTTCATGTATTATGTAACTATTTAAGTGTAGATACACCACCATTAAAAATGCTGAGTTTGTCTCTCATAATGATGAAACGAAGGAGAAGATAAGAGCTTCAGTGAACCAATTTTGGGCTGAAAGGTCAGAACCAAACGATTAAAGAAGAGGCTCACTTCTGGTCAGTGAAGATTGCAGAAGCTGAAATGGAAGAGGGAAGTTGTGAATTAGAGTTTTAATGGGACAACTACAAAAAGCTAAACAAGAGATTTTATCTGAGCCGAAGCTTAAATTAGTGTTGTAGAACTTCTGTTAGATGGAATAACTAACATGATTTGAAACTATTTATATATAGCTTTAAAATATAACTTTGTATATTTTTCACATTTTATTATTTCAATTTATTTAACTCATAAGTGGATTAATCTATTATTGTGAGAAAATTAATTATTGTAATAACACTAAAATTTGATACTCTTAAAATAAAAAGTAGTAGTGGTTCACTTTAGATTTTCTTTAACTATATAAAAATAAAATATAAATAAAAACTAAAACTAGAAATTAATACATTTTCTTAATTTTAATTTAATAATTTTGTATTCTCTAACAGAAAGAATGTTAATGATCCTTTCAACTCAAACCAACACAATTTAATAAAATTTACAATAAGGATAAAACAGATTATATTCATTATTTCAATTAAATTTTAAAATATTTTATAAAATTATAATATAAAATAGTTTTAGTGTAAACTCACCCGCTCGTAGGGCGGGCTAACTCCTAGTAGCACGATAAAAATTTACATCTAGAACCATATTTCCACTTCTCTATTACATTTGAGACCACATTGTGCTGGATGCACACATTCTCATGATAAAAAGACTTCGATACTCTTTAACTATATAACATTTAACCAAAACACCTTTCCCCTAGAAAATCTAGTTACTAAAGCTTAAAGATTTGTTTCAAAACCATTAATAATGTTTGTTAAGATTTGGTTTAAAAATATGGATTCCATCGAGCTTTAATAAGCTTTAATCTAAGGGTCAGATTGAACTCATTTGTGTATTTTCTCTTGTCTCTCTTCACCTTTGTGGAATTAATCTTCCTTCATCAATCTTTTGTGTTTTCTTTCTTTTCTATCTCTTATTTTTTTTCTCTATTTTCCCCTCTATCTAAGTTTTGAATTTAATCTCAGCTCAATTCACTCTTCCTCGTTCTTAATTCAACCACAGTCCAACTTTACTCCTGAATTTAACCTCAGTTCAACCTTGTGGTAGTGCGTCGATGCATGAGAAAAATAGAAGAGACGAAGAAGAAACAAAATGGCACAGCGGAAGGAGAAAGAAGCTTTACGAAGACAGATTCAACCAAAACGAACTTGACTAAGAAGATCCGAGCTTCTTTGACGGCGTTCACCATTAACCAAGATGGCACAAAGAAGATTAAAGAGACTCAAAGTCTCAGAAAGAAGAGGTGGAGGAGGACGGTAGAACAACCGTTTATGGCTTCTAGGCCGTGTTTCAAAATGGTCAAATGGATTCAAAATATTAGTAGAGGAGGAAGACAGTGGGGGAGCTTGGAGACTTTAGAGTTATTTTTAGGTTTACTTTTTTTTTGGTTCAAAATGTTTAGTTTTAAGGTTTAAATTTGTAAACCGGGTTTATTTATGAACCGGATATAATTTATAAATCAATATCATTTTCAAATTAATAAATCAATTTTAATTAATATATTCCTTTTTTTAGTAATTTATTTCAATCGTTTTTCTTCATAAAAATAAGTTTAAGTTTCAATCTTGTCTCATTAAGGTACTAATATATTTTTGGTTCATCAAAATCCATGAATCCACAAGGTACTACTATGTTTTAGTTGATCTTGCTTTTTAAGGTACCACTATTTTTTGGTTGATCACACATTATACTGGTTTTCAAATGTTTCGGTGATGTACGGATCCATCCACATTTTTCTGTCCACGATTTCTCCATCCTTATTATGCGATCATGCTTTATGGTTTATGCCTACCCCACCAATATATCACTCATCTATGTTTTTTTTGTCTAGCCATCTCACAACCAACAAACACAACTTTATATCCACTATAGTTCTTTTAATGTATATACATTTCCATCTACATATAATGTAAGGTGTTCATGTCCATACTTTAATATCCATGTCCACAGCTATTATATAACTACATTATCCACATTTTAATATCTATATCCACACTTGATTTTACTTACATGTTAATATATATATATATATGTGTGTGTGTGCGTGTGTGTGTGTGTGAAAACAGATATAAAATGTGTGTGTGAAAACATATATAAAAAATAGATAATATATATATATATATATATATATATATATATATATATATATATATATATATTTTATTGTGATAATCTATTCAATTTTATATATTTTAGGATTTGAGATAAAAGCAAATTAAAAACAAATGGGGATAAGAAAAATAATAACATAAAATATAAAATAATAAAAAGTTAACTAAACCTAACAAAATTAATATGCAAAAGCAAAACTAAACAGACACACAACTAGTTCCCTAACGTCATATACTCTTGTTTCGTTGTATTGATGGGCAAAAATGTCCAAACATTCTCTTGGTTCCACCCGATTGTGTCTTGCAAGTATGAAGTGCCCGTTAGTGCAATAAAAACACAAAATATGACCTATATGGTAATGAACTCGTAAGATAATCAGAGGTAAATGTATTTACTCATATTTTTGCTACTTTTCAACCAATCAAGTGGAAAATGTTAAAATTATTTTCTCGCTAGCAACTATTCACTAAGAGCAAAGGTGAATTCCTTCTCCTCTTGGTTTGTGTGGTGAAAAAGTTTTGCGCTTTATTAATTTTTTTATTTATTCCCTAATGTTTCCTCTCATTCCCTCTATTTTAATTACTCCAAATTACTCTAATAACAACCAATAATTAACAACCAACCAATACAAAAAATCTGATGAGGAAAGAAGAAGAGAAAGAGGTCCTAGAGTCCAGGATAACCAAAGTCTAAGCTTTTATCTGGAAAGTAGAAGCACCTGCAAAGATACATCATCTTATGTAGCAAATGATAACAAGACATTAGGCTATAACACGAAATCTCACACGCTGTCGTATGCGATGTGATAACTATTGCCAAAGATGTCAACCAGATGAAACTGTTACTCATGCCATATTTGAATGTCCTCCAGCTTTACAAGTATGGTCCTTATCATCAACGCCATCTAGCCCTAACACCTTTTCACTACCGAGTATTTTTGCCAATATGTACTACCTATTATGCAGGAAGAACATCATTGTTGAGCTGGAACTCGGTAGGGACCCTTACCCATGGATAATCTGGTATATCTGGAAAAATCGGAATGACAAACTCTAGACACATATCCTTTTGAATTAGTCAGATATGTGGAAAGCGAATGTTAGGCCTGGTTCAATGCAAATGAGATGGTATTTCCCATTCCACATGAGCATAATAATGTGGGAAACCAAGTAATAAGCTTCGAGAATATCTGCCTAGTGGATGGTTCATGGACATCCATATAACAGTTCAGTGGGCGTGGTTGCGTTTGGAAGGATATCAGGAGAAAAATCGAATTTATATGGACACAAAACTTACGAAGGCGAGAGACTGTCTTACATTCGGAAGTGGAAGCACTGCACTGGACAATGGAGAGAATGCTACAACATTCGACATGTCGAAGCTTTAAAATAGATTGTAAGGAACTAATTGCGATGATAAAGGAGCCTCAGGCTTGACCAAGCTTTGCAACATAAATGGAGGCGATCCATACGCTGATGATATGTTTTCAAAACTTCAAGATTTCTTACATCCCAAGAGCACAAAATGGAATTTCAGTCTCTTTACCTAAGATTGCACGATCTTTTCATTGGGAGCTTTATTACATTGGTTGTTCTATTCTGGTCCGGTTACCAAGATCACCTCAAGTTTGAGAATAGAATTGTCTTTTGATGTCAAGATTACTTTATTTTTTGAACTATTAAACATTACTTCGGCTTAATTTGTATATTAGTTGGTTTTGGGTTATTTTTTATGATATATCTTACTCCTATTGTTGAATTATAATTTAAACCCACATTTTTTGCATGTGTTCGGTTTAAATCATTGAGGTATTAGATTTATTGGTGATAAGCAAAATACATTTAGTATTTATTAGGTTTTATGTTATATGTCTTTTCATGTGTTCGGTTTAAGATAACAAATGAAAAATATAATTCATAAATCAATTTATTATAAATATACTTTTTATTATTAAAATTTATATTATCTTCTAAAGAAAAACAAAGTATATTTATATAAAATAAAATTAATAGGTATACATATTGAGTCTGTTGAAATTTATTTTTTTACTATGTTATGTTGTAGCCTAAAGGTTATTAACAATTGGGCCTGCGTTGAAACAATTAAAACCAAAGATTTTAAAACATGTTTTGTTAGCTCTATAAAAAAAATGATCAATCTTTTTGCTTTGAAAACCCAATGAAATTATAAATATTTATATAAATTATTTACTAGTAATATTTATTATATAAAAATTTTAATTCCCTAAATATATCCAAGGCGCGGGTTTCATTAAGGAAACATTTACTTTTGCACATTTTCAATATAAAAACATCATTACCTATAAACCTAAACACATTTTAACCAATGGATTTCAAAAAGATCATCATTACCATACCTCGATTATATAATAACCATATGTTGTCTTATCATTATCTACCTAAAAAGACAATATATGAACAAATCTATCAAACATCTATCTCTAACACTACACATAACAGCTAATTCCTATGACAAAGTCATCATTAAGCACATTTATTAATATGCACATCTATATATCTTTCAATCATGTCATAAATTAAAGTTATGAAAAATTCAAAAGATCATCATTACCATACCTTGATTACATAAATAACTTATACTATATAATTTATAATAACAATATATCAAATTACAACCATGAAAAAAATTCATCAAAATATATTAAAAGATTTTTTTTATAAATAAGAGATTATATTTTTTCAACTACAAATTGTAAGATATGCAAGAATAGAATTTTCAAAATATATACTTCACCAAATAATGACATCAACTATACAATTATATAATAGTCCTATGTTGTAGGATCATTATCTACCAGAAAAGACAATATATGAACAAATCTATCAGACTTCTATCCCTAACACTACACGTAACATTTAATTCCTATGAGTCATCATTAAGCACATAGATACTAAGTAACAGACAAAATCAACGCAATATCTAAACAAAACATGAAAACGAATTATCAGCAATCACAATACCAAAAAATAAATGAGATATGCAATTCAATAAGCAGAATAAGATAGAAACCGATAGAGTTTAGATTAAGTAAAACTGGTTTTAAAAACTAGAAAATATGTTCAACAAACACATAACATATATAAAACAAATATTAAACATTCAAACTGAGTCGAGATTATGAAAGCATTGAGGTTAATCAAACATTTGTGGCTCACCCAACTTCAACCAATCGATGTAAGGAAGCTTCACATCAGCCATCTTCGACTGAGCAATCACAAGGTCGGACTCTAGCTTCTCCTTCTCATTGGTCAAGGCAGCCGTGTTGAAGAGTTCATGAATGAGATCTAGTTTACCTTCTATGCGCTCGACTTCAAGCTCTACATCATGCTTCGCTATGAGGGCATCATGTAGTTGCTTGTACATGAAAAGCATGGCTCGGTAATGCTCCTTGCTCGCCTTTTGACCCTGGTTGAACGTCTCTTCGAGAGAGGAACCGTAGTTTTCAACAAACGGATTTTTGAGTTTAAGGTCCTTGTTGGATGCCATCGTGAGATCTTCTTATGCATGTTAATATACAAAATATTGGTTAAAAATACAAAGATTAAGTCAGTAAAACAAAGTTTTTCAAACAATAAAATTATTTCTTAATAACGATCTTCTAAAATCTCTAAATGAATCATACATGATAGATCTTAATAATATAACAAATCTATTGAACCTATTTTTTCTATATATTAAAAGCGTCAAATATTAAATTTTATCAACAATAATATTTAACCCTAGAAAATGATAAACATATACTGTTAAAAAAGTAAGACTAAGAAGAACTTACAAAACATGATTTGGAGAGAGAGAGAAACAAATAAGAAGATAGATATTCTTTAGGGTTTGTAGAAGAGTAAAAATGTAGAGTCTTATATATAAAGGAAATATTGTAATGATGTCGATTCGGTTGACAAATAGAACCTTTCATTGGTACTTTTCATGCTATAATTGGGCCATACGCTTAAGAATTTGGCCCAATAAAAATATATATAAGACAAATAATGAAAAGAAAAAAAAAGAAACGATTAATTTTTTTTTTAGATTTTTGCAGTTTTCTAGGATAAGAACCGCGCCTTGCGCGTGGTTTGTTTATTTTTTTGAATATTATTTGGACTATTAAACATTAGTTCAGTTTAATTTGGATATTTAGTTGGCTTTGGGTTTTTTTTTGAGCTTTTTAATATCCTCTTAAAGAATTTGAATATAAATCCACAAATTTTGCTTGTGTTTGGTTTAAATAGTTGAGTGTTTGATTCGTTTGGTAATAAGCAAAATACAATTACTATTAAATTGTTGAGGTATTTTATTTATTGCATATTTTCAAAATCAAATCATCATTACCTATAAACCTAAACATATTTTAATCAATGGATTTCAAAAAGATCATCATTACGATACCTCGATTATATAATAACCCTATGTTGTCTTATTATTATCTACCTAAAAAGAAATATATGAAGATATTTATCAAACTTCTATATCTAACTCTACACGTAAAAGCTAATTCCTATGACAAAGTCATCATTACGCTAGTGTAAAAGCTAATTCCTATGACATATATATATATATAGATGAATGTGGTCAGAAAAATAAAATTATCAAATTTTAAAAAAAAAATCATTATTACCATACATCGATTTTATTAACCCTATGTTGTCAAATCATTATCTACCTAAAAGGAAAATATATATAAAAAAACTATCAAACTTCTATCTCTAACACTACTCTAACTAACACACAAAATCAAAATAGTATCTACACCAAACATGAAAATGAATTATAAAACACAAAAGATGTAATATGCGAAGAAGAAAATATTCTAAAGATTGCATATTCCACTTTAATCATGTCAATAGATCTAAATTATATATATAGATGAAAATTTGTTAATTTGAAATTTTAAAATCTTCAATCATGTCATAAAAACAGATTTATAAGTATTTTTCAAAATTATCATCATTACTAACCCTAACCTATCAAATCATTATGTCTAAATACCTAACACCACAAGTAATCTCTAACCTATCAAAATTTCAATCGTCAAAAATAACACCTAATCAAGCAATAAAATAAGATATGCAAGTAAGAAAAAGACAATAGTTATAAATTCTGATATTAAGTTCATAATTAAAAATATATAAAACATACCTGGTTGTAAAAACTGGTTGATTACTTCGGGAGAGAGAGAGAGACAAAATAGGAAAATACAATAACCATGGTTAAGAGCAAGAGATTTGGAGATCGGTTTAGCCATACATAGTTGGCTCCCCTAACTTGAACCAGTCAAGATAGGGAACCTTCACATCAGCCATGCGAGCCTCGACTAACTTAAGCTCGGACTCAAGCTTTTTCTTCTCAAGCTTCATTTCAGCCAACTGGATGAGGTCGTCAAGAACCTCGAGTTTGGCTTGAATGATGGCCACTTCGATCTCCAGATTGTGCTTCGCAACCATAGCATCCGTTTGCTCCTTGTACATACAGAGAATAGCCCTATAATGCTCTGTGGATTCCCTTTTTCCGTTGTTGAAAGCCTCCTCCAATGAAGAACCATAATCCTCTTCCATTTTTTTTGTTTTGAGTTTCATCTGGGAGTTCCCTGCCATCTTTCTGCATGTTGATAAACAAAAAATTAGTTTGTTAAAATATATCAAAACTTATACACTGAGGTAAAAGATTAAACAATAAGTTAAGGATTAGAACTAAGCCCAACGATCTTTTAAACAATATAATATTTTTTCTTTAGATAGATCTTAACAAATATAACAAATATATTGAACCTATTCTTTCTATACTTTAAAAGCATCGAATATTTAAATTCATCAACAAATTCTTACAAACCCTAGAACAATGATAAACATGTACTGTTAAATAAACAAAGACTAAGAAGAACTAACAAAACCGTGATTTGGAGAGACAGAAAGGAAGCAAAAGATAGATATTTTTGGGGTTTGTAAGAAGAGTAAAAATGTAGAGTCTTTATATAGAAGGAAATATTGTAGAATGATGTCGATTCGGTAGAACCAACAAACCTTTTCATTCGTACTTTTTCATGTTATAATTGTGCCATTCGTTTAAGTAATCTATTACAGCAGGGTGAACAAATTGGCTCAATAAAAATTTAAAAGACAAAACAATGAAAACCCAAAAGACACAATTTAAAACAAAAAACATATCGATTACTTTGATTTACTAATTCTAGATTTGGATCAGAAATATTGAGTTTTGTCTATAATGTATTTTTTAGATTTACTTTGATATATTAGAATATAGTGTATATATATCGATTTCGTCTGCAACCCTAAAAGAGATTTAGCAATAAATGTTGATATATTAAATACGTAGAATCAGAACATGAATTTTATATATTACATTTATTTTAGAGTAATGCGTTAAATTTATAAGATATACCATGCAGTTTATTCAACTCTACATAATCTACCAAGTAATATTATCTTGCTTACATATAGTTATGTTTTTCTATTCAAGACCAGAAATTGAGGAACACGTCTAATATAGACGAATGAGGAGCCATCGATTACCCCCACACAAAGAAATATCATATATTGTGTATCACTGATAAACATCAATAGAGTTCAATATTTTTTCAAATTATTACAAGACATGATGAACATGTTGGTTTGGATTCGGTAGTTAAAAGGGGTGTCGTTTGTAACTATATACTAGATTCTGACTCGCGCTTTCAAAGCGCGGGATAACTTTCTCGTTTTTTAATTTTATGTAATTATTACGTACATTTGTTCAAAACTTCTTATAAATTGTAAGCGCGAGTTAAATACAGAAATGGTTTAAACAGACAAACTTCTTATAAATTAACAAAATATTTGTAATATTTTTAATGTAATTTTTCATCATAACATATACTGCGCTTTCAAAGTACGGGATAACTTTCTCATTTTTCTTATGTAATTATTACGTACGTTTGTTCAAAGTGAAATATGCACTTGAAATTTAACAATTTGTGTTTTAATGATTAAATGAGAATTTTGTTACTTGTGATGTGAATTTGTTATTTTATGAGGTGTTAGTTTTATTAATGATCTTTTTAGATTAAGAGTTGTTTTGTGATTAAAAACTTGGGAAGTTTGATTTGTTATTAATCGATAATTATTTTGTATATAATAATTATATACGTTTGTTCGAAATGTAATATCAAATTGGAACTTAACTATATGCACTTTTAACTATTTGCACTTTGATGATTAATTGAAAGTTTTGTTACTTCTGATTTTTAAAATATATCCAAAGTTGAAAATAATATTTACAATAATATAGCATTAATAATATAAAATTACCAATATCTTATAACTGTTTCAATTAATATTTTAAAATAAATGATTAAATATTTATATAATTTACAATATAATGTCCCTAAATAAAAATTTAAAATTATTTCAAAATTAGTTAAATTATTTAGGATTAGATATATAAAAATAATTTAGATTGTTGTTTAGTAAAGCTAAATTTAAATGGGCCAGTCCAAAAAATCATTCAACTTTTCGACTTGGACTGTTTAACATTGGGCCAAATGTTTTTTCAATAATGGATCTGCGTTTTTAAACAACAATCCGACAAATAGAAGCCCAAGCCCAATATGTTTTACTTTATTCCACCGAAAACAAAAGTTGGGTTAGATATTTTCCCATAGAATCAAGTTTATCGAAAAAAAACACAAACCTCTCAAATGGCGATCCATGAAACTTTCTAGATCTTATCCGGTTCTCACCATTTTATTTTTGTATGGTAAATCTTTGATCTATTTCTTCTTCTTAATAGTTTATTGTAAGATTTCGAAAACATAATTTCCAAGATCTAATTTTTTTCGATCCTGTTTTGCATGTCGTGTCGGTTGATTTTTATGACAAATCCGATGAGGTTTTAAGCGATCTTTATGTATTTCACTACGATCAGAGCTAGTGAATGGTAGATCTGCAAAAAATTTTAAAGAGTTGGATATTTAACCGACAAAAAATCCAAGGTTTATTACGATCCTCTGATATATTATTACATTCACTTGTCAATAAGATATAACTTGTCTTTTTTTAAATGATATATTAGATACTCTACAACATGGCGATTCGGATTTCTGTAATGATCTTCAAATATTCGACTAATCATCTTTTCGGTTGAGGTAAATCTTCACTCGATTTGTTCTTTTCGAAATTTATATAAATAGTATATTCTAATTTTTTCAACACATCAACACCGAGATCTATTTTTTTTGTTATTTGTTTTGCATGTCGTGTCCGATGAGAAATTAATCAATTTTCATGTCTTCGACGAAGATCTACAAAATACTTAAACCGTCGGCCTTTTCTCCGACAAAATAATCCAAGGTTTGCTTTCCGATTACTAATTGAATACATTTTAATTCTTATCATTAACTTGTTAATAAGATAAAACTATATTGTTTTTCTTATAATTAATATGATATGGATTGTCAAAAAATAATCACTCGGAAATAAATGACAACTTTATGCATTTTAGTTTTGGATCTTCTTTTGGACATGAGTAATGGTTTTAAAATTAAAATAAATCTTCAATTGTATTTTCCGTCAATGCTTTAAAATAGATATAAAAATATTTGACGCTTTTCCTATGTTTTTCTGCTTAATCAATTGGAAAATTGTTAATAATAAAACAAAATTTTTATTTTCTTTCACTGCTTTTATCTGAATATTATAACGTTTTCATACTTTGTATTCTGTTTGTGAAGCCAAAATGCGAAAAATACCCTGAAAGAAGATACAATGTTAGGGGAAGGTGCTTGTTAACCACGATACATGAAAAGCTAAGTTATTTGCTTTTGTTTATTTGAATTATTTAAAAGACTCAAACTTTTTTAATAGTATTGATAGTTTTTTTTTTTAGGATATTCAACCAGAAGAACAAAAACATGAATACAATTAGGATTCATCATAAAACATGGAGTAAGAAGGTTTTCATACAGCTCTCACAAATTTCCAAATACAGGTACTACAAAACTAAAACTAATTTGTAGAACTATTTTAGGAATGAAACTGATTCTGGTTAAGTAGGAATACGGACCTGGCTGTTGATTGAGTTAAGAACTGCTAGATATATTTTTTTTTATTTCGATACTGAAAGCCATGTAAAGAATTTTTCCTAATGTTCTATACATCTACTTGTTATGTATAAATTTATACCTTTGTTTGTTATGAGGATTGACATCCTCATCCTTAAAACATAAACCAACATCCTTAAGCAATAAACATGATCTTCAAAGTGAAACAGTAGGCGATTCATCAGAATTTCTGAACTTTTCCAAAAGTTCAGCTAATCTTATAGAATAAATAAAACAAACCTTACTGTTAACAACGAAACGAAACTGCATCAACAGAAAACATAACACATCGTATAGTCGATTACAATATAAGAAAAAGATTATAGATTCTGAAATATCTCTTTGAAAACAATATTATTTGTTTTTTTCTGAGGCTTTCCATCCTCATCCACAATCAAAATTTTCAATCCCTTCTTGGATGTCACTCTAGAAACAGCAACATAAAGCTATCCATGTGAAAACACTGGTCTCGGTAGATATAGTCCAACTTTAGATTGAGATTGACCTTGACTTTTGTTGATTGTCATTGCAAACGCCACAGCAAGTGGCAACTGCCTTCTCCTCATTTTGAATGGTAATTTTGTGTCAGATGGAGTTATAGACAATCGTGGGATGTTAACAGGCTTACCAGCTTCCCTTCCTGTAATAATCCTAGCACCCACCATGAAGTCATGCAATTCAGTTATCTGTAGCTTAGTTCCATTCATTAAACCATTAGTCGGATCAATGTTTCTGAGCAACATCACTGGACAACCAATCTTAAGACGCAAATTGTGATTTGGAAGACCAGAAGTTTTTATGGTGTTAAGGAAATCATGAGTTAAAGCTTGATCATTAGCCGATCCTGTATCCGAAGGATCTATACTGTCTGAACTTAGATAAATCCTTTCCTCCCCTGAAAAAATAAATCAATATTCATATATATAAAAAATATTTTGCTAGTTGATAAATAAGACAACGAAAATATTAAATTACCTTCAACTTTATTAAGCATATGTTGATTGATCATGTTGACATCCTCATTGGTTGGACAAAGTACAGCTCTCTCTTGAAAAAACACTGAATCTTTTTTTTTCTTGTAGAGAACTACTACCTCCATAAATTTCATTGCTAATCGCTTCAATAGGATGATTTATATCAGTAATAAGAAATTCCTCTATAATGTCAATTACTGCATCACCATCGTTTTCACCACCAACCTTTCTGTCTCCAACATCTAAAATCCACTTAGAAAATTCCTTTAACTCCTTTTCTTCCTCAACACTCAAGTTCTCTGATAGAAGCCTCATATTCTTCGTAAGCTTTAGAACTTTGCAATGCTTCCAAAAATAGGATGAATTAAGAGCTGCCAACACAATTTCTGCCCTTCCTGCACCATGAATAACAGGTAAAACTTGCCTAAAGTCGCCTCCAAATACAACAATCATACCTCCAAACGGTTTATTCTCTTTATTTCCTATAATATGAGACAAATTTCTGTCCAAAGACTCGAAACAGTGTTTGCTCATCATGGGTGCTTCATCCCAGATGATTAATGATGCTGCTTTCACTAAATTAGTAAGATCAGATCCGGGTGTCATATTGCAAGTAGAAAATTCATCGGGATTGATCTTAATTCCAAACCTTGAATGTGCAGTCCTTCCTCCTGGTAACAACAGAGAAGCAATACCACTGGAAGCCACGTTTAACACAATATCGCCTCTCGATCTTATAGCAGAAGAAAGCAATCTCCATATGAATGTCTTCCCTATTCCACCAAAGCCATAAACAAAGAAAACTCCTCCTTTGTTTTCCGAAACAGCACAAGTTATCTCATCATATATCCCTCTTTGCTCATGGGTCAGCTTTTGAATGTCCCTATCATGAGCTTCCTTCAACTCAGCCCTATTATAACTACGCTCATCCATGATCAAAACGTTATAACTCTCGTTTATTCCTCTTGCGGGCTTCGGCATATGTTCCCATCTCTCTAAAGAAGTTCCATTACTTCTCAATATCTTCTCAATTTCCTGAAGCGCATATTCTTTTTTTTTTCCTCATCGCTTAAACATAGATCTGAAACACATAACACTACATTAGAGTTGAACAACATTCAAGACTAAAACGATGACAATATCAGTAAAATAAATTTACCTGGCCTTTTCAATTATTTTCTCCTATTGTACTCAACGTCTTCAGAAAGTAGTTCCCAAGTCTTGTCAAAAACGTCTTCTGGTTTTGATAGTGTGTCAGACATAAGCATGATAGCAAATACCTAGCGCATAAATGGTGATGAAATTGTAAAACTCATTCTGTTTAGATCATCGATATATTCTTGGTCATCTTCTAACAATCCTCGAGCAAAACATGTTTCTTTGTATGAAGGGTAGAGAACACCATTGTAAGTTTTGATGTCGTCAAAGCATTCAGGACCTCAGACTATATTCAATAGAACACGTAGAAAGTATGCTTCTTCGATTTTCTTTGGGGCATAGTTTATCCTTCCAATGCTGAACCCTCTAGTTCTATTGTAAAATCTCCTCTCTTTCTTGTTCCAAGTAAATCTTGTAGGAATTTCTGCTAATGTCAACTTCTTAGGCACATAACTAACCTTATTAATTCAAACCACCCCAAAACATAGTGTTTTCAATGAGCTTTCGACTTATAACTTCTTCATAAGTGTCATCATCTTTGAACGCAATGATTTGTTTGCCTGGTAAACGGAAAGATATTTTCTCAACTGGAGTTGATCGATAATGAATTGGATACTTGAAGGTCCTCCAAGTAGATTCCGACACAGAAACATATCTACAATAATTTAAAGATGATTACAAATATACTGTTGGTCGATCTAATAAATATAAAATACTGAAATTGTAAAATAGAATACCTGCCATCAAAGAAATCCTTTATCTCATTTTTTTCTTCCTCTTCAACATTTTTTTCCGACCCAGCTGTGCGTTTTGTTGCCTTCTTCTTTGGAGGCTGGACAACAACACTTATACGATCTTGGCCTTTATTAATATACTTAAATAAGTATTTAATCGAACCTGACTGGTTACACCACTCAAATTAATGTGAACTTTGAACATTAAAGATAACCCCTTATTATAAGGAATAATGTATCGGTTGTCACATTTGAACTTAGTTTTCTTAACAAATCGAGAATCATCACGTCATCTATAGACTGGAAATGCTTCTTTGTTAATAAAAGTTCTCTCAACAAAAACCTTCGGATAGAGCTTAGAGTATTTACCATTATCCATGCATGGTGAATTCATGTTGACAGCCCCACATGGACCATGAATCATCATATCCTTTATAACTTCATACATATTTGGTTCTTGTTCCTTGTCTGGAATCTCAGCTGAAATGATCTTTCTCAATGTGATATGTAGTAGGGAACTTAGATTTCGGATGCATGAATAATAAAATATGAGCATGTCGTAGACCACGTTTCTGAAATTCAATTGTATACATTGCTGCAAAAAAATATATTATGTTATACACCAAAAAATCAGTATATGCGGGTCAAATAAATAGTAGAGTTCACATAGTTACTTGCATGACATTGTCTTTCCCAAAAGCTCTTTATCTGTTATCTCAATCATTAACCTATCGAGTTTCATTTTAAACATTCGGCAAATAATCTCTGGGCTATCTTCTGGCTTTAAATTGCACTTCTCTAGATACCTTGAAATTTCTGGCCACTTAGGATTGCAAGTAAACGTTATGAAAAGATCAGGAAACACAAAATGTTTACAAATGGCCATACACCAGTGAATAAAGCTGGAAGGTAACGATTTCCTTGTAAATGCATGTCTGGAGAACCAGAATTTCCTAACTGCTTTGTTGAATCATAGCTATCTGATCTCAAAGACGTCTGGTTCAACCGAAAATAACTTAACCTGTTTTTCTCGATGGTAGTATAAGCGTCTACCAAGAATTGTTGAAAAAACCTTTTGGAATGAAGATGTGTCTTACACTTGTTTTTCCTTTCATGTAGGCGGAACGCGAACCATTGCCTCATACTGATGTTACTCCTCTTTAACTTTTTGTTGCTGCTGTTTCTCCTTTCTCAATTCCAAGTCTGAACCCATCTTCGCCATATGTAAAAATCAAAGGATATTGAATTGCAAGATATGAAGGATGAATTTCACTAATTCTTTTGAACTTTTTGGAATGCTTCTCTTGCAAAACAATATCCCTCTTGTCCATTTCCAAGTTGAAGTCGCCTGGAATTAGTGCTGCAACCTCTGATGCTGTAGGCTTGTCATATGTCCTTCCATCCTTCTTACGATTGCTCACAATTCTCATATGAAATGTAGATTCTGGATCCATGTTGAATCTGTCCCTTGCCATACGAAACCTGTTGACATATGGATTAACTTCGTTCAACATCTCTATAATAAGCTCGATGATCTGTTTCCTCAACTTTATCTTCTTAGCTTTCGATGTTTCTTTGTTATATTTGCTGAAATATATAAAAGTTTATCAAACACAATTAGTTTTACAATAAAAAAACATATCAACCACCAAGAAAATAAAGTTAAAAATTACCCCATCATGGTGTCTCTATTTCAACTTCATGTTCCGTGTCCACAATATAGAGCTGACCGAATTTAGCAGAATCACCTTCAGGCAGTTTCATACTTCCCATTAAATGATAGTTCTCTCCTTGAAGCTGGAACATCTGTGGTCCCTTACCTTTTTAACAGATTGTTCCACTTTACCCCCAAGAGAGGTGAAAGAAAATACCATGATCAAAGCTCTGATATTGTCACGAAAATATTTGCTAATACTGTTGTCTCCATAAAGTAATTTTTTAAATATCTCTGGAGGTTCTTTTAGCAATGGCAATTTGACTTGTCCTAGACCACAACAAACAGAAAATTTGGGCTTTTTTGCTTTTCTTTTTTTGTTTATGCGTTCACCATACCACATTATTGCACCACAGTATTCACATTTACATGTAGGATCACCTTCATCAACATATTCTGAAACCAAAAAAAAGTAATAGATTTAGAACATTAGGTATTCAACAAATCATGAGATTATGTTGATAAAATATAGGTAAACCTGTTTCTTTAGGTTTTGATACAGCGAAGGTTCTTTTTTGGTTTTCTGAAACATAGTTTTAAGAAGTAAATCCATTGAGTTCAGTATGCCTCTTCTTTTTTGTGCCTCAGAGGGTTGGAGAACACCTTCTTCAATATCACTTTCGCTATCAGAATATTCAGAATTTTCTTGACTACTGCATTCAAAAACATGTTCGTTGTAGAACTCATATGAATCTGCAAAACAAAGATGGTCAAAATACATAACCAAACATTTAGCAATGGTAGATTCTAAAACAAATTTTAAAAACTCACCATCAGATTCAATTTCAATGGGTTCATTCTCATTGGAATGAACTGATAACAAATCTTGGCTGATATTTGTTTTCGCCTTCTTGCTTTTACCACTATCAATATTGTCTGGAGATGCCTTTCTTTTTATGGTTGATCCTTTATGTTTCAGCCAAAAACTGTTTTAGATCAATTAAACACGAATAAAAATAAGTTCGATGGACCTTACCACTTTGAAAACTCAGTTTTCTGTCTGTTATTGTACTTTTCAAACTCTGTCGATTAGATATAGCTGGAGATAGTGTATATCCGGGTTTCTTTGTGACATCTTCTATAACTTCATTCCAATCCTTATTTATAATATCTGTAGAGTCTGTTAAACATGTTTAGTATACAAATTTTGAATAAGAAGATCTATTAAAATCAATCAAATCCATTAATACAAAGTAACATTAAAACACTAACCATCAGAATCGATTTCAATATAAACCTTTTTTGTGAGTTCTGTAAATTCATCTGCTGCGTTTGTCTTCCTTTTTTTGATTGATGTTGTTAATTGGTCAACATCTATACCTATACCAGATTTTAGATAAAAAAAGTTACACAAACATTAAAATAAATAAGTATTAGAACATTAGAAGAAAAAGAATGAGTCAATAACTTTTACAATGTGGGGAACTGTTTGTCAATGGATATCTTTGGTTTGCATGTACATTTGTGACATCTTTTAAAACACTCCCAAACCCTGCGGTGCTTTGCCTTGTTTGTCTCATTTTGTTTGCAAACGATGACTGTGTCTTATTATCTAAACAGATTTCGGTAATTCTCTGTCTTTTCTTTGATGATCCATCAAAAACAACAGAGTATAAACCGTCTTTCTTCTTCTTCATATTTGCTTCCTGATTGAAAAGACTCGTTCCCAGAATGATAATATTGATGATATCTATAGATATTTTATATGCCTGATAGTTAAGATATGTATATTTAGTTCCATAGTTTGCTGTAATATTAAGATATCGAAATAAATAATGGAAACTAAATTGTACTTTTTAAAGAAGGTGGTATTGTTTTAAAATATACGATATTATATATTTTGATAATAAAAAAATGAAATAAAGTTATGTCAACAAATTACAATAACATAAAAAGAATTTTAATTGAATTAATACAATATTGACGTGGTATTGAGGTTAGTTTTTAATTTTTATAAATAAATGTATTTGATCTTCATTTATCAATATACTTAAGATCTTAATTTTATTTTACGAACTGATAAAATTATGAACTGATAAAATTAAGATCTTAATTTCTTCATTTATCAATAGACTTAAGATTTTAATTTTATTTTATGATCTTCATTTACAAACTGATAAAATTATGTTATGTAATATATTCAGTGATATTAAATATCAATCATCATAAAATTAAACATAAATAATATCAGATAGATTAAAAAAAAAATCCACTTATTAATATTGATGAAACAAAAATAATGGAACGATAGTTTTAAAGCCACTAAAAAAACTTGAATCCTTAATAGAAAAAATCAACGTTAAATTATTATTGGAAATCTTCTTCAGCAACTATTGTTTGCTCTAGCTTCCTCTTTTTAAAAATTTTCCAGCTTTATGACTTTTGTGCACAACTTCTTTGTTGTAGAACTCACATCTTCAACATTTAGGTTAACATCGATAACACGTTTAGAAGAAGGTGTTGGTAATGTATCTGAACTTCCAGAAGTATCCGTAAGACGCAGAGAAACCTGAACATATAAATTAGATATAGTAAACTTTGTAATTTTGCATTGGTAAAAGTATGTTATTTGTTTAAATAAATACCTCATCCCCACTTGTCAAAGTTGTTTCTTCCAGACTCCAAACTTTCAAAGTTTTGTAAACATTGACCCCATAATTGACATTATGGTCTTCAACAGAAATCTCAAAACCATAACTCTTGCCAATCAAACTCTGAATCTCATTAGGTAATAATTCTGGATCTTCAATCTATTCGAAATCAAAACCCAATTAATGATTTATACACATTTATTTCAAATATATCGGAAACATGATTATACCTAATGTTATAAAATAGTTACCTCATCTAGAGAACCCTGGAGGATTTGGGACGCTTCAACGTTTAGAATTTTCTGGGCTACTGTGTCAAGTAGCAACAATTTAGACTCTCCGGTTTGATCCTTCATAAGCAAGTGCAACTTAAACATGATTATTTAAATAGACGATTTTAAAGTTATATCTTCAAAGTTTATAACAGGAAAAGCTAATTTAAAAAATTTGGTGTAAAACGTAAAAGTTTAAACTCGTTATACTTTGGTGCAATTTTGGTAATTGTACGTGAGAAACCTTCACACCACCATGTTGGCACTTTACCATTGGTCATCTTGAAAACCCTCTTATTGCATGGAAGACACACAAAATAATGCCATGACCAATTGGTGTCAATAGCATAAGCAGATGCAATTAGTCTGCAATTTTCAGCCTGCAAAAGACATTATGAGTTATTCCTTATAAAGAACTCTGACCCAATAATTTTCGACATACCACGTGAATAGACTTGATTTCTTCAATGGTTCGGAATTGATATTCTGACCATGTCACCTATTTATACTTCAGGATAGATTTGACCCTTTCAGGGTCAGAAAGTACAATAGCTTTTCCTTCATTGTGAAACCTAGATTGTAACACGAAATTTACAAAGTGTGAATAAATTTAATAATTTCAAGTTTTTCACGTTTTTAAAATATCATAGTATATCACTCAAAAACTCTAAAAACGAATAATAAATGTACATACATTTGTTTCAAAGAAGTAGCTTCTTCAATATCTGGGTTTATCATGACCAATGAAGCATCATAGGCATTAGACAGTTGCAACTCACCTGTTAATTAAAATTGTGTCAATAGGTTAGTAAGAGCATATTCAGAATTACGACAATATACACGTAACTTATAAATCAATACTATTTTAAAATGTGGTCTACCTCTATATTTTCCAAGTTTGCAAGCCGTATCAAACATACAATGCCATTAACAGATTGAATATCCTCACAATCAAACATTTCCGCAAATTTGCCCCATAAACAGCATCTAACTCGTTGATCACTGACTCAATATTGAGGTTATTCACATAATAAATTAATAAATTGTAAGCAAATGTTTCAGTTTAATGTCGAATTAGAAATTTTCTGATGCTAGAAACTTGATATCTCTTAATGTGAACTCCACCTTTTTCTTCTCTTTACCTTCACATTGCAAAGTTTGAACATCACCCAAGTCTAATATATCACCACTGACATCTAAAAACAAAAAGAGAAGAAAAATATTACTACACAAAATACATTCATATCAAAAATATAGCTTATAATATAATAGAAACATATAGTATTACCTATAAGAATATCACCGTTGTGTGTTCCACTTAACAGTGTGTCAAATCCACAAGGTCTAGGTAAAGGTCATCGTTTTGGAGAGGAGATGGTCTGACCTTAGTTCCTTTCATAAAAGACATCTTGTATTCATGTTTTGTAAGTCTAAAACTGCAAAAGGGGGCCCCCAAAGTGAAATTAGTGACAACAATCCACGACCCTACACGACAATGCCTCTCTAAAAGTGCAAAGTATGTTTTCTTGCAACTGGTGTGAATTTTTACACCCTGAAATCAAATAAAAAGATAAATAAATATAAAAATTTAACATTAAATGGTCTAAATCTGATTATAGCGAGTAAAAAAGAAAAAAAAATAGCAACCTCTTCATCACATAAGACCAGTTCAAGAGTTTCACCGGTCTTGGGAGTATATTGCTTCCAAGCATGCAGAAATTTGACTTCAACAGAGTTGTTAATCTTCCATGGTCTAATCTTAGAAAGGGAGACAATAGCCTCAACCAAACTCATTGTGTGTTATTATCGAGCTAAATTAAAAATTGGTTGTGTCTGCGTGTTTGATAGTGGTAAAAATTGGCTTGGGTTGTGTCTTTATTTATAATGGAAACAAATAGGTTAAATTGTCGCCATCGAAATTTTAGTATCAAGTAACGAATATAGGAAATCCTTATGGTTACTATATATCTTTAAGTTAACGTTTTTCTTGCTGATTTGGTAATCTCGGATTATTTAGTACCAACTAAAATATAGGAAAATATATATGGTTAGAGTCGCATAATATGTAAAAAATCCTTGTAGATATTTGGAAAGATTATAGATATTTAATTTGTTTTAGTTGGTAGAATATATTACCCAATCTAACATCATCTTTGATATTAAATCTTGAATTTGAAATAGATTTTATAGCTGCGTTTAAAGATATTATAGATTTCGATGTTTTTTGCAGAGTTAGACCATTTGAAAAAATATATTACATGTCGTTGTTAGATAAAATGATAGTAACTAATCGATTTAATCATAAACTTGAACTTGATGAAGTGATATATGCGGGTTTGTAACATGATAGTTTGGTATATTGATACTTGTAACATGAAATTCCAGTTAAGGTACTACATAATTATGTAGCTCTACATTTGTTAGAAAAAAAACTGCTTGTTTGGTAAATCAAATTTCTCAACAACTATAAATTTCAAGAATGACAAATTTTTCGTTTGTTGGAGGTTTCATCTTGTCTCTTGCAACGTGATAATTGATTGAAATCATTGTATTTTGTGATTGTAAAACTGTATTCAAATCATTGTATCTTCGAATCATTGTATTTTAAAATAATTGTATTTTGGAATTGTAAAATTTGCAGTGATTGTAGTATTGATGTTGGATACAATGTCTCATCGGCAAATGTTGATAAATGATAAGATGAAATATTGAAAAAAACGATGGGCCATGCTTAAAATGCATAATACATGCTTAATATAGCAATAACCAATAACCAAAGAGAGGAAATCTAAAAAATGTATAAAATATAGTATTTTTTTTTACCTAGGACTAAGTATGGTCCAAAACAGTGCTTCTGTTTTAATAGTATTGATTGGCGCTACCAAAAAGTAAATGTTACTTGAAATCTAACTAAACTTAAGAAATAATCTTTTCAAACTAAATTCAACTAAAGACTTTTTGAACGCTCAAACAGCATAATTTAAAATAAAAAATAAAATAAGAAACGCAGGTGTTGACATAGAACTCCCATAATTCTGTAGTCAAAGTCGTCAATTATCTTGAGGCAAATTCATATTGGAAAGAATGAAACCCTGATTCATAACAAAGGTATAATTCACATTAGCAATAATACTATATAACAGATGTTAACTGATTGTCATAATGCAACTAATATTAAACCTACTTAGATTTGAAGTGCTATATTTCAGTAAGGGATATATCAAATAAAATATCCGAACATCCGTCAACGTTTGTGAGATGTCTTAAGAGACCTTTACATATCACCAATTGAGTTGACAAAACAATATTGTTAATTTGATCAATAAATAATCTATATTATCACGACTTACCTTTACCCCACTCAATTCGCCATAACTTCAATACACAAACAAAAACCTTTGCAGTCGATCTTGTAGTTTTCCAATAACTTATTAGCTATAGTTCCATACGCAACACACTTGATTTCTTTTATCAAACTGCATAAGATGAAATATTTGTGATTTTATCAAATATGAAATAAACACAATACGAAAAAAACAAATCACTTACTCACTTAAGCACATGTAAGATGTTTCTTTCTTCGTTATTGTAGCAGAAAAAAGTACTAAGTTTCTTATAACTAATATACTAACTAAGCAACCATATATTGATATAATTGACGTGTTATGCAATATATACCATATAATGATCGACCATTTTTGGCATATAAATGGTATTCATATTTAATGTTATAAGGAAATAAGAAAATTGTATATTACATTAGATTTTTATAACAAATATAGTAACGAAGCAACCATATATTGATATAATTGACGTAGTGTGCAAAAGCTACCATATAATGATTATATATTTTGGCATATAAATGGTATTCGATTTAATGCTATACGGAATATATTCACAATGTATATTATACATTATGTTTTGTTATTAAATATAATATAATTAAATATATATATATATATATATATATATATATATATATATATATATATATACATCCCTTATATATAAATAAGAAATAAACCAGCGTATTTAAAATAATTGTGTTATTGAATAACTTATGCTAAAATGTGGAAATAATGAAGAATCCCTATTATTCCATAAAAACATGCTTTTGACAATAGAATCGCAATTTCCACGATAAAATATAGCTCTTTTGACAATAATCAACCGTATATTTACTAATCATTACTTATCTTCAAAAAGGTTCTGGAAAATTTCCTTGAAAACCACATTCATCGTTGAACTCTCTGGTTAACCCTCCTTGTTAGTAATAAGTATCTTTAATCATTTCCTTGATTTAACTCGAGAAACAGCCACATACAATTGTCCATGTGAAAACACATGTCTAGGTAGATACAAACCAACTTTCGCCAATGTTTGACCTTGACTTTTATTTATAGTCATTGCAAAAGCAACTTTCAATGGAAATTGCCTTCGCCTCATCTTGAAAGGAATTTTAGAATATGTTGGTGTGATTAGCAGACGATGTAAGAAAACCTTATCACCAACTCTAGTTCCTGTGATAACCTTTGCTTCAACAATGTGGTTAGCAAGTTGCATAATCTGCAACCTTGTCCCATTGCACAACCCTTTAGTATGGTCAAGATTCCTCATCAACATAACAAGTGTACCAATCCTCAGCCTTATACAATGATTAGGTAACCCTGATGCTTTGATACTATTTAGAAATTCAGGCGTGAAAACTGAATCATCTTGTGATTTTGTATCAGCTGGGTCTATAGTATCTGAGCTTAAATATACTTTTTCCTCACCTATAAAACATATATACGAATAAAATATGAACACAAGATAATAGATTAATATAACTCGTAGGTTGATTTAACATATAACCATTAACAAATATAAAATAAACTAATACATGTTAAGTGATCAAGCATGTAGTTGTTAATCATGTCAACATCTTCATTAGTTGGACACAATATAGCTCTTTCCTGGAAAAACATCGGATCCTTTGAATCTTTAAAGGTATCACCGTAAACTTCAGTAACAATAGATTCAATAGGATTATTGCACTGAGTTATCAATAGATTTTTTGTTATATCAATCATAACTTTTCCACTATTAGGCTCATTAATTTTCTCATCTCCTAAATCCAGTATCCATTTTGAGAATTTCCTAATCTCCTCAACTTCAACACTATTTGGCTCTGAAAATAGCCTCATGTTTTTCGTTAGCTCCAAGACTTTGCAATACTTCCACAAATAGGAAGAGTTAAGAGAAGCCATAACTACATCAGCTCGATTCCCCCTTGGAACAACCGGCAATATTTGTCTAAAATCACCAGCAAAAACAACAACTTTCCCACCGAAGGGTTTGTCTGAATTAGTTTTCATAGTGTCGCAAATACTGCGATCTAGAGCTTCAAAACAATGCTTACTCATCATCGGTGCTTTGTCCCCAATAATAAGAGAAGCTCTAGATATTAATTCAGCTTAATCACTCCCAGGTTGTATCTTGCAAGTAGAGAACTCATCAGGATTTCTGGGAATGCCGAACCGTGAATGAGCAGTCCTTCCACCAGGAAGTAATAAAGCGGCAATACCGCTTGAAGCAACACTAAGTACCACTTCACCTCTTGACCGGATAGCAGAAGACAAAATATTCCACAAAAACGTTTTCCCGGTCCCACCAAATCCATAGACAAAAAATACTCCTCCTGATGAACTCTCAACAGAACCTATTATCTGATCATAAACAGACCGCTGCTCATCTGTCAACTGTGGAAACCATTCTTCGTGTCGAGCCCGCAACTCGTCCTGAGGATAATTCAACTCATCTTGTAAGAGCTGATTATTTGATATCGATTGATCATTATCAATAGGTTGTGGAATTGACTTCCATTTACTTAGACCACTATTCTTACTCCGTAAGATTTTATCAATCAGTAATAAAGTACAATTCAGAACTTGTTCTTCAGTCAATATGAGATCTACACAATTTAAACAAATCAAGTTAATAATAAGTACCTTAAAATAGACTTTATATTACAAAATGATTCATATGTAACTTACTTGTATTTCCACGTTTTTTTTCTTTCAAGATACAAAATTATCTTCTAATAATATGTCTTTGGTTGCTTCCCAAACCAATTTCGGTGAAGATAAACTTTCCCCTAACAGCATCTGAGCAAACAAATTACGTACATAATGCCCAGATGCCCAAAAACTACATTCTTTCAATCCTTCAATATACTCTTTGTCATCATCCAACAAACCCAAAACATAACACGCAGCTTCGTAACTCGGTTGAAGTATTCCATCAACTGTCTTTATATCATCATAACATTGTGGGCCTTTAACCTTATTAATCAAAACCCTCAAATAATACAATGGTCCACTACCTGGAGAAACATGCTGCAACCGACCAATTGCAAATCCCTTTTTCCGTTTTTTCCAAACTTGTTCTTCCCATCATATAGGAATCTCGTGGCATTTCCGGATAAGTCAATAATCGAGCTTCTGGAAATTCTACACAACAATCAAACCAAGCTAAGAACATAGTCTTAGTTACACTCATGCGAGCCATTACTGTTTGGACCGTATCACCTTCTTTGTAAATTACTGACTGCTCTCCTTCAAGATGAAACGTTAGTTTCTCAACTGGTGTAGTTCGGAAATGAGTTGGAAAGGCAAAAATTCTCCAAGTTGACTCGCAAGCAGATATGTATCTAATGAAGAGAAAAAGTAAATAAATTAAAATTTAGGTTCATTATATAGCTTCTCATCAGGGCTTAAAGTGACACAATTAGATAAGCAAAATTAATACATGGCTTCAAAATAATTTTTAATTTCGTCAACTTGTGGTTCCTGGGCTTCTCCCGTTGTGTTTACACCTAAATCTCCACGACTCTCGTTCGTTCCTGCGCCATCCGTTTCCTTAGTCTTTTTTTGAGTAATTGTTGCAGTAATACAGTCTTGCCCTTTGTGGATATACTTAAATAAGTATTTAATAGATCGGGCTTGATTACACCACTCAACATTGATATGTGCATTGTAACCAAGAAGAAGCTTCTTGTTATAAGGAACAACAAACCTGTTATCCAACTGTATTCCTTTTTTCTCAACAGTAGAACCTCCTTGTCTTCTACGGTAAATGGGATATCCTTGTGAATCAACGGTAGTTTTCTCAACTATCTTCCGAGGAAAAAATTGGTACAGTGTCCATCTTGCATACATGGAGAATCCTTGTTGACTACACCACATGGACCATGAATCATTGTCTCCCTTACAGCTTCGTATAGTTTAGGTTCCTCATTTTTATCAGGATTTTCTGCTGATATTATCTGATCAATATCATCAGCATTTGGAAATTTGGTTGTCCGATCCATGAATAGTAAAATATGGGCATGTGGAAGACCTCTTTTTTGAAACTCTATAGTATACACAGCTACAAAAGATAAGATAGATGGAAATATTAGGAATAATTAATAATAATTATTTAAAAAGTATTAAATTATACTTACCAGAAACTGTCTTTCCGAGTACATGTTTTTTCGTCAGATCATCCATCAAACTATCAAGCTTTACTTTGAATAGCCTGCAGCACAAATCTGGTCTATCCTCAGATCTAAGATTATATTTTTAAATATCTCGTAAGTTCTGGCCACTTTGGATTACATGTAAATGTAATAAAAAGATCTGGGAAGCCAAAATATTTGCATATAGACATACAATCTAAATACATCTGATGCATATATCTTGGACCTCCTGTGAAAGATGATGGTATTATTACTCAATTTCCCTCTATAGGAACCGAAGAAAAACCATCATTTGAAGCAGCCACAAACTTACTATAATTCAACGTCCTTAAATTTGATTGATTCTTTCGGATATAGCGAAGACGATGACTTTCAATCATTGTATAAGCATCGACCAGAAACTGCTGAAGTAAACGTCTTGAAAGAAGTAGTACCTGTGATCCAACCTTCCGAATTTTATTCGATAGGCAAAGAATTCCCTCATGCTGATATTTGGTTTCTTTCTTTTGTTGATTCCGGTAAAACCATTCTTAATACCTAAACGAAAATCATCCTCTCCATACGGAAAGATAAGTGGATATTGAAGTGGTAGATAGCAATGATGCAATTCATTGATCCTTTTTAGCTTTCCAGAATATTTTTTTTCAAAATAATATCCCGTTTATCCATATTTAGAGTAAAATCTCCAACCACCAAAGCTGCAACCTCGGACGCAGTTGGGAGATTATAAACTCGCCCATCCGTATTTTGGTTGTGGATCAAAACCAGTGACAATTCTTCACTTTCATCTTCATTGTTGAATCTATCCATTGAATTGTGGAACGTCTGGAAATGTACATTACACTCCCTTAGCATTTCCATAATAGACTGAACCAAATATGCTCTTATTTTGCTCCTCTCTGAATTTCCACTATACAAATACCAAATAAACATTGATAATTTAAAATCATCACAATATAAATCAATAAATATATCCGTAAGTATTATATATATACCTTAACGCTGATATCCTATTGTTAACTTCATTCTCAGTATCATATATATACAACTAAGAGAACTTTGCAGATTCATCAGGCTTTGGTTTCACACTACCAATCAAATGATAATTATCCTCGTGTAGTGATGTCTTGTGCATTTAGCTTAGTTTAGACTCATAACATTGTATGTTTTAATCATTTAGATTAGCATTTAGGAATATTTAGGTATCAATTGCATTGCATGTGTCTCATTAGGTGTTGGAGTACCCTTGGATGAATTTGAGAAGGTTTGAGAGCACAAAGAGGTCAAAATGGGGAAGAAGGAGACTTGTACGTGCACAGCGACCAGACGCTGTGGGTTAAGGCACCCGCTCTGCTTGACCCGGGCCAACCTTGCGGGTAGGAGCACCCGCGTGTAATGATGAGGAAACAAGAGGATCAGAGCGAGCACGTGGCGCGGGACGTGTCATCCACACACAATAAGACGAGAGAGGAGCGGCCCACAGCGGGTAGGCCCCCCAGGGTGCATCACCCGCACGGAGAACCGGAGAATCGAGAGCTTGTAGCGCGACCAGGGGACGCGGGGAAGGGCACTCGCACGCAAGATGCCACAACCCGAGGACTCCCAACGCGGCTAAGGGCCGCGGGGCACACCACCCGCGCCAAGCTACACTTTTGCCCCAATTCTACTGTTTTATTTGGGCCCTTTTAGTGTGTTAATTGGGCATGTTAGCTTTTTAAGAAGACATATAAATACTTTCTAAACCCTAATCTAGAGGGTATTCTGGTTTTGTACTTTGAACACATACCCATTTTGGTGAAAGTTTCAATCTTGATCATCTTTTCATCATCTAATCTTGTGTTCTTGCTTTAATCTGTTCACTAATCATGATTAACCTTCAATCATCAATTGTTGTTGGGTTTATCATGTCTATTAGTGAGTAGTTTCCTTTTGGATCCATGGGCTAGGGTGATTAGAGTGATTAAGTGAAGATCTAGGGGTTCTTAGTATTAGATCTATTGTTTCCTTGCTTGTTGAGTGTGTTTAATGCTAGATTAGACTTAGCTAATCTTAATCTAGATCCTTAGGCATTTCTCACCCGGAAGGTGTTTGATGAAATGTCTGAACCAGCTCATCTAGGCTCTAGCACAACCAACCAAAGGGATTTGATGTTGGGAGTGCTGGATAGTTATTAGACTTGATTAGCCCGCATGTTTGAGTGTATCAAGCCAACGGGAGTTGAAGTTTGATTCACAATAGCATAGGGATTAGTATCTTGGGAAAGAACTAGTCTATCTTAGTGTTCTAGACTTAAGGAAGTCTCTTGTTTGAAAGCTTGAAACCCCTAGGTTGGAACTTAGTCACTTGAGATCAAATGCCTAAGCCCATGAGTCCTCTTTAATCATATTGTTTGCAAGTTTAGTTAATTGTTCACTCATTTAGTAAACTGTTACTTGATCTTATTCACACTTGGTTGCACTTAGATTAAGCATAACATGTATTCTCATTGCATTGAAATCACTTAGGATCGGATTGACACTCTCTTTAATACTTTGATCTTGGATTGTAAAAAGTCCATTTCATGTAGTTTAAAAACTTTGGGTTCTTTACCTTGATTGATGAAATTATCAATCTTTCCTCCAAGCGACGTAAATGAGAACATCATGTTCAGTGGCCAAATATTTTCACGGAAATGCTTACTGATAACATCATCGTTAGTGAGAAGTCTTTGAAGTAATGAAGGAGGTTACTTCATAATTGGAAGTTTGATTTTTCCTTGCAAACAACACACAGTGAAAATAGGTATTCTAGCTTTCCTGTTTTTGTTTATCCGGTCGTTATACCAAAAGAGTGCTCCACATTTAGGACATTCATTTTCTATATCTCCGTCATCTTTGTAAATTGTAAATAGACAAAGTGAAAATCTGATGAATTAAATTATCACATTCTTTACGATGAACTTTCAGTGATTTTGCAAAATATTATCTTCTTCTACAGGTTAAAAATTGACTAACGTTCTCCCTTTTTACTTTCCTTATTTGAAAACTTGCGATTGTTTCCAAGATATCTAAGTATATCTTCGTTGAAAATATCCGATTGCTCCTTCACTCCATGCAATTCGTTTTCGTCATCAGTGTCTGTATCATAATAGTTAGGATAAACATTTTCAGTGTGGAATGTATCATCCTCTAAGAAACCGTCACAACTCTCTATAAAGAAGCACAATATAAGGAACCCAAAAAATCGTACGATTACAACTTAGTTAAGTATACCAATAGTTAAATAAATAGAAATAATAGGACAATAAGAAGTCGAATAACATTGTACTAACCTTCAGAATCTGACTCAACTGACGAGATGACTGAATTACCGCTATTAATAATTTGATTATAAATAACTGTGGACATTCGAAGATAACATCATATTAGGTTTTCCACCCAAATTAGTACTCTGTGTAATCATTGATTGAAGCAATCTTGTGAATGATGTAGACTCGGGTACAGCCACAGTTGCATGAGTTTGTTGAGTAGATTTCCTCTTTTGGCTGATAATATTATACGTTTGTTCTAGCAAATCTTCGATGAGTTTCTTGAGAGTTACATAGCAAACTTTCTGTGTTGTTCCTCAACTTCGTGCCTGTATTGCAAAAATATACACACATAGGATTGTAGCATAACTCAGTAGAAGACACTGAATGCGAAATTGAAAAAAGTCGGATGGTAATACCTGCTATATAACCTATTAATGGACTATGAGCAACTGCAGTCGAAGATTCATTTGATTCAATAACATTAGGAGATCCAACAAAAAAAGTACGTTGTGATCCCATTGATTGAAGTAAATTTGTGAATAATGGTTGACTGGGTGAATAGACAGCGATTTTTTTTGTGTTTGACTAAGAGAATATTATGTCTGTTTTTTTATATGAAGTAACCCTTCACAACTTGCTGTCGCGAATGATTTCCTTTTCTCGCGCAAAATGCTAATTCTTTCAGTTCTATCATCCTTGACAACAGTATTGTGTATATTAGTTATGTCACACAAGACATTAGATTTTCCAGTAATTGTTCACTGTGATTATTCAAATCAACCACTTGCTTTGATCTCCCTTGACTCATCATAGAAGCTTTAAGTCAATAAGAAACATATATCTAACCAAAATATTGAATAATGTAGAAAACTATATGGGAGTTTTATGAATTTGATATTATGACAATTAACTTTCAGAATAATCTTAATTGAGATGGGTTAATTGTCATATCCACGGGCACGGAGTTCCTTAAAATGTTTTGCTCATAATCTTCAATGTACAAACATATTTGATAAAATGTCAATGATGGTACATTTTTACTTGTAATAAGGGATAAAATACATAAAATGTCATACTATACCTTGTTTTACACGTTTCGGTAGACGATTATCTTGTATGTTTTCCTTTCCCGGCTTATGTTTCTTTCGATTCATGACAATGTTTGTCTTCAAATGCAAAAAAAACACGGTGTGCAATGAAAGTGATGATATTGCTAAACGAATTGCTGTTGATATATTGTTACCATAATATAAAAATCTTACTTACTATAACTCATTATAGTTGTCAATTTAAATAGTTTTCAAATGGAAAGTGTTAATTAAATTAAAGATACAAAGTATTTTTCCTAACTTATATGACAACCACAGTCATTTATAACCATTTCTAATCGAACATTTTCGGAGGGAGTCCAAAAATTTAGGAGGTAAAGGTAATCCATATTGAAATATCGTTAGACACACCTGCTTAACAACTCTGAAAACAAAGGAGTTCATGTACGTTACATGTATATAACTTAAACCATGTCTTAGACAATTACTTGTTATATAAGTTAGGAATTTAAGATAATTCTGATTAGTGTGTCTAATAGATACTGCTAATTTTTGTCTAAACTTATATGTTCAAGTCAACAGAGTAATATTGTGATATAGAATAATCTCTTTTATAACATAATGGTTATTCAAATTCAAAAAATACTAAACAGGTTGTCAATAGTATTTCGAAATAATGGCTCTTCACGTTAAATATATTCTTATAAAGCCGCACCAAATCAATAGAGGAGCTATATAAAAGGTAAGCTTATAGTGTCCTCACTACCCTACAAAGAATAAGGAAATTAATAAAATACTGATTAATTTATATCACCATGAGATATTTTATTAACAAAGTTAAAGTTAACATTAGCTAACATCATACTCATTTATAATGTTGAGCACCTTGAAAGTCCCGTGCTTATAAAGATAATTATACTTTTCGATAATGATCTTAAATAGATAAGTCTTACCAACCAAATTAGTCAAAGCTTTAGGTAAAGAAGAAGGATCTTGAATCTAAAAATAAAGTACCAATACAAAACATTAGCATTAAAAAAGTCATTTACAGAGGCTAAGCTGACAAAAAATATAAAGTTTTAACCAAGAAAGTAAGTGAGCATACCTCAGACGCAACTTTCCCAGTTAACTCAACGCAGGGCTGGTGGATTAATTGTAATGCAAGACTATCATTTAGATGTAATTTGATGTTGCTGGTATTATCAAGTACAACCAAATGTAAATTGTACCTACAGTAAAGATAATAAATAAGACCTTGCCATATACATATTGTTCCAAAAAAAAAAAACTAATCTTATTACCTTGGCAATAGCTTCGGACCTAGAACCTTACACCTAGTACAATAATATTTGTACCCACCATCGAGGATAGTAATGACTGCATCATCATTATCATTTGGTACGGTCAACACTTTATTTGCGCAGACATTACAACTCAAATAGTACCAACCCATGTCCGAATCAATAGCAGCGATCGTACACATAACAATACATCTCTCAACCTAAAAAAATCCATAAAATATTAATATAATTATAAAGAACAACGATAAACCCTAAACAGTTGATGGTTCAGAGATCAAACATTTCTAGTCTTCAAAACCTCTGAGATTGTTTTCCTTGGAGTATGAATAAAAAAAATCATCATTTTTGAGATCATCGAAACCATGGACATTGGTTTTGCCTCGACAATAACCAATTGCTGAAAAAAATTCGGCAACCTAATAAAAAGTAATAACCACTTCAATACATTTAACATAAATGTAAAAGACTGGTAATCACTATTGAAATTTATATCAATAAAACAAAGTACCTAGCTTGGAACGCTGCAACCTCATCAATTGCTGGATTTAGGGCTAGAACATACACATTATATGAATTTGATATAATTCGACCCTCTGTTTATAAAGGTAAAAACCCAAAAACTTACATCAAAAAAGTAATCATAATAAGAACTAATCATCTTTTACAACATAAATGCAATTGAGTACCTTTCAAGTCTTTGATCTTTTCAAATCTCAAAAAACAAATCACAGGATGCTCGCAACGAAGTTGAATTGCATCGATAACATCCAATGCACATTTTCCCCAGAAAACACATGAAAGCCTTAAATCTCTACATGACACAAAGACCTTTGTTCAAATCAAAATTGTTTAGGTTAATCTGATGAATTAATATGAAACTGTAAAAGATACTTACTCTTCATTCCGTAGCTCACATGAAATCTTTTCTATGTCTTTTCCATTCACGGCAACGATTTCAATAGGACTTACCTCAATAATCTGGCTGATTACATCTACATATAAGAAAAATATAAAACAAACCATAATATATATTTACGGGACAAAATATTCTAATTAGCTACACAACATGTTTTACAAAATTATATACTCACCAACCATAAAGTCGGTATTAATACTACCATCCAAGATTTCCCGAAAATGCACTGTCTGGAAACCAGTGAGGCGTAGAGGTAAATCTTCACATACGCGAATACGGGTAAGGGTAGAAACCAAATCTTATAGGCATGTTTGGTTGTTCGACATGATCCACATGAGTGAGCAACTACAAAATTAATCAATATCTTTGAGCAACCTTCATGTAGAAATGTTTCAAATTAGGACACCAAATCATTTTTTACGCTTGCATGGATCTTATCACCCTGCCCAAAATAATGTGCCATTACATTAATTTAATATATCAAAGAGGAAGACATATATACATATATAGTAACATAAGATGTTCAATAAAAAAACAAATGGCTTACACTGGAATCGACCAAAACCATCTCAATGCTCTCTCCAACTCGAGCAGAGTATTGTTTCCACAGCCGAATAATTTTAACCTTTATTCTCCACATGGTTTTGAAAGGTTTCAATACTGAGACTTCATCGAAAATTGCCATGATAATTAATCTATCAACTGCGAGTGTTTGTTTGAGTTTGAGAGAGAAAATGCACTCGAGGACGATGTTATATACTACTTCGAAACATTAGGTTAGAAGTAATTTCCATAGCCATATTGGAAATAATACATATTCTGATAATTGTATATAATTGGTTCTTCTTGATATGGAAAATAGTTTAATGAAATAATATTGTCAATATCAATAAGATCTAGAAAGGGGGGATAATATTATGTAAATCATTGTAGAATAAATGCATAGACAATATATATATTCCCAAAGATATTTTTACTTGGTGCGAACTCACCATTTATTTAGAATATATATTTATATCTGATTTATGAACATTAATAAACGAATATATCTTCTTTCATATTCCACCCGGAAATTAAATGCACACACAATTGAATATTACCATGTTGGTACTATTTGATGTAATTATATGTTTGTCTTACTGAATGTTTTTCGCAATTCTCATCAAATCGATTTAGGAACTTTACTGAATAGAATAAAAATGTTTTAATGTCTCTGGCATTAAATTAAATGTGACATCAACTCCTAAACTATTGCGAGTTCAAGGTAATATAAGATTGTTAATGTTAAGCACTTTATTAAAGTTAAACAAATTATCACATAAATCACACTATACTCCTCGTATGTTCATATATATTGTCTAATGATAACAATAATGGACTTATTAATAAAACAGAGGCTTTATATTAAAATATGAATAACCGAAATGTTCAACAAAGAGATATCTCCCGTAATTAAAAAAGCAACCAAAGATAATTGCAGGATAATAAAAAAATATAAGACAAAACAAAAGCCTTTGTAATACGCGGAGCAATAACTATTTTAATTCAGCCACTTTTGTCAACCATTTTCTTTTTTTATCCGAGTAGTACATGGATTCCTCGTCACCGAATTCTCATCATAGTGATCCTCCAAGTTAATAACGGTTGTTCCTCGGCGTTTAGCAGGTGTCATGAGGTTAACTTCACTGTCCTGGGACGACCCCCCGGACAACATTAGGGAAGCCTTTTGTACATGAACAAAATTGTATAAATAAACACATTAAGACACGATAATTAAATAAGAGATCAAACACATTTAAAATAAATATAATTTTACCTCCGGTGCATCTGAAATTAAAGAATTTTCCAGAGACAAAGTATTCAATCTTCCCTAAAAAAGATAAAACAATACGAAAACATGAAATAATCGTAATAAACAATCAAATATAAAATCTGTTACAATACCTTTGATTGAATCAACTCCTCGAACTCCATAATCATCTCAGTGTTGGTCACAATTTTCAAAACTTTATAAGTACCATTTTTATAAAGAAAAAAATTCTCTCTCAATGCCAATCTTGAATAGATATTTTTTACTTACTAAATCTTTCAGAGCCATAGGAATATCAGCCGGGTCTTGCATCTGACAATCAAACATTTAGATCCCTTATATAAAAAATAACACAACTTTGGTATGTGTTCAACCCAATACAATTCAACTTACCTCTTCAACATTAGTCTCAGTTAACACATTGCAAGGTTGATGAAGTAATTGTATTGCAAGATTATCAAATAGTAGGAATTTTGCATTCTTAGTATTGTCTAAGACAACCAAATGCAACTTGTATCTAACACATTTGTCAATATAATAGTTATCTCAAATATTTCATCATCGAAGAATAACACAATCTAAAAAGAATTATTTACTAATTACCTTGGCATCAACTTTGTGTTCTTCAAATTGCATTTGACGCAATAGTAGTGGAAACCCAGTTCATCGACATCTTCATCCTCGTTTGTGGTATCATTAGGCACATTCAACACTTTCTTTGAACACACTTTGCAACTTAAATAATACCAGCCCATATCGGAATCAATAGCTGCTATTGTGCACATCACAATACACTGCTCAACCTATATGAATATAAATAATCAAATACATAGACAATATCTAAAATCCATAATATATTCCAACTATCACCTCTAATTTAAAGAAAAACTATCAACAAACCTGGTTTATCTCAACCAATTGAGATATGGTCTTCCAAGGAGTATTGACCAAAAACTCAGTTTTATCCCTAACTCCATTTGTCAGCCCAAGAGGTTTAGCTTCAACGATTGCCAATGGAAGTTCATCATTGGGCAACCTTTACAAATATCACAAAGTACATAAGATTAAGAGGTATAAATGAGAAGTCGGTTTAAACATTATTAAGAATCTATTCATCTTGTAAAAAACTCACAACGCCACAAAAGACTCCACTTCAGCATAATTGGATTCAGTTCAACATCTAACACATTATAGGCATTGGAGACACTACGCTCCTCTGCAGATTATAATGTAGGTTTATTCAGACAATTACGACATCATTTAACAATTTAGTATCTTAATGGAATAACTAAAATAAAAGAATTTATTAAAATACATTTCCAAACCTTAATCTTCCCAAACCTCAACACACAAACGATTGGATTATCACCAAGTTTTCGATAGCCTCACTCACATCAGTAGCAAAGTTACCCCATAACACCAATGACAGACGTTCATCCCTAAAATAAGATTGTATAAGTTAGAAAACAGTATATAACATACGAAATTCAACTATGACTATACCAGTTCATATTAAGATAATGGTTACTTTTCATTACGAAGTTCACTGTTATTTTATGTGTGTCTTTCCCATTAGCTGATACAACTTTAGCCGGGGTCACCTCAACAATCTGACCTATTACATCTGACAAATACTACATATGAGTAATAAATTAATTACATAGACATAATAAATGAAAGTAAATTACTAATATAACTTACCAACTAAATAGTCTGTATTTAGTGAACCATCAAATATGTCTCTGTAATTAACTGGTTCAAAACCAGTTAGCTCATCAGGTAAAGCATCACAACACCTCACCCGTGTTGTCGACAAAAATCCAATTTTATATGGATGTATAGTTGTTCGATACGAATCGCATGAGGGGTTAAGTGAAAATTGATGAGTATTTTGGAACTCCCTTGCTCAAGAATTGGATCAAGCTGATTCACCAGTTCCTTCTTCACGGATGTGTTAATCTTAATACCCTACAAATTTTTAAAAATTACGAAAACTAAGTGTATGCCAAATACTATTACGAAGTTTTAAATATTTATAAATATGAACAAAAACATATGCATACATTAGAGTCAATTAGAAACATCTCAATAGTCAGGCCACCACAAGCAGAATATTGCTTCCACAAACGTATGATCTTCACCCTAATCTTCCACATTGATTTGAATGGTTTCAAATCGGAAACATTAGTTATGGCAGCCATCATAATAAGAGAAAGAGATAAATCGCCCTAAAGTTTTCGAGTGTATGATATGACATAAAAGGATGAAAAAGTCTTTCTTATATATTAAGGGGATTAAACATAATTCTAAAACAATAAATGTCGTATATTCCCAAATCAATATGCCATTAATTTTTACCTTGCAGATTAATCTTCAATATTAAATCAATATGCCATTAATTTTTACCTTGCAGATCAATCTTCAATATTAATATTTCCATAATCAATTGAAGTCAAATCTATGACATTACGATTAACCATGGCCGATTACAATTTAACATCGGTTAAGAACTCACGTGCATGCATTAGTCGATCAACATCTATAACCCTCAAACATAAAAATAAATATCTATAACCCTCAAAAAATTTAACATCGGTTAAAAACTCTCATGCATGCATTAGTTGATGAAGATCTATAACCCTCTAACATTGGCTTCTATACTTGCGGACGCACGTGCATGCATTAATTATTACATTGGCTTATATACTTGCGTAGACATCAAAACTTGTTTTGAATTATTTCTTCGTACACTCTAGAATGAACTTTTGATGTCTACGCAAGTATATAAGACAATGTAATGGGTTATATAATTTTTTTAATCAATTTCAAATCCCTACCTTCTCAATATGAGCAAAACTCACGCCATGCATTAGTCGATCAACATCTATAACCCTCAAACATTGGCTTCTATTATTGCGGACACATAAAAACTTTGTTTATAATTCTTGCGGACACATAAAAACATTGGCTTCTATTCTTGCGGACACACGTGCATGCATTAGTTGAACAACAGACCAAATATGTTTGATCTCGATGGAGATACACATAGAATTCTCTTAAAATCAAAAATCATGTGCATGCATTACTCGATCAACATCTAAAACCCAATAACAGTGGCTTATATACTTGCGTAAACATCATAACTTCGTTTGTAATTTATGTGATTCGTAATCACATCCTCCATAATCATTCCCTTCAAAGCAAACTTACATGCATGCATTACTCTATGAAGATCTATAACTCTCTAACATTGGCTTCTATACTTGCGTACACATTACATTGGCTTATATACTTGCGTAGACATCAAAACTTGGTTTTAATTATTTCTTCGTACACTCGAGAGTGAAGTTTTGATGTCTACGCAAGTATATAAGCCAATGTAGTGGGTTATAGATGTTGATCGAGTAATACATTGGCTTCTATACATGCTTCGACATCAAAACTTGGTTTTAATTGTTTCTATACACCTCTAGAGTGAAGTCTTGTGAGTTATGCTCATATTCTACTTGATCGAGTAATACATTTGCTTCTATACTTGCGTAGACATCAAAACTCTCGAGTATATCATGAACTACACGATGCAAAAAAATTTCATAATTGCCAAAACTTTGTATTTAATGCCAAATCGCTCTCCTTCCGACACGTCATCAAAGAAAATTTTAAATTCTTCTCGTGCTGACACGTCAGATATCGGCAAAAAAATAATGTGAAAGCATTTAATGTAATGCTTCTATGAGGAATGTAGGTGGAGAATTAGCATGGACGCTTAAAATAAGATAAAACCAATAACAACAATGAAGAAGAAGGGTAAAACAAACGAACGTAGCACTTATTATTCCTCAAAACGACACACAAGCAAAGTCGTTGACAGTTCAAATGGCAAGAGCTGAGTTCTTGTCAGCATTAGGAGCCTTGACGTAAGCAACCAGCGAAGAATCTCCGGTTCTAGTCAATGTCTTGAGCTCATAACCCAACCAACACCTCGAACTCTTCCTATTGTAGAAAAACTCTAAACACTTACAATCTCTCGTACACTTATCCCCACAAGCTTTCTCTGTAGTCGACGAGCCTCCATTATACTTAGTCATAAAACTATCAGCTCCTTCAATCTTGAAATAGTAAAACGCCTTTGGATCGCAACTAGTCAAACTAGCAGTCTTACAAGTGACCTCATCCCAACCAAGAAGCCCTTTGTCGCTAGGACAAGCGTTACACTGTCCTTTCTTACACAAACCAAACTCACCACAATGCTCAGCGAGTCTACACTCATCATTACCGTCAGTATCAGCGTTTGTGCGTGTATGTAACGTCCCAAGCCGTGGAAGTCGCTAACGTACTGTAACTCCAAACTCTGATGTTTCCGTCTGATTCTAACCGAAGAAAACTCAACGTACCGTTGTGTTTAGGCCGCGAGAGAAATGTGGAGACGTTGAATTCAGAACCAGAGTCCACACCTTCCATGTGTAGACCCCACGTGGTGTCCGAATCCTCGACAGCTTGGAAAATCATCGACTGTAACTGAGTTTTCTTGGTAAAGAACTCATATTCGTAATAAGCTATTGGTTTTGGCGTTTTGTTTGTCGTGTAGTACAAGACTAGCTTCTTGGCTTCCATCACGAGACTGTAAGGTCCGTTTGTGTTGAGCGATGGAGACCTTCGGCTTACGAACTTGTTCTGACCGTTGACTTTCAAAGGGAGATTAATTCCATATATCCCATACTCCCCTAAACTTATTCTCACTACCACTTCTCTATTCTCATTATCTTTTTATTTTTGCACTCTTCAAAGTAGTCTTTCGTTTACTTTTTCAGTTAAATAATCTAACCATAATTCAACAACCAAGATGGCCCACAAGACAACTTTAACCAATCAAAAATCAAGTTGGCCCACATCTCTTCTTCTCTCCTCTTCTTCCTCGTACAAATTTTTCTTCTTCAACCTCCATGGCCGATTTTTAAGCTTCAAAAATCAGGTAATTCTTGGTCGTTTTCGATGATTTTTTTGTGAAATCACTCTTAAATGTTGTGTATATCATGGGTAATAGAATAAATGTAATATTTGATGATAATTTGAGAGATTAGAAACGAATTTTGAAACTGTATTTATGTATTTCGGGTATGTTTTATGTATGTTTTTGATGATTTTTTTTCTGAAATATTATTAAAACAAGTGTATATCTCAGCTAGTGTAAAAAAGAAGATCCAATGATTGAGAGATTGAAAACTTTTGAAAACTATATTTATAGTTTTTGCGTATATTTTATGTCTGTTTTGAGGCGTTTTGATGATTTTCTGTGTGTAATTTCATTTAAGATGAATTATACATCATGGATAATGTAAATTCCTAACAATATCGTCCTAAAAGCGGATTAATTAGTGCAATGACAAATTCTGGGTATTACTAAGATAACTGGTGTTAATTGGCAAAACAGAAAACTTGAATAACTGGTATACTAGAATTACTATATTTATAATTCCTACTAGTATTACTATATTTACAATTCAGACTCGTATTACTATATTTACAATTCCTACTGGTATTACTATGTAATGGTACTGTGTGAAAATTAATTCTAAGCATCTTAATATTGATAATTCTAATGATATACCATTTTCAGGAAAATGCAAAATCTGCATTGCACAATCATTTTTTATTATGGGGGATATTATATGAATGATGGGGCTGAAATAAAATGGATCTCTGGATATGGTGAAGGAGAATATGAAATTCACACGATTGTGTTGAAGAAATCAATGGAGGAGATCATTTACTCTTTTTTTGGCTGAGCGAGATAAGGTAGATGAATCTAAGGTGGAACTGAAGATTAGTTACTTTCCAATGGTATTGTTTCTTACAAGCCATCATACATCTGGAATGATGAAGACATTTTTGGTTATCTACTGCAAGTAAATCATGAGAAGTATAGAAGTGTTCTACATGTGGAGTTCATCAAAGAAGAAATGCCAATTTCAGAAGAAGATGATGAAAATGATGATGTCTATGTCGGTCTATCTGATAGAGAGGCCATAGAGGCTGGTGATGAAGATTGTACTGAGAATGATGAAATGTATGTCCATGTTGGTCTATCCGATAGAGAGACTATAGAGGCTGGTAATGAAGGTGGTACTGGTGGTGTGCTCACTTTTAACGAAGGCATTGAGATGCATGATGGTGTCAATCAGCCACGAGATGATGGTATGGATTTGGTTATAAGTCAAGAATTTATAACCAAGGTGGTAGCAAAAGTTCTTATCCAGACGGCTTCGTATCAGAAATGTTTTGAATTTTATATAGTGAAGTCGGATACCAAGAGATATGTGGTTAAATGCCGAGGAGCCAAAGATGGCTGCAACTGGTTTGTCCGAGTTGCAATATTAAAGAATTCAGATATTTGGACGGTTATAAGTTACATCAACCAGCATACATATTCTGTTGTTACAAGAACATTGCCTGGTAGAGAGGCTGGTGATGAAGAAGGTACTTAGAATGAGAATGAAGTTATTGGTGGTGTGCTCACTTTTCACGAAGACATTGAGAGGCATGAGAATGTCACCGAAAGAGATGAGCATGTGTTTGAAGATATAGAAGTAGCACCACTTATTGACTATCAACCACGGGATGATGGTATGGATTTAGTTTTAGGTCAAGAATTTACCACCAAGGAGGCAGCAAAAGTTCATATTCAGATGGCTTCACATCAGAACTGTTTTGAGTTTGATATAATTAAGTCAGATACTAAGAGATTTGTGATTAAATGCCAAGGAGCCAAAGAAGGTTGCAAGTGGTTTGTGCGAGTTGCAAAGTTACAGAATTCAGATCTTTGGACGGTTAGAAGTTACATCAAGGAGCATACATGTTCTGTTGTTACTACAAGAAAACTGCGTGATAGAAGGAAAGGCACACCACAAATCGTTGTATCTGTTTTGGCTCAAGATTATCCTGGTACATTTGACACACTAGTTCCCAAAATTCTGATTGATTTGGTTCATCACAAGGTTGGTGTGAAAGTATCATACACCTAGGCATGGAGAGGTTAAAGAGAAGCTGCTAATGAAGTGCGAGTAAGTCCAGAAGAGATTTTTACATTATTATACAGTTATATACACATGCTGGAGCAAACAAATATTGGCACAAGAACTCGTGTGGAAGTGGATGACGCCCAAAAATTTAAGTACTTGTTCTTTGCCCTAGGAGCTAGCATAGAAAGGTTATGTGCGATGAGGAAAGTCCTCATTATGGATGCAACACACCTCAAGAATTTTTATGGTTGAGTTCTCCTTGTTGCGACTGCTCAGGATCCCGATCATCACCACTACCCAATTGCGTTTGGTGTAGCAGATGGTGAGAATGATGAAAGCTGGATATAGTTTATGGAACAGTTTAAAATAGTGATATACTATGTGTCGGGATTCGTGTTTCTTTCAGATATAAACAAAAGCTTGATCAAGTCAATACCTCTAGTGTTCCCTGAGGCCAAACATGGGTATTGTATATGTCATTTGTCTCAGAATGTTAAAGGCTACGTCCATAACAGCAAATATACTTGTGCATTCAAATTTAGAGAATGCGCACGCTTATACAGTGGAGGAGTTCAAGTACCTTTACCATGCTTTTCGCAGGAAGTATCCTAGTGCAGCGGTGTATCTTGACAAAAGTGTTGAAAAGAAGAAATGAGCTAGATGTTACTTTGAAGGAGATAGGTACAATGTTGACACCACCAATTCAGTGGAATCTTTTAATGGTGTCATTAAGGATGCGAGAAAGTATACCTTACTACTGATGTTTGATGTAATCATTTCAAAAATGGTTGAATGGTTTAACAAGTATAGGAAGAAGGCAGCTGAGATACCATATACAGTGAAGCTTGTGCCTATTGTGGAAACTGAAATGTCTAAAAGATGTGTTGAAGCAGGGTTTCTCACTGTTGAAGAGTTAAACAACCTCCATCTTGAGTACAATGTGCATGGTTCTGACGAAAAGGTTTATACCGTTTATATGGCTATGAAAATTTGCAGCTGTGAGCAATTTGATAAAGACAAATACCTTTGTGTGCATGGAGTAGTTGTGCCACATTCATTACTAAGGCAACTAGAAGGGAACTCCATCTATCTGAGTATTGTTCAAAATACTATTTAGTGGAGCAATGGGCTTTGGCTTATCACATGACAATTTATCATGTTCCTCATATGTCCGATTGGGTTATACCAGAAGATGTTAGAGCAAAGAAAATACTTCCTCCAGATTTTGAAAAGAAGAAAGGAAAACCACAACAAACAAGATTTCCATCAGTAGGAGAATCCCGTGGAAGAGGAAAAAGAGGCAAAGGGGGATCTAGAGGGAGTTCCAGAGGCACATGCAGAGCCAGAGGAGGAGGTATGACATCATATTTTGAATGTGGAAGTGGTTTGGGTACTACCTAGGATTTACTCGGTTTGGACTACTCGGTTTTACTAGGATTATTATGTGCAATTTGGACTACTAGGTTTTACTTGTTTTATGATGTGTAATTGGGACTACTAGGTTTTACTGGTATTAATTTGTGCGATTTGGACTACTCGGTATTATTAGGATTATTATGTGCAATTTGGACTATTAGGTATTACTGGTTTTATTATGTGCAATTCGAAACCAATATATGTTACTAGATAAATTGTTTATGATGTTAATTTAGACTAATTTCGATGATTATTTTCCATTCATAGGCTATGTATATAATAAATATATAAAATATACTATTTTTGATGATTATTTTCAATAGTTTAAGAAAATCTTATCGTTTTCCAAAAAAACTTCCTTAACTTTCATTGTGAGTGTGGGAATGGTTAGATAATATTAAAGGGAATTTAACAAAATATGTATTTCTGGTAAGTTGTTTATGTAAATGTCTTCTTTAACGATAAGAATAGTGTAAAATCATTGTTTCTACTACCAAAACTTCCATTGTGAGATGGATTTACTAGATAAACTTAAAAAATTGCCAAAATTTACTATGTGTATGGTAGTATTACTACTACCTTGAGATTACTATGGATATTACTAAGTGTTAAATGTAATATTAAATATTCATGACGGCTGCACGTTTTACATGTGAAATTTTTTAAAAAAATATTTTTACATGTGTTTACTAGACTTTGGTATATCTGTTTTAGTGTTGTTGAGCGTAATAAATCCAGTAAATCCAGTTATCCAATTAACTCATTTCTTAGACATAGTAACACCTCTAACTTTAGTTTTCCAAACCTGTTCCAACACACCAAGTTTTAAACATCCAAAAGCAAATGATTATACTACCAAATTTTAAACATCCTAAATACTTAAAATCCTAAATACATATGGCTAAGCCTTTGTTTTACTCTTCTTCGTCGGTCCGTCAAGATTATCGGTCTTCCCCTCCGTGAAAGGAGTATGCACCCACTGTGATGGTTCACATTTCCTCTTTCCCCTTCCAGCTTGCGGTGTACCATCACTCTTCTTTGGTCTGCCTCTCTTCTTAGGTGCAACATCACCAACACTTTTTCTTGGTCTGCCTCTCTTCTTAGGTGCACCAACACTCTTCTTCTTAGGTGCAGCATCACCAAGTCTCTTCCTTGGCCTGCTTTTCGGTTTTCCATACATCATTGTGTTCTCATTGCACATATGCCTGATCCAAAGACTCGATGCTTCTTTGTAAACGACCATGATCCACTTTTTTTTTCTTCCTTAGTATATTTCTCAATAGCTTTCCCAGGTTGTTCCTCAACAGCTTCCTCAGCCTATTTCTCAGCTTTCTCACTGGTGTTCTCTTCTTCCACAACTTTCTCACTGGATTTTTCTTCTGCTTCTACAACTTTCTCTGTTTCTTCGTGAGGTTCTTCCTCTAGAGTCTTTTTCGCAAAAACTCCATCAAACATTTCATGTTGTGGTGGGAGGACTAGTCTTCTCGTAGCCATTGCCTTAGTCATAGCACGTGGTGGTGTGGGAGTTTCCTCAGTCTAATTTCCACGTGGTGGTGTTGGAGCTTCATCGGTTCTATCCATATCACCCCGAGGCTCATTAAGCTCTGCCTCAAACCGAAGCTCATTAAGCTCTACGTCAACCCGAGGTTCATTAAGCTCTGCCTCAACCCGAGGTTCAACTTCTTCTTCATCCTTTTCCTCTTCTTCATCCTTTTCTCTTCTTCTTGAACTTCTTCATCCTTTTCTTCTTCAACTTCTTCTTCATCCTCTTTCCCTCCAACCTCTTATTCATCATCTTTCCCTTCAGTCTCAGATTCCACCACTTTTTCTTCACCTTTCCTATCATCCTTATTGTTCTCCTTTTCTTCCTCACTAGTTTCAGCCTCTTTTTCTTCAACTTCTTCAGAAAGAATTTCATTCTACATTGCCTCAGCATGTGCTCTACTTTTCTCCTTCACTTGGTTCAACATGTCTTCTTCCTCATGAGGCTCACTCTCACTGTTTTTCTTCTCTTTTTCACCCTCTTGCTACTCACTCTCACAGTTTTCCTTTTCTTTTTCACTGTTTTTCTTCTCTTTTTCACTCTCATTGTTTTCCTTCTCTTTTTCACTCCCTCTGTTTTCCTTCTCGTTTCCACTCCCATTGTTTTTCTTCTCTTTTTCACTCCCACTGTTTTCCTTCTTTTTTTCTAGCCTCTTGCTCAACATTATCTTTGTCCTTTGCTTCATATGGATCATAGTCCATCCCCATATGATCCCACTGTCGAAAATCCATGTCTTGACCATGATTCTGCTCCACCTTCCTCTCAATAGAAGTTAGCCTTTCTTCTATTTTCCTATCTCTTTTTTTCTTAAAATTCGCTGTTGTTTTTTTCAATATCATTCATCCTTGAGTCAATAGACTCCAGCTTTGTCTCCATCGATAAGTTAAGCCAAACAAATCCTTCTCCCATGAACTCCAAAATTCTCTCTTCCAGACCTCGCAAGCTCAAATCTAAACCAACATTAGAGGATGGTCCTTCTGCAAACGTCACATTTTCTTTGTCTTTCTTTTTTAGAAACACTCGTGCAGCTTGATCTAACTCATATAGCTCTTCCCACCAAATAGTCTTCTGCTTCACAGTTAACCAGTAGTTCCAAGTTTCACTTGGGCTGCCATGACGGTCATACTCTCGCTCCTCATCAATGATACGAGCCAGCATTATTTCCTCACCAATAGTTGGAACCAAGACACTGTTAATAACCTGAAAATAAAACAATAAGTTAGATCAGTTAAATTTTTTGTTCTAATAGCTTCTACTATAACTATATACATGTACCTTAGTTTCTCCAAGTGCAGCATATATGTCTTCCAAAGGATAACCCTTCAGACTGCACTTTGTAAACCTGCTCTTACACATCCTTGGACAATCTTCATTAGAATCATCAGAATAGATTCTAAACGCTCTCCTCAGATCCGGAATAGACTCAAACGCCACAACCTAGTAGATAAAGTGTCACAATGTCAGATTTCAATTTTATAACAATTAAAAATTTACTAAACTATATGCTTTACCTCTAAAGGGATTATGAAACCAAGAAAGCCGCATGTGTCATTCACTTCACCCTTCAAATGGTTCATCATGTGTTTAATCCCCTTAATTGCATCCTCAAATGTTAGCCGGCCCTAGGGAAATGATTTGCAAGCTTACAAATCATCCACCATCCTTAATATGAAGAGCTCTAAAGATCCAGAATCCTTCGGCTTTCCTCTGATAACCCGACCAAGGAAAAACAAGACAGTCATCTTCAATATATCTGAACACGGTGGCATAGACAACATCTTCTAATGCACATCAGTGATGGTGATCTTCTTTTTGTCATGGAAGTAATAATCCACAAACTTATAACTCCCCACCTTCTCATAGTTCGGTGGATAATCACGGCAGTCTAACCCTGAGATGAGGGCATGCTCCCTCATAGAATAGCGGATGGGTACACCATTAACCGCAAGCCATGCCAGATCATCTTCTGGAATGCAAATGGTGCTCATGAGTAACATCCACATCCCTTGGAGCTTGAGGTTTGGTTCGTCTGGCATGTGGAAAATGTCAAAACTGAGGATGGCTTGTGAACCATTGAGCCTCAGGCTTATCCTTGATGAGTTCTATTGTCTTGGTCACAAAGCACTTCGTTTGAATCTTGCAAATCTTCGGGAACTCACTGCTTTTGAAGTAGAACTCAAGGGGTTGCATTGGTTGCATTTCCTGCAATCAAAATACATATATACATGTTAGTAATACTAGTAGTCTTAGTAATACTAGTAGTCTTAGTAATGCTAATAGTCTTAGTAATGCTAGTATTCCTAGTAATTTTAGTAGTCTTAGTAATGCTAGTATGCTAGTAATACATATATCGTATTAGTAATTCTAGTAGTCTTAGTAATGCTAGTATGGTAGTACTACTACTTACTAGTAAGCATTTCTTAATAACAATAACCACAAATGCAATATATATACCTCTCCTTCGGATCCATCTGAATCTGAGAGCGTTTCTACACTCGGTTCTCTCACTGGCTCTCTCAAAGGCGTCCTCTTCTTACTCTTCTTATTGTTCTTATCAACCGTCTTTTTTGCATTAGACACAGATTTTGTGGTTCGAAGAGATTGACAACGCCTTTCATTAGCGACTCCCTTTTGCTTGGAGCCCTTTTTATTTCCCTTCATAACTTTCCTGTTAAAGACATTACAACACTCAATCACTCTAAATTCAAACCTCAAAACAACAACACAACATCAATAAAGTTTTATCCACAACACGATTCATTTTCAAATTCAATTTCCTTTCTTCACACAAATCTTAACTTTCCACACATTTTCTTCAATCACCAATTCGCTTTCACATATCAAACATTCAATCACAACAACATTAACTCTAAATCATGGTGATATTCTATAATCAATCACTACACTATAACCTAAAAACCAAACATAGTATCCAATTGAATATATACCCGATTCATATACATTTTCTCCCTAATTTATAGTTTTGGTTTTTAACAAGGAATCTTACCCATTGAATTCAACTAATTCAGTCAAAAACCCTACGAAAATCGCAACAGTTTCGTCCAAAATTAGATTCCAAACTCCCCAAAGTACCTTTCTATCATAATATATACCAAGTCTAAGATTTCACCATGTTTTCCCCCAATTTTATAGAACAAATCACTTACCAAAGACACTTTCTCCTAATTTACAAGTTTTCCTCAATTTTCATCAACCGTAATTACAAAATAAACAAAATCAATGAGAGTAAATTACTTACCAAGATAAAGGATATCGATTCGGGAGATGGATGCTAGATTCTCACACAGGAAGAAGAAGAAGAAAGGAAGTTCATTTCGATTTAGGGTTTTGTCGCCCTTTCTGGGACTGTTGCAGACGAGAGAAAGAAAGAGATGAAGGAGGGAGACTCGACACGAGAAAATGAGAGGGGAGTCAAAACGCACGTTTTGGTTAGGACCCGGATTGAATCCGGATAGGTTTAGGTGGGTCGGATTTTTTTAGGTTGAGTTTTGTAAATATATAATATTTACAAGGGACAATATGTCTTTAACCACTTTTTTGATTTAAAAAAAAATCTATAATAATAAATGGACAAATGAGCATTTTTATGGGGGGGGGGTATGGGGTATATGGAGTTAATCTCCCTTTCAAAGATTGTCCGACAAGAAGTGTTGGACCAATTAAATGCCTTTGGACTTTAATAAAAAAGTGAAAACAAATGACTTGGGCCTCTAATTAACAGTCCAAAAATAAGTTATAATGAAAGAGGGAAAGTCCCACATCACCTAGAACAAGACAAATTGAGCAGTTTATATATTGCTAAGCTCTTGTTGTTGTTCAAAGGCTTGAGGAGAAAGAAAGGCTCCCCATGTGCGCGCCGCTGCCGTCCGTCCGGCTCGGTGTGGGCTGCTTTGTGGAGGGTCTCCGGCCCAATAAGATTTTTTTGGACCAAATTAACTTCAACACTTTGGCCCATTTCGAACAAAAAACGGCATGCAATTTGTTCTAAAACAACATGTAGTTCGTTTTAAAACAACTTGTCTGTTCGATGAAGATAAGAACGAGTCAACAAAGAGAGAAACTTGCGGAGGAAGCTGCTCAACGTTCCACTCCGAGATTCTTGAGAGATTTTTGGAAAAAAAAATTGCAACAGTTTCGAAAACCACTCTTCGCCTCTTCTTTAAATATCGTCTCTCCGCATTCTTCATTTGATACGTTTTCACACAGAAAAAGTCCGACCAATCTCTCAGCGTAAGTCCTTGATGAGACAAATAGGGGTTGTAGAAGAAGAGTCCCCAAAGTGCTAGTCTCCATGTTCTTATTCCCTAGGCTCTTCACCATCTCAAATGAGATCACATTCACACTTGCACCAGAATCAACAAGAGCATCATCAAGTGTGAATCACCAAGAGAGCAGGGTAGTGTGAACTTCCCTTGGTCTCGAAGCTTAGGAAGTGACTTTGGTGGGATTTGTGGATCAAGGCTTGCTGTGGAGATGTCTAGAAGCTCTCATACTTCTTCTTTGGGAGCTAAAATGTCCTTGATCATCATCATTTGGACATGAGCATCATGCATATTTGAGATCTCTGGAAGCTTGACTCCTGCGTCACACATATCTTTTCTAAACTTGGAAATAACTTTCTTTTGAGATTTAGTGAAGAACCTTTGTGGAAATGGGAGCTTATCATAAGGGGATTGTTCAACTTTATGAGTTTCCTCTAGCTCAACCTCTTTCAACTTCTGGACAGATTCCCTATTAACCAGTTTTTTAGCCTTGTGTTCAGATGGTTGCACAACCTTTTCCTCAACCTTCTCTACAACTTGTATCTCAATTCTCTCTACAACCTTGTGTTCAGCTTTTTCCACAATTCGCGCTTCAGCCTTGGCTAGAATCTGTTTTGTCCAATCTCAATTCCATACAAGAGTCTTGCAATCTCATCCACCTCTTTCTCATGATCACTCAATACAATCTTAGAAACATCATTAGAGAGGATGGCATTGCAATACTCTTAAGGGTTCTGCTCTGATTTTCCTGGTAAAGATCCCATTAGGCGCTTAGAGCTTGAACTCATGGAGGCAAACTGATTTTCTAAAGCCTTGAACTTGTTGTTGAGCTCATTGTAGCCTCCATCAATCTTTGTGTGGATGTTCTTCAGTTCATCTCCAATTGTCTTTTCATTTCTTGCTTGAGATTCTAGGAGTTTCTTGAACATTGATTCCACACTATCTTTGGGCTGAGCTTGTGAGGAACTTGCTTGGCCTGAGTATATTGATTTCCTTGAGAGGGAAAACCTGGAGGATAGCTTTGCTTGGCTTGAAAAGCCAACTTGTTGGTTGTTTAGAAAGGTTGTTGTTGGTAGGTGTTTTGGTATTGAAAGTTGGGCTCCTTCTTGTACCATTGACTATTAGCATTAATGAAGCACAACTCTTGTTATCCTTCCAAACCCTCTACCTCATTAACCTCCAAAGCTTCTTCTTGACCCTACTTGCCAACAAAGTTCACCGTCTCTTGTTTTGCTCTGTCTAGAAGGAGCATGTCTAGCTTATCTTGAAGAGATTTCAGCTCTTTCCTTGTGTGGGAGTCCTCACCACCTCTACCTCGGTTTTGCCTATCACATTCATTGTTGTACACTGAGTCACTTTGTGCCATGTTCTAAACAAGCTCCATTCCATCTTGAGCTGTTCTTCCTAAGAAGAAACCATTGCTTGTTGTGTCTAACATGCTTCGGTACTTAGGTAGAACTCCTCTGTAGAAAGTACTTAGTATACTCTCATTATTGAAACCATGGTGAGGACATTGTTTTAAGTAGCCCTTGAACCTTTCCCATGCTTCAGCAAAACTCTCTAGGTTCTTTTGTTGAAATCCAGAAATCTCATTTCTCAGCTTAGCAGTTCTGGATGTGGAGAAAAACTTGTTAAGGAAGACTCGTTTGCATTCCTCCCAAGTGGTGATGGACCCTTGAGGTAAACTCTTCTCCTAAAGGTGGGATTTGTCTCCCAAAGGTGGGATTTGTCTCCCAAAGAGAAGGAAAAAAATCTTAATTTGAAAGCATCTTCAGAAATACCATTGATCTTCGTCGTTCCACATAGCTTGTCAAAGATATCTAGGTGGTCAAGGGGATCCTCCAAAGCGAGGACAATGGTATTTATTAGCTTGGATCATGTTGATCAAACTTTACTTGATCTTGAATTTGTTGGCTCTCCAAAATTGGTGCTCTAATACGTGCCCTATTCCATGGATGGTTGGCTGGTCATATGTTCCAATCGCTCTAGCTTGGCGTTGAGGATGTTACTGCCTAGGGTTTGCAGCCCCTTGGCCATGTTCCGCTTGAACTCCTGCTGGAAGAACTCCGTTAGGGTCTTGTTCATTGTTGTCAGCTTCATGGACATTTTGGTCATGCTGATGTCTACCATTTCTAATCCCAATTGGTCGAAAGGAATCAGATGTTCTTGTCTTCTTTTTCTTGATAATTCTCTCTCTAAAGCTCTGATGTTGTCTACTTGGGGAACAAGGTATGTTGGTCCTCTACTCCTCAAGTTCATGCACCTAATTTTAACAAAGAGAAATGAAGAAAGAGTGTCAGTAAGCAGACGAAAGAAAATACGACTTAGTCTCAAGTGACTACATCTCACTGTCAAAAGCAACTTAGAACTGGAAACGGCTCCAAATTTGATAAAGGATTTTACTCTATCCTAATAAAAGTAGTATAGATGAGTTTCAATCCAATCCTAAGTGATCATGAAGCAATGAGAAGACAAGTATGAGCTTAATCTAAGTGCAATCGTTTTTGATGTGTGAAATGAAGTAACAAGAGAACACATGGGTAAGAACTAGAATTATAGATCAATTGAGAAACAAAGAACCCATGGGCAGGGGTATTGAATTTGAGTGACTAAGATCTAAATTAGAATGGTAACACAACAATAAATTTGTTTATACTAGTTTAGACGCACCATTAAACTAGTTCTTCATCAAGATAAAAGTTCATTTGCTTTCAATCACTAAACATCGAATGTCTTTGGTCTAGTTAAATCAAGCAATCATTAAGAATAGGTCTATTAACTATCTAAATTTTCCTAACATCAATTTTCATTGGTTAAGCAAGTAAAGAGAATTATCACTTTTGTTCAGACATTTCACCGAACAACTTTCAGGCATAAACTGTCTAAGGATCTAGATCAAAGTGATCAAGTCTAATATATCATTAAGGACAAGAGATAATCATAGAACATGAATGATCTAACACTAAACACTCTAAGCTATCACTTAATCACCCTAGATCACCCTAACCCATGAATCCTAAAGGTAACTACTCACTAACAAACATGATGAACTCAAAAACCATAGATGATTCAGAGTTAATCATGGCTAATGATCCAGAATAATCAGTGAGACAAAAGTAAGAAGATCAAAGAAGATTAAGGATTCAATCTTTTTCACCAAAAGTAGTGCATGTCTCCAGATAAAAACCAGAATCCCTTTTTAATTAGGTTTAAAAAGCATAAATAGTAGTCTAAAAACAAACCGGGTCGCCCCAACAAACATGGGCCAACCCGTAAAATAAGGTTTCTACGCCCCTAGCGACATGTCTTGGTCGCTACGGATGGTCGCTACGACATCCAAAATTCTCATGTGGGTCTGTAGCGACCACTCCTAGTAGCTACGTTGTGGTCGCTACAACATCTGCAATTCTCCTGTTGGTCTGTAGCGACCACTCCTGGTCTCTACGCTGTGGTCGCTACAGCATCTACAATTCTCATGTAGGTCTGTAGCGACCACTCCTGGTCGCTACGCTGTGGTCGCTACAACATCCGCAATTTTCCCCTAGGTCTGTAGCGACCACTCTTGGTCGATACGCTGTGGTCGCTACACTCGTGCCAGATCTTACTTTCGTCCCAAACTTCTCTTTCTTAGCCCAAATTACCTTCAAACTCACCAATAAAGAACACCAATACCTGATATAGACAGATGCAATGCAATGCAACCTAAACATGTCTAAATGCGAATCAAAATGATGAAAACGTGCAAAGATAGGTGATCAAAACAATGTAAATATGTGAGATATCAAGCTTTAAAAGTTTCAATGAATAAGAAAGAGCCAGTTGCTTATTTGGTTGAGTCTTTTAATATATGGCATGAAAGATTAGGCCATGTAAACTACAAATCGATACAAAGATTAATTTAATCCAAAAATGCAAAACAAGTAACCAAAATTGTGAAGTATGCGTACATGCTAAGCTGAAGAAGAAACCTTAGAAAAATTCAAAGAATTTAAACTCGAGGTTGAAAATCAGCTTAAAACAACTATTAAAATAGTTAGAAGCGACAGAGGAAGCGAGCATGATGGTCCATTTAATGCTTTTTGTAAAGAACATGGAATAATTCATCAAACTACAACTGCTTACTCACCATAATCTAATGGAGTTGCTGAACGTAAAAATCAAACTCTAAAAGAGATGATGAATGCAATGTTGCAAGGAAGCATTGCTTATCATTAATTATATCCTCAACAAAATTCCACACAAAGTAACTGGCAAAACTCCATATGAACTATGGAAAGGTAATTTACCATCGTATAAATACCTCAAAGTGTGGGGTGCTTGGCAAAAGTTGTGGTACCGCCACCAAAGAAGGTCACTATTGGACCTAAAACAATGGATTGCATCTTCATCGGGTATGCACATAATAGTACTGCATATCGGTTTCTGGTACATAAATCTGAAATATTAGATATTCATGAAAATACAGTAATGGAATCAAGAAATGCATCTTTTTCGAAGATATTTTCCTATGTAAGGAAAAAAAATGTTCAAAACGAACTCGAGAAGAAAGAGATGACGACAATGTTTCAGAAGTTGAGACAAATGTCGACATTTCTATAAATGATATTTCATAAAATGAAAAAGATGAACCTAGGAGTAAAAGAACTCGAAAGGAAAAATCTTTTGGTGAAGATTTATTAATGGCATTTTTAGTAGAAAATGATCCAAAAACTTTGGAAGAAGCCATGGCTTCACCAGATGCTTCATTTTGGAACGAAGATGTCAGAAGTGAATCGACTCTATCATGCAAAATTATACATGGTATATAACAGATTTACCACATGGCTGCAAAGCATTAGGGAATAGATGGATAATGAAACAAAAACTAAACCCTGATGGAACACATGGTTTACAAAAAGCTAGGCTTGTAGTTCAAGGATTCTGACAAAAAGAAGGCTTTGACTATATTGACACATATTCTCCAGTAACGAGAATAACCTCAGTAAGGCTGATGATAGCAATTGCAGCTCTAAGAAACCTAGAAATCCATCAAATGGATGTAAAAACCGCCTTTCTAAATGGTGATTTAGAAGAGGAAATTTACATGAAACAACCTGAGAATTTTTTATTCCTGGACAGGAAAACAAAGTATGTCGACTTGTAAAGTCACTTTATGGGCTTAAACAAGCCCCTAAACAATGGCATGAAAATTTTGACAATGTAATGATGTCAATTCGTTTCAAAATTAACGAATGTGATAAATGCATATACTACAAACTACCAAAAATGCGTATGTTTTGCTATGTTTAAATGTAGATGATATGCTCATTATTGGAAGCAATAAAGATACTATCAATCACACAAAAAAAATGCTCAAAGGAAAATTTGAGATGAAAGATATGGGATTAGCAGATGTTATTCTCGGGGTTAAAGTCACAAGAACTTAAAATGGAATTATCTTAACTCAATCTCACTATGCTCAAACAATATTAGATAGATTTAAAAACTACTCTAATAGTACGGCAAAAACTCCATTAGGTCCCAAATGCACTTGACAAAGAATTCAGGTGAAGCGTTTCACAAAACGAGTATGCACGAGTGATTGGAAGTCTCATGTACTTGACAAATTGTACTAGACCCAGATCTATCTCGTGTAGTAAACATACTTAATCGATATACAAGTAATCCAGGTCATACACACTGGAAATATATAAAGAGAGTACTCAATTACTTGCGCAACACCAAAAATTATGGACTTCAACCAGCAGTTTAAAAGGATACAGTGACGCTAACTAGATATCAGATTCTAAAAACTCAAAATCCACAAGTGGATACGTCTTTACACTAGGAGGAGCAGCAATATCATGGAAATCTACCAAACAAACAGTGTTAGCCAGATCCACCATGGAATCTGAGTTTATAGCCTTAGACAAAGCAGCAGAAGAAGCTGAATGGCTTAGAAATTTTTGGAAGATATTCCCATGTGGGAGAAACCTGTACTAGCTATACGATTACATTGTGATAGTCAATCAGCTATAGCTCAGGCTCAGAATAATCTATACAATGGTAAATCTCGTCACATCAGAAGACGACATAAGACCATTAGACAACTTATCTCAAATGGTGTAATCACAATAGATTATATCAAATCGGCTGACAACCTAGCAGATCCATTCACTAAAGGTTTGCCACGAGATATTGTTGCTAAATCATCAAAAATAATGGGTTAAAAGCCTATAACGAATGAGAATGCTTGATTGCAAACCTACCTATCATGACTGGAGATTCCAAGACGTAGGTTCAAAGGGAAAACAAAATCAAACATAATCTACCAAAAGCACTATGAGACAAAGAAGTCTCTTCCCAACTCGTAAGATGATAAAAGTGCTAATGTGAAAAGGATAAGCATATGCTTTTAATGATTCCATAGCTTCTAAAGCGGAGTATTACTCAATATTTTTCATGTTCAATCACCTAATGAGTGTGAAATGAGGCCATTTCTAGGAGAATAAAAACAAAGAATAGTTCAGGGCCACAGTGAACACAATAGAGAACTAACTTCTACGAGAAAATGAAGTTGCGTTATGCTTGTTGTCTCGGTCTATATAAAACACTGGTTGGTTCAAGACATTATGCTCACCTTCTGGTAAAGTAAACCCGACAGATATTAACTATGAGTGGTTCAAGACTTAAAAATGCCACCAACTCAAAACACGGTGAATTTTTCGTAAACACTCTCGATAAGTCTGTCTAGTCTAGTCATGATTAGAATAAGTATAGTATTTAGAGTTTATCGAGTCTGCATATAGTCTCATATTTTTAGATTCATTTCTATTAATATGGGGGATTGTTGGACCAATTAAATGCCTTTGGGGTTTAATAAAAAAGTGAAAACAAATGACTTGGGCCTGTGTAATTAACAGCCCAAAAATCAGTCATAATGGAATATGGGAAAGTCCCACATCGCCTAGAACAACAAAAATTGAGCAGTTTATATATTGCCAAGCTCTTGTTGTTGTTCAAAGGCTTGAGGAGAAAGGAAGGCTCTCCACGCGTGTGCCGCCTTCCGGCTCGGCTCGGCTCGGCGTGGGCTTGGGCTTCGGTCATGGTGGAGGGCCTCCGGCCCAATAAGATTCTTTTTGGAAAAAATTAAGTTCAATATTTTGGCCCATTTCAAACAAAAAAAACAGCATGCAATTTGTTCTAAAACAACATGTAGTTCGTTTTAAAACAACATGAAGTTTGTCTGTTCGACCAAGATAAGAATGAGTCAACAAAGAGAGAAACTTGCAGAGAAAGCTGCTCAACGTTCCACTCCGAAATTCTTGAGAGATTTTCAAAAAAATGTTTGCAACAGTTTTGAAAACCACTCTTCGTCTCTCCTCATTCTTCATTTGATACGTTTTCACACAAAAAAAATTGACCAATCTCTCAGCGCAAGTTTAAGAGTGTTTCCTAGAAATTATAGTTCATTAGGGCGTTTCACGAGTGAAGCGTGATTCGTCGCCATGGTTATATCTTGGGACTCTATATTCGTACAGTTTTGTCTAACTAAGGAGCAAATATTAAGAGCTAAGGAAACAGATCATATCTTATCTCCATGTTTTATTGTTCTTTAAAAATCATCTATTTCCTTAACTCCGTTTTCCGGCTACTACAAGAAGTGAATCGGTACGTGAATCAAAGCTCTGCCATACGAACTTCCCGTTGGAATTGTATATTACCATATTACCATTCTCCAAGATTTTAATACCCACAGCGTTTTTGTTAGTCGTGTTCGTTTGCCACACCACGTGACCATCGGCTTCAGCGAGTACTAGGTTTCCATCTTCCCCGAAAGTCAACATCGCGTCTTCTTTGACCGGAGAGTCTCTGTTTACTTCCCAGACCCATCGAAGAGTTGATTCTTCAGCTCGGTTTCCAATTCTTAGAGCGAGAGTGTATGCGTTTGGGGTCATGTTGTAGAAACAGAGGCCGAAGTTGTCATTGAATGGTCGGAAGCAACGTACGCCAGCATTGTATTCAATAGGATTGTAGTCAGTGTAGTCTCCTTCGTTGACAACTCGAACTGCTCGTCGACGGGGACTTTGGCTTTTGCTCCGGGTAAGGGGAATATGGAGAAAGTGAGAAAGAAAGTGTTGAAAAAAAACTTGATTTGGGTTAATCATTGGGCTAATAATCTACTAATCATGTTAGCCCCAAATTTGAACCAAGTTCTAGAATTTATCTAGAAAATGTCCCATTTCCTTAAGATAAAAATATAGATATTTTCATAAAATTATCTAGATAATTAGGATAAAATTATCAAGATATTTTAGTAGAATTATCTAGATTTAAGATTAAAACATGTAAGATATTTTGAACTTTGGAGGCTATAAATACCCCCACTCCCTTCTCATTTTGTATCATCCAAGTTTTCAAGAACCATCCAAGAAATAAGAATTTTTTCTCTTCATAAAATATCTTCTCTTCACACTCAAACACTTTCTCCATTTCTAATAAGTTTCTCATTCCAACAAAGTGGTATCAGAACTATAAGATCATTTGAAGATGGCAAGTAGTGGTGTTCTCTTCCAAGTTCCAATGCTCACAAAGAGCAACTATGAAAATTGGAGTTTAAGGATGATGGCTATCTTAGGAGAACATGATGTATGGGAGATAGTTGAGAAAGACTTCATTGAACCAGAGAATGATGGTAGTTTATCTCAAGCTCAAAGGGATGGTTTGAGAGATTCAGAAAGAGAGACAAGAAGGCTCTTTTTCTCATCTATCAAGGTTTAGATGAAGATACATTTGAGAAGGTTGCTGGAGTAAAGACATCTAAATAAGCATCGGGAGAAGCTTCAAACCTCTTACAAGGAGCGAAACAAGTTAAGAAGGTTACGTCTTCAAACTTTTCGAGGAGAATTTTGATGTCATTACAAATGAAGAAGGTGAACTCATCTCAGATTACTTCTCAAGATTCTTTATGGTTACTAATTAACCTAAAAAGAAATGGTGAGAATTTAGATGAGGTGATAATCCTGGAGAAATTTCTTAGATCGCTCGATTCAAAATTTGAGCACATTGTTACCGTAATTGAAGAGACAAAAAGATTTGGAGACAATGACGATGGAGAAACTTCTTGGATCACTACAAGATTATGAAGAAAAAGAGGAAGAAGAAAGAAGATATTTTTGAGCAAGTTCTCAAGATGAGAATGATTGCAAAGAGAAAGTAACCGAAATAATCCAAGATGTGGTGGCGGTCATTTCAGAGGATGATGTCGTGGTGTAAATGGACGAGGTTGGAGACCATATGAAGACAACTTTAACCAAAGAGGATAGAACTCATCAAGAGGTTGTGGAAGAGGAAATGCAAAATCAAGATACAATAAATCAAACGTCAAATGCTATAGTTTGCCGAAAGTTTGGACATTATGTTGTCTGAATGCAAACTCCAAACAACAATAGAGTTGAAGAGAAGTCCAACTATGTTGAAGAAAGGAGTAAAAGAAGAAGATATTCTATTGATGGCTTACAAGAAGGATGAGAAAATGAAGTTAGCAGATGGTACCTTGATAGTGGTGCTAGCAATCACATGTGTGGGAACAAAAGCATGTTGGTGAAGCTTGATGAATCGGTGAAAACCAATGTGGCTTTGGGAGATGAATCGAAGATGGAGGTGAAAGGGTAAAGGTAATTATTCTCATCCGCTTGAAGAATGGGAGATCATCAATTCATTTCAATGTTTATTACATCTCAGCCTGAAGACCAACATCTTGAGCCTAGAACAACTCTTGGAGAAAGGTTATGATATTCGACTAAAGGATAATAACCTTACTTTAAGAGATAATGCAAATAATATCCTCACAAAAGTACCAATGTCAAGCAATAAAATGTTTGTCCTTGAACATTCAAAATGACATTGCACGATGTCTCAAGATGGTGCTACAAGGAGGAGTCATGGCTTTGGCATCTTCGGTTTGGGCATCTAAACTTTGGAGGCCTAGAGTGAGACGATTACCTTGCATCAACCATCCAAATCAATATGTGAAGGGTGTTTACTTGGAAAGCAATTCAAAATAAGTTTTCCAAAGGAGTCAGAGACAAGAGCAAGAAAGCCATTAGAGCTCATACATAGCAGATGTATGTGGCCCGATCAAACCAAGTTCACTTGATAAGAGTAAATATTTCCTTCTCTTTATTGATGACTTTTCAAGAAAGACATGAGTTTACTTTTTGAAAGAAAATCAGAAGTGTTTGAACATTTCAAAAAGTTTAAAACCCATGTTGAGAGGAAAGTGGTCTTGTGATTAAGACCATGAGATCTGATCGGGGAGGAGAATTTATGTCCAAGGAATTTCTGAAGTATTGTGAAGATAATGGTATCCGAAGACAATTGACGGTGCAAAGAACCCCTCAACAAAATGGAGTAGCAGAAAGAAAACATATGACTTTTCTTGAGATGGCAAGAGCATGCTCAAGAGTGAGAATCTAGCAAAGGATTTATGGGCAGAAGTAGTCGCCGTGTGCGGTGTACATATCAAACCGATCTCTAATGAAGAGCGTTTCTGGAAAGACACCACAAGAATCTTGGAGTTGAAGGAAGCCCGTGTCTCACACCTAAGAGTCTTTGGAAGCCTTTGCTCACGCTTCATGTTCCAGACGAGAAGCGGAGCAAAACTAGATGATAAAAGTGAGAAGTACATTTTCATTGGATATGATGCTAACTCCAAAGGCTACAAGCTCTACAATATTGAAACAAAGAAGACAATTATAAGTCGGAATGTCATCTTTGACGAAGAAGGAGAATGGGATTGGAGATCAAATGATGAAGACTACAACTTCTTTCCATCTTTTGAAGAATAGAATTTGGAGAAAACAAGAGAAGAACCAGGCACACCACCAACTTCACCAACATCAAGTTCTCAAGGAGATGAAAGCTCAAGTGAAAGGAATCCACATTTTAGAAGTCTACAAGAAACTTATGAGGTAACTTAAAATCAAGAAAATCTCAATTTATTTTGTCTATTTGCAGATGCGAGCCTATGAACTTTGAAGAAGCTCAAGAAAAGAAGTCATGGAAAGGTGCAATGGATGAAGTAATCAAGTCGATCCAAAATAATGATACATGGGATTTGGCTTCACTTCCTAATGGTATAAGGAAATAGGTGTGAAGTGGCTTGTACAAGGCAAAGAAGAACTCTAAAGGAGAAGTTAAAAGATACAAGGCGAGGCTGGTGGTAAAAGGTTATAGTCAAAGAGCTTGAATCGAGTATGATGAGGTTTGCTCCAGTTGCTCGTTTAGAAACGGTTAGACTAATCATTCATTGGCATCCCAAATGAGTGGAAGATACAATCAAATGGATGTCAAATCTTCCTTCTTAAATGGAGACCTTGAGGAAAAATTCTACATTGAGAAACCACAAGGCTATGTAGTCAAAGGTGAAGAAGACAAAGTCTTGAGGCTGAAGAAGGCACTTATGAATTAAAGAAAGCACCAAGAGCATGAAACACTCGGATTGATAAGTACTTCAAGTAGAAAGACTTCATCAAGTGTCCATATGAGCATGCACTTTATATCAAAACCCAAAACAATGATATATTGATCGCATGCTTGTATTGGGTGACTTGATATTCACCGGCAACGATCCGATTATGTTTGAAGATTTCAAGATGGGAGATGACAAAGGAGTTCGAGATGACTGATATTGGATTGATGTCATACTACCTAGTATGAAGATACTAGCAAGAAGAATTAATGGCAATTTTATCAGCTCAAAAAGGACTATACTAAAGAACAAGTGTCTTTAAGAAGTTCAAGTCATGGATGACTCAAATCCAGTGTATACACCAACTGAATGTGAAGTCAAGTCGTCAAAGGCAAGAAGAGGGAGAGAGTATGTTGAATCCAACACTCTTCTAGAGCCTAGTTGGCAAGAATCGTACACATACCCGTACAACTGCACACAGCACGACATTCGTACATGCCGGTGTGGAAGAATGTGAGTCGCATCTC